>OU892285.1:33549419-33911308 GCA_917834065.1 Ceutorhynchus assimilis
CAAAAACACAGTGGCAGGTTTTCTTGGAACTATTTCCGTAAGGCTGGGGTTTGATTCTATTGCCTGACCTAGCCTGGAAACTATGTCCGAAGCCTCTATAGCTAGTTCACCTAGTTGAGGCTACAATAACAATTTATAAGAAAAAGAAAATTCAACTAAAAAGTTTACCATTGTCTCTTGCCCTTCTACGTGTTCCGGTGACCCATTGGTTTGGGATATATCCACTGCGGGCGTAGACGAAGACATTTTCTTTTAAAAATTAACTACAATTTAGCCATCGTGGCAAAATTATATTGTGACGATTTTTTAGTAGAGGATCACTACAAACCAAAACAGAGAATTTTTATTTACTTTTTGTGTGTGGCAGAAATTATTTTGACAGGGCCCTTTTTCCACGTCAGCGAGATGTGGCAACATTGCAATAATATACTGATCCGATTAGTTTCTGTTTCGTTTTAATGGAGTGAAATAAAAAGAGATAAAAAATTGTCGAAAATTTTTAAATGAATAGGGCAATCCAATGACCTGTCAAAAAGGAATTCAAAATGGAGGCCAATGCCTTTTTATTTAAAAAAATGTCGTTTTATTGCGAATTTTGATTTGTATAAAGTCTGTAGAGTGTTGATTTTTTGGAAAATGCATACGTTATGTATTGTTGTGGGAGCCGTTCTAATCGCGAGAAAGTCTAGTTTCATGCCGTTCCTGCAGAGACAAAACACAGGTTTTTACCGGAGGAAAATTAATTATCTTTGTTTTTGAGCAATTTCACTTTGAAGTTTTGGTTGAAATTTAAGCAAAATTACAACTTTGAGGCTTAATTTCTCTAAGTCTATCGCAGCAGCTTTATTCATATTTGGAGGATTTATAGAGAATTTAATCCTCTTTCAGAATATCTATAATACAAGTCGATTCGTTGAAAATTACGAAAACTGTGAGCAAATGTTTAAGAGCATGTCAGAATATCAAAACTGTTCTAAGACTAAAAAGGATGTTTTTTTTTTGCAATTTTTCAAATATGCTTTTTGAAAAAATGTTAGACTTGTTTTATACTAATTTTGAATTCATATTTCCATTGGAAAAGTCAAAAATTGAAAAACGTTAAAAATAGAAAATTTCGTTTTTTTAAATACCTACTTACCCCTTTGATTTTTTTATTCAAATTCTTTAATGTGTAATATCTCAATATCCATAAGCGGTATCGTGCCAAATTTTTTTGAGATTGTAGCTCTTACTGAATGCTTTAATGTGGTATTTGAGAAATATTTGTATCACTAGTGGTTTTTGACCAATTCAACTTGAAGTTTTGGTTGAAATTTAAGCAAAATTACAACTTTGAGGCTTAATTTCTCTAAGTCTATCGCAGCAGCTTTATTCATATTTGGAGGATTTATAGAGAATTTAATCCTCTTTCAGAATATCTATAATACAAGTCGATTCGTTGAAAATTACGAAAACTGTGAGCAAATGTTTAAGAGCATGTCAGAATATCAAAACTGTTCTAAGACTAAAAAGGATATTTTTTCTTTGCAATTTTTCAAATCTGCTTTTTGAAAAAATGTTAGATTTGTTTTATACTAATTTTGACCTCCTCTCTTCAATGGAAAAGTCAAAAATTGAAAAAAGTGGAAAATGGAAAGTTTCGTTTTTTTAAATACCTACTTACCCCTTTGATTTTTTTATTCAAATTCTTTAATGTGTAATATCTCAATATCCATAACAGGTATCGTGCCAAATTTTTTTGAGATTGTAGCTCTTACTGAATGCTTTGATGTGGTATTTGAGAAATATTTGTATCACTAGTGGTTTTTGAGCAATTTCAACTTGAAGTTTTGGTTGAAATTTAAGCAAAATTACAACTTTGAGGCTTAATTTCTCTAAGCCTATCACAGCAGCGTTATTCATATTTGGAGGATTTATAGAGAATTTAATCCTCTTTCAGAATATCTTAATACAAGTCGATTCATTGAAAATTACGAAAACTGTGAGCAAATGTTTAAGAGCATGTCAGGACATTAAAACTGTTCTAAGACTAAAAAGGATGTTTTTTTGCAATTTTTCAAATATGCTTTTTTTTGAAGAAATGTTAGATTTGTTTTATACTAATTTTGACCTCCTCTCTTCAATGGAAAAGTTAAAAATTGAAAAAAGTGGAAAATGGAAAATTTCGTTTTTTTAAATACCTACTTACCCCTTTGATTTTTTTATTCAAATTCTTTAATGTGTAATATCTCAATATCCATAAGAGGTATCGTGCCAAATTTTTTTGAGATTGTAGGTCTTACTGAATGCTTTGATATGGTATTTGAGAAATATTTATATCACTAGTGGTTTTTGAGCAATTTCAACTTGAAGTTTTGGTTGAAATTTAAGCAAAATTACAACTTTGAGGCTTAATTTCTCTAAGCCTATCGCCGCAGCTTTATTCATATTTGGAGGATTTATAGAGAATTTAATCCTCTTTCAGAATATCTATAATACAAGTCGATTCATTGAAAATTACGGAAACTGTGAGCAAATGTTTAAGAGCATGTCAGGACATCAAAACTGTTCTAAGACTAAAAAGGATGTTTTTTTGCAATTTTTCAAATATGCTTTTTTTTGAAGAAATGTTAGATTTGTTTTATACTAATTTTGACCTCTCTTCAATGGAAAAGTCAAAAATTGAAAAACGTTAAAAATAGAAAATTTCGTTTTTTTAAATACCTACTACCCCTTTGATTTTTTTATTCAAATTCTTTAATGTGTAATATCTCAATATCCATAAGAGGTATCGTGCCAAATTTTTCTGAGATTGTAGCTCTTACTGAATGTTTTGATGTGGTATTTGAGAAATATTTGTACCACTAGTGGTTTTTGAGCAATTTCAACTTGAAGTTTTGGTTGAAATTTAAGCAAAATTACAACTTTGAGGCTTAATTTCTCTAAGCCTATCGCAGCAGCTTTATTCATATTTGGAGGATTTATAGAGAATTTAATCCTCTTTCAGAATATCTATAATACAAGTCGATTCATTGAAAATTACGAAAACTGTGAGCAAATGTTTAAGAGCATGTCAGGACATCAAAACTGTTCTAAGACTAAAAAGGATGTTTTTCTGCAATTTTTCAAATCTGCTTTTTGAAAAAATGTTAGACTTGTTTTATACTAATTTTGAATTCATATTTCCATTGGAAAAGTCAAAAATTGAAAAACGTTAAAAATAGAAAATTTCGTTTTTTTAAATACCTACTTACCCCTTTGATTTTTTTATTCAAATTCTTTAATGTGTAATATCTCAATATCCATAAGAGGTATCGTGCCAAATTTTTTTGGAATTGTAGCTCTTACTGAATGCTTTGATGTGGTATTTGAGAAATATTTGCACCACTAGTGGTTTTTGAGCAATTTCAACTTGAAGCTTTGGTTGAAATTTAAGCAAAATTACAACTTTGAGGCTTAATTTCTCTACGCCTATCGTAGCAGTTTCATTCATATTTGGAGGATTTATAGAGAATTTAATCCTCTTTCAGAATATCTATAATACAAGTCGATTTATTGAAAATTACGAAAACTGTAAGCAAATGTTTAAGAGCATGTCAGAACATCAAAACTGTTCTAAGACTAAAAAGAATGTTTTTTTGCAATTTTTCAAATATGCTTTTTTTTGAAGAAATGTTAGATTTGTTTTATACTAATTTTGACCTCCTCTCTTCAATGGAAAAGTTAAAAATTGAAAAAAGTGGAAAATGGAAAATTTCGTTTTTTTAAATACCTACTTACCCCTTTGATTTTTTTATTCAAATTCTTTAATGTGTAATATCTCAATATCCATAACAGGTATCGTGCCAAATTTTTTTGAGATTGTAGCTCTTACTGAATGCTTTGATGTCGTATTTGAGAAATATTTGTATCACTAGTGGTTTTTGAGCAATTTCAACTTGAAGTTTTGGTTGAAATTTAAGCAAAATTACAACTTTGAGGCTTAATTTCTCTAAGCCTATCACAGCAGCGTTATTCATATTTGGAGGATTTATAGAGAATTTAATCCTCTTTCAGAATATCTATAATACAAGTCGATTCGTTGAAAATTACGAAAACTGTGAGCAAATGTTTAAGAGCATGACAGAATATCAAAACTGTTCTAAGACTAAAAAGGATGTTTTTTTTTTGCAATTTTTCAAATATGCTTTTTGAAGAAATGTTAGACTTGTTTTATACTAATTTTGAATTCATATTTCCATTGGAAAAGTCAAAAATTGAAAAACGTGAAAAATAGAAAATTTCGATTTTTTAAATACATACTTACCCCTATGATTTTTTTATTCAAATTCTTTAATGTGTAATATCTCAATATCCATAAGAGGTATCGTGCCAAATTTTTTTGAGATTGTAGCTCTTACTGAATGCTTTGATGTGGTATTTGAGAAATATTTGTATGACTAGTGGTTTTTGAGCAATTTCAACTTGAAGTTTTGGTTGAAATTTAAGCAAAATTACAACTTTGAGGCTTAATTTCTCTAAGCCTATCGCAGCAGCTTTATTTATATTTGGAGGATTTATAGAAAATTTAATCCTCTTTCAGGATATCTATAATACAAGTCGACTCATTGAAAATTACGAAAACTGTGAGCAAATGTTTAAGAGCATGTCAGGACATTAAAACTGTTCTAAGACTAGAAAGGATGTTTTTTTGCAATTTTTCAAATATGCTTCTTGAAAAAATGTTTAGACTTGTTTTATACTAATTTTGAATTCATATTTCCATTGGAAAAGTCAAAAATTGAAAAACGTTAAAAATAGAAAATTTCGTTTTTTTAAATATCTACCTACTTACCCCTTTGATTTTTTTATTCAAATTCTTTAATGTGTAATATCTCAATATCTATAAGAGGTATCGTGCCAAATTTTTTTGGGATTGTAGCTCTTACTGAATGCTTTGATGTGGTATTTGAGAAATATTTGTATCACTAGTGGTTTTTGAGCAATTTCAACTTGAAGTTTTGGTTGAAATTTAAGCAAAATTACAACTTTGAGGCTTAATTTCTCTAAGCCTATCACAGCAGCGTTATTCATATTTGGAGGATTTATAGAGAATTTAATCCTCTTTCAGAATATCTATAATAGAAGTCGATTCATTGAAAATTACGAAAACTGTGACCAAATGTTTAAGAGCATGTCAGGACATTAAAACTGTTCTAAGACTGGAAAGGATGTTTTTTTGCAATTTTTCAAATATGCTTCTTGAAAAAATGTTAAATTCATATTTCCATTGGAAAAGTCAAAAATTGAAAAACGTGAAAAATAGAAAATTTCGTTTTTTTAAATACCTACTTACCCCTTTGATTCAGCGGCGGATTTAGGATTCCTTCTAGGGGGGGGCGATCCATCAGGGCCTCAGGCTCAGATAATAAATAATAAAAAAACGACTTAAATATACAGAGTGGCAAAAAAGTCGCGTATAATACCTGTAACTTTCTAATTACCTCGTATACGAAAAAGTGACCTTAATGAAAGTTGCTCAGTAAATTAGGGACATAAAGCTTCCGTATTTTTTGCTCGGTATCCGTATCGGTATCGTACTGCGCATGTGCAGAAGCGATACGGAGGCCGAGATACCGTACGTACAACGTAACGTTACGGCCCTCTCGCGGTATCCGTATCGGTAACGTATCTTGACATTCCTGACGCATGTGTCAAATTTCAAATGAATATAACCTCCCTTTTCTTCCGGGTTGATTTAATTTGTTTAGTTTATACTTTCTTGAGTTTCTTGTGTGTTTAGTGCTTCTCTATCGCAAAAAAAATAACAATTTTAAGGTTAGATATAAAAACGCCGAAGTTTTGAGACAAAAATGTCTAGGTTATGAAATGCGTTTACGTTTACCGGAACAGGGAGCGCTTTAACAGCCTTTTCGCTTGTCAACGTATCTAGTTGCGTTACGGCTACCGATACCGATGAATTATTTCAAGTAGCTTTATGTCCCTAATATTTCCCACAATTCTACTTAAACGTATTGCCTGTGTCACTTCTGGTTTGTTTGCTATCTAGACCAACTTTCTTTTTTTCAAATAAAACATCCTGTATGTGATTGCATATTTGGATTCTACGTAAAATTCTGAGCAGATTTCATGTGATATACCCTATACCTAAGTTCAACTGTTTTGGAAATATTGACAGTTGAACATTGACTTTTTGCAACTTTGACAGGCTGTAAAACCTGAACGGTTAATTTCAGAGGAAAACCGATTTCACATTCCTATCTTAGATTTTCATAAACTATCATTTGACATCAACATTTAATAATCGGAGATTAAATTTAATTGGAATTTTCAATTATAGATTAAATTCAAAGTTGGTGCGGATTTACGTCATCCGCAGTCGATTCGCTCCCAGCTCGCTGCTGCCAAACGTATTTAAAAGTATTAAAAATTTGGAAAAATAGCAAAAACCATATGGAATTTCATGTTGGATAATGCTTGATGAATATGTTTGTGTTTTCGTTAAAAATTTCGTTGTTGCGTTGCTCAATAGGGGGGGGCGCGCGCCCCCCGCGCCCCCCCTCTACAACCGCCACTGCTTTGATTTTTTTATTCAAATTCTTTAATGTGTAATATCTCAATATCCATAAGAGGTATCGTGCCAAATTTTTTTGGAATTGTAGCTCTTACTGAATGCTTTGATGTGGTATTTGAGAAATATTTGCACCATTAGTGGTTTTTGAGCAATTTCAACTTGAAGTTTTGGTTGAAATTTAAGCAAAATTACAACTTTGAGGCTTAATTTTTCTACGCCTATCGTAGCAGTTTCATTCATATTTGGAGGATTTATAGAGAATTTAATCCTCTTTCAGAATATCTATAATACAAGTCGATTTATTGAAAATTACGAAAACTGTAAGCAAATGTTTAAGAGCATGTCAGAACATCAAAACTGTTCTAAGACTAAAAAGGATGTTTTTTTGCAATTTTTCAAATATGCTTTCTAAAAAAATGTTAGACTTGTTTTATACTAATTTTGAATTCATATTTCCATTGGAAAAGTCAAAAATTGAAAAACGTGAAAAATAGAAAATTTCGTTTTTTTAAATACCTACTTACCCCTTTGATTTTTTTATTCAAATTCTTTAATGTGTAATATCTCAATATCCATAAGAGGTATCGTGCCAAATTTTTTTGAGAGTGTAGCTCTCACTGAATGCTTTGATGTGGTATTTGAGAAATATTTATATCACTAGTGGTTTTTGAGCAATTTCAACTTGAAGTTTTGGTTGAAATTTAAGCAAAATTACAACTTTGAGGCTTAATTTCTCTAAGTCTATCGCAGCAGCTTTATTCATATTTGGAGGATTTATAGAGAATTTAATCCTCTTTCAGAATATCTATAATACAAGCCGATTCATTGAGAATTACAAAAACTGTGAGCAAATGTTTAAGAGCATGTCAGAACATCAAAACTGTTCTAAGACTAAAAAGGATGTTTTTTTACAATTTTTCAAATCTGCTTTTTGAAGAAATGTTAGATTTGTTTTATACTATTTTTGACCTCCTCTCTTCAATGGAAAAGTTAAAAATTGAAAAAAGTGGAAAATGGAAAGTTTCGTTTTTTTAAATACCTCTTTGATTTTTTTATTCAAATTCTTTAATGTGTAATATCTCAATATCCATAAGAGGTATCGTGACAAATTTTTTTGAGATTGTAGCTCTTACTGAATGCTTTGATGTGGTATTTGAGAAATATTTGCACCACTAGTGGTTTTTGAACAATTTCAACTTGAAGCTTTGGTTGAAATTTAAGCAAAATTACAACTTTGAGGCTTAATTTCTCAACGCCTATCGTAGCAGTTTCATTCATATTTGGAGGATTTATAGAGAATTTAATCCTCTTTCAGAATATCTATAATACAAGTCGATTCGTTGAAAATTACGAAAACTGTGAGCAAATGTTTAAGAGCATGTCAGAATATCAAAACTGTTCTAAGACTAAAAAGGATGTTTTTTCTTTGCAATTTTTCAAATCTGCTTTTTGAAAAAATGTTAGACTTGTTTTATACTAATTTTGAATTAATATTTCCATTGGAAAAGTCAAAAATTGAAAAACGTTAAAAATAGAAAATTTCGTTTTTTTAAATACCTACCCCTTTGATTTTTTTATTCAAATTCTTTAATGTGTAATATCTCAATATCCATAAGAGGTATCGTGCCAAATTTTTTTGGAATTGTAGCTCTTACTGAATGCTTTGATGTGGTATTTGAGAAATATTTGTACCACTAGTGGTTTTTGAGCAATTTCAACTTGAAGTTTTGGTTGAAATTTAAGCAAAATTACAACTTTGAGGCTTAATTTCTCTAAGCCTATCGCAGCAGCTTTATTCATATTTGGAGGATTTATAGAGAATTTAATCCTCTTTCAGAATATCTATAATACGAGTCGATTCATTGAAAATTACGAAAACTGTGAGCAAATGTTTAAGAGCATGTCAGAACATCAAAACTGTTCTAAGACTAAAAAGGATGTTTTTTTGCAATTTTTCAAATATGCTTTTTGAAGAAATGTTAGATTTGTTTTATACTAATTTTGACCTCCTCTCTTCAATGGAAAAGTTAAAAATTGAAAAAAGTGGAAATTGGAAAATTTCGTTTTTTTAAATACCTACTACCCCTTTGATTTTTTTATTCAAATTCTTTAATGTATAATATCTCAATATCCATAAGAGGTATCGTGCCAAATTTTTTTGGAATTGTAGCTCTTACTGAATGCTTTGATGTGGTATTTGAGAAATATTTGCACCACTAGTGGTTTTTGAGCAATTTCAACTTGAAGTTTTGGTTGAAATTTAAGCAAAATTACAATTTTGAGGCTTAATTTCTCTAAGCCTATCGCCGCAGCTTTATTCATATTTGGAGGATTTATAGAGAATTTAATCCTCTTTCAGAATATCTATAATAAAAGTCGATTTATTGAAAATTACGAAAACTGTAAGCAAATGTTTAAGAGCATGTCAGAACATCAAAACTGTTCTAAGACTAAAAAGGATGTTTTTTTGCAATTTTTCAAATATGCTTTCTGAAAAAATGTTAGACTTGTTTTATACTAATTTTGAATTCATATTTCCATTGGAAAAGTCAAAAATTGAAAAACGTGAAAAATAGAAAATTTCGTTTTTTTAAATACCTACTTACCCCTTTGATTTTTTTATTCAAATTCTTTAATGTGTAATATCTCAATATCCATAAGAGGTATCGTGCCAAATTTTTTTGGAATTGTAGCTCTTACTGAATGCTTTGATGTGGTATTTGAGAAATATTTGCACCATTAGTGGTTTTTGAGCAATTTCAACTTGAAGTTTTGGTTGAAATTTAAGCAAAATTACAACTTTGAGGCTTAATTTCTCTAAGTCTATCGCAGCAGCTTTATTCATATTTGGAGGATTTATAGAGAATTTAATCCTCTTTCAGAATATCTATAATACAAGTTGATTCGTTGAAAATTACGAAAACTGTGACCAAATGTTTAAGAGCATGTCAGGACATCAAAACTGTTCTAAGACTAAAAAGAATGTTTTTTTTGCAATTTTTCAAATATGCTTTTTTTTGAAGAAATGTTAGATTTGTTTTATACTAATTTTGACCTCCTCCTCTCTTCATTGGAAAAGTCAAAAATAGAAAAACGTTAAAAATAGAAAATTTCGTTTTTTTAAATACCTACTTACCCCTTTGATTTTTTTATTCAAATTCTTTAATGTGTAATATCTCAATATCCATAAGAGGTATCGTGCCAAATTTTTTTGAGATTGTAGCTCTTACTGAATGGTTTGATGTGGTATTTGAGAAATATTTGTATCACTAGTGGATTTTGAGCAATTTCAACTTGAAGTTTTGGTTGAAATTTAAGCAAAATTCTAACTTTTAGGCTCAATTTCTCTAAGCCTATAGAAGCAATTTCATTCATATTTGGAGGATTTATAGAGAATTTAATCCTTTTTCAGAATATTTATAATACAAGCCGATTCATTGAGAATTACGAAAACTGTGAGCAAATGTTTAAGAGCATGTCAGAACATCAAAACTGTTCCAAGACTAAAAAGGATGTTTTTTTGCAATTTTTCAAATCTGCTTTTTGAAAAAATGTTAGACTTGTTTTATACTAATTTTGAATTCATATTTCCATTGGAAAAGTCAAAAATTGAAAAACGTGAAAAATAGAAAATTTCGTTTTTTTAAATACCTACTTACCCCTTTGATTTTTTTATTCAAATTCTTTAATGTGTAATATCTCAATCTCCATAAGAGGTATCGTGCCAAATTTTTTTGAGATTGTAGCTTTTACTGGATGCTTTGATGTGGTATTTGAGAAATATTTGTACCACTAGTGGTTTTTGAGCAATTTTCACTTGAAGTTTTGGTTGAAATTTAAGCAAAATTACAACTTTGAGGCTTAATTTCTCTAAGCCTATCGCAGCAGCTTTATTCATATTTGGAGGATTTATAGAGAATTTAATCCTCTTTCAGAATATCTATAATACAAGCCGATTCATTGAGAATTACGAAAACTGTGAGCAAATATTTAAGAGCATGTCAGAACATCAAAACTGTTCTAAGACTAAAAAGGATGTTTTTTTGCAATTTTTCAAATATGCTTTTTGAAGAAATGTTAGATTTGTTTTATACTAATTTTGACCTCCTCTCTTCAATGGAAAAGTTAAAAATTGAAAAAAGTGGAAAATGGAAAATTTCGTTTTTTTAAATACCTACTTACCCCTTTGATTTTTTTATTCAAATTCTTTAATGTGTAATATCTCAATATCCATAAGAGGTATCGTGCCAAATTTTTTTGGAATTGTAGCTCTTACTGAATGCTTTGATGTGGTATTTGAGAAATATTTGCACCATTAGTGGTTTTTGAGCAATTTCAACTTGAAGTTTTGGTTGAAATTTAAGCAAAATTACAACTTTGAGGCTTAATTTCTCTACGCCTATCGTAGCAGTTTCATTCATATTTGGAGGATTTATAGAGAATTTAATCCTCTTTCAGGATATTTATAATACAAGTCGATTCGTTGAAAATTACGGAAACTGTGAGGAAATGTTTAAGACCATGTCAGGACATCAAAACTTTTCTAAAAAAAAGGATGTTTTTATGCAATTTTTCAAATCTGCTTTTTGAAGAAATGTTAGACTTGTTTTACACTAATTTTGAACTCATATTTTCATTGGAAAAGTCAAAAATTGAAAAACGTGGAAAATGGAAAATTTCGTTTTTTTTTTTTAAATACCTACTTACCCCTTTGACATTTTTATTCAAATTTTTTAATGTGTAATATCTCAATATCCATAAGAGGTATCGTGCCAAATTTTTTTGAGATTGTAGCTCTTACTGAATGCTTTGATGTGGTATTTGAGAAATATTTGTATGACGAGTGGTTTTTGAGCAATTTGAGTTTGAAGTTTTGGATGAAATTTAGACAAAATTCTAACTTTGAGGCTCAATTTCTCTAAGCCTATAGAAGCAATTTCATTCAAATTTGGAGGATTTATAGAGAATTTAATCCTCTTTCAGGATATTTATAATAAAAGTCGATTCGTTGAAAATTACGGAAACTGTGAGGAAATGTTTAAGACCATGTCAGGACATCAAAACTTTTCTAAAAAACGGATGTTTTTATGCAATTTTTCAAATCTGCTTTTTGAAGAAATGTTAGACTTGTTTAATACTAATTTTGAACTCATATTTTCATCGGAAAGTCAAAAATTGAAAAACGTGGAAAATAGAAAATTTCGGTTTTTTTATAAATACCTACTTACCCCTTTGATATTTTTATTCAAATTCTTTAATGTGTAATATCTTAATATCCATAAGAGGTATCGTGCCAAATTTTTCTGAGATTGTTGCTCTTATTGAATGTTTTGATGTGGTATTTGAGAAATATTTGTATCACTAGTGGTTTTTGAGCAATTTCAACTTGAAGTTTTGATTGAAATTTAAGCAAAATTACAACTTTGAGGCTTAATTTCTCTAAGCCTATCGCCGCAGCTTTATTCATATTTGGAGGATTTATAGAGAATTTAATCCTCTTTCAGAATATCTATAATACAAGTCGATTAATTGAAAATTACGAAAACTGTGAGCAAATGTTTAAGAGCATGTCAGAACATCAAAACTGTTCTAAGACTAGAAAGGATGTTTTTTGCAATTTTTCAAATATGCTTCTTGAAAAAATGTTTAGACTTGTTTTATACTAATTTTGAATTCATATTTCCATTGGAAAAGTCAAAAATTGAAAAACGTTAAAAATAGAAAATTTCGTTTTTTTAAATATCTACCTACTTACCCCTATGATTTTTTTATTCAAATTCTTTAATGTGTAATATCTCAATATCCATAAAAGGTATCGTGCCAAATTTTTTTGAGATTGTAGCTCTTACTGAATGCTTTGATGTGGTATTTGAGAAATATTTGTATGACTAGTGGTTTTTGAGTAATTTCAACTTGAAGTTTTGGTTGAAATTTAAGCAAAATTACAACTTTGAGGCTTAATTTCTCTAAGCCTATCGCAGCAGCTTTATTCATATTTGGAGGATTTATAGAAAATTTAATCCTCTTTCAGGATATCTATAAAACAAGTCGATTCATTGAAAATTACGAAAACTGTGAGCAAATGTTTAAGAGCATGTCAGGACATCGAAACTGTTCTAAGACTAGAAAGGATATGTTTTTTTGCAATTTTTCAAATATGCTTTTTGAAGAAATGTTAGATTTGTTTTATACTAATTTTGACCTCCTCTCTTCAATGGAAAAGTTAAAAATTGAAAAAAGTGGAAAATAGAAAATTTCGGTTTTTTTATAAATACCTACTTACCCCTTTGATATTTTTATTCAAATTCTTTAATGTGTAATATCTTAATATCCATAAGAGGTATCGTGCCAAATTTTTCTGAGATTGTAGCTCTTACTGAATGTTTTGATGTGGTATTTGAGAAATATTTGCACCACTAGTAGTTTTTGAGCAATTTCAACTTGAAGCTTTGGTTGAAATTTAAGCAAAATTACAACTTTGAGGCTTAATTTCTCTACGCCTATCGTAGCAGTTTCATTCATATTTGGAGGATTTATAGAGAATTTAATCCTCTTTCAGAATATCTATAATACAAGTCGATTTATTGAAAATTACGAAAACTGTAAGCAAATGTTTAAGAGCATGTCAGAACATCAAAACTGTTCTAAGACTAAAAAGAATGTTTTTTTGCAATTTTTCAAATATGCTTTTTTTTGAAGAAATGTTAGATTTGTTTTATACTAATTTTGACCTCCTCTCTTCAATGGAAAAGTTAAAAATTGAAAAAAGTGGAAAATGGAAAATTTCGTTTTTTTAAATACCTACTTACCCCTTTGATTTTTTTATTCAAATTCTTTAATGTGTAATATCTCAATATCCATAACAGGTATCGTGCCAAATTTTTTTGAGATTGTAGCTCTTACTGAATGCTTTGATGTGGTATTTGAGAAATATTTGTATCACTAGTGGTTTTTGAGCAATTTCAACTTGAAGTTTTGGTTGAAATTTAAGCAAAATTACAACTTTGAGGCTTAATTTCTCTAAGCTTATCACAGCAGCGTTATTCATATTTGGAGGATTTATAGAGAATTTAATCCTCTTTCAGAATATCTATAATACAAGTCGATTCATTGAAAATTACGAAAACTGTGAGCAAATGTTTAAGAGCATGTCAGGACATTAAAACTGTTCTAAGACTAGAAAGGATGTTTTTTGCAATTTTTCAAATATGCTTCTTGAAAAAATGTTTAGACTTGTTTTATACTAATTTTGAATTCATATTTCCATTGGAAAAGTCAAAAATTGAAAAACGTTAAAAATAGAAAATTTCGTTTTTTTAAATATCTACCTACTTACCCCTTTGATTTTTTTATTCAAATTCTTTAATGTATAATATCTCAATATCCATAAGAGGTATCGTGCCAAATTTTTCTGAGATTGTAGCTCTTACTGAATGTTTTGATGTGGTATTTGAGAAATATTTGCACCACTAGTAGTTTTTGAGCAATTTCAACTTGAAGCTTTGGTTGAAATTTAAGCAAAATTACAACTTTGAGGCTTAATTTCTCTACGCCTATCGTAGCAGTTTCATTCATATTTGGAGGATTTATAGAGAATTTAATCCTCTTTCAGAATATCTATAATACAAGTCGATTTATTGAAAATTACGAAAACTGTAAGCAAATGTTTAAGAGCATGTCAGAACATCAAAACTGTTCTAAGACTAAAAAGAATGTTTTTTTGCAATTTTTCAAATATGCTTTTTTTTGAAGAAATGTTGGACTTGTTCTATACTAATTTTGACCTCATCTTCATTAAATACGTACTTATTCAAATTCTTTCTCCCAAAAATTGAGAAAGGGTCTGATAAATTTAATTTATGTAGATACAAATAATCAGCAAGTGGATATTTTAACAAAAGGTTTATCAGGGTCAACATTTCTAAAATTTAAAGATTTATTGGGTCTAAGGGATTTTAGCGAAAAGGGGTGTTGAAATATACCCTAAAATCTACCCTCAATTTCAAATTGAGACAATACTTTTTACTTATTACACAAAAGTATATTACAATTAATAGAAAAAAAATATACAAAAATCATGACTAGATAAAATACCTACAATTAATAAAAACCATACACTTAATTCTAAAGAGAGAATAATTTTGTCTTAAACTCTAATCAATAATATCAATCTATATATGAGCATTTTGGGGGTTGACAATCTTGAGTATTAAATGTCAGATCTATTTAAAATGTATAAAAAATTAAAAAGCTTACACCAAAACTCCTAAAAACTACAATGGCATGTACGAATATTTGGCAACAAAAAGACTAGACATAATTATTTACAATTTCTTGACCTCACAAAATCAATGCAAAAGTGCCCGTGTAAATTCAAGCCTGTTACTCACGTAATATTTGATATGGATGGAATTATTTTCGATACTGAGCCAATTTATGAAGAAGCATTTATCAAAACGCTAGTAGCTTATGGCATCGAACCAGATTACGATTTATACGCAACAGTATGCGGTACCCCTAGTCCTAAAGTAGCTGAAATTACGTTAAAAAAATACCGTAACTTAAAAACTACCCATAATGAATTTATTGAAGAGTACAGGCAACACGCTAAACTAGGTTTCAAAAACCTAAACCTCATCCCAGGTGTTGAAAAAATGATAAAACATCTACACTCCAACAATATCCCATTGGCTATAGCCACTTCTTCATCTCAAGAATCCGCTTTACAAAAATTGCAAAGATTCCCACAAATTTACCAACTATTCAAACACATTGTATATGGCAACGATCCTGAAATAAAACATGGCAAACCTGCACCAGACTCTTATTTACTTTGTGCAGCTAAATTTCCTGTAAACCCATCGAAATGTTTGGTTTTTGAAGATTCTACAAATGGAATGCAAGCAGCTTTGGCAGCTGGAATGCAAGTGGTTCTAATTCCTAACGAAACAGTTCCAAAAGAACAGTGGGCCAAAGCTACATTGAAAGTGGAATGTTTTGATGATGTGAGGCCAGAGTTATTTGGATTACCTCCAGTTCAAATATAATATATTTTTAAACCACTGCTTCTTTTTTATCAGCAGGCAAATCAACTTGATACGATATACCATAAGGTCTCAAATGATAAATCAAATATTCCAAAACATACATTTGATTTGGCGTAACATAGTGAAACGATACGGCATTATCAGAACAACATTCCATGCCCTCTTTACTCTCATAATAAATATATTGCCAGTACCAAAAGCTTTTGGAAACATGTCCTGGAATCAAATGATGTTCTGGAACAAAAGGAAAAAACCTGCCTCTGCCCATTGAATCTCTGGAATCGCCTGCTGTGACTTTAACTGCTTCCATGCACCTGCCCATTTCAACATCCTCAGCTCCATTATCACTTTTAGAGCAACCTGTAGCATTATTTGTCAAACCAACCTCAACAAATCGTTTTAAGGCTTCTCTGCTCAATACATATCCTGCTCCTCCACTCATATAACCTTGTTTTACATAGGGCTTAAAACGACAGCCGAAATATATGGAGTTGTTTGCACTGTAGGGCATAAGCATGTATCTCAAATTTTCTAGTATCACGTAAGTGTCGTCGTCAGCTTTCAGAAACCAATCGGCTTTGTCCAAGTAATGCTTGTAGACGTACTCGAAGGCTCGTTTAGTTTTGCCCCACAAGTATTTGCGGCCTTCTTTTATTGGTAGAGCTATTGAGGGTAGAGATTCATCTGGAATTTTAAATTCAAGTTGAGCTAAAAACTACTATGAGGGAAAATTTGGAATTTTCAGGAAATATTGGAGAAAATTTGAGGCAGAACATTCTAATATATCAAATATTTTGAGCTTCAAATGATAAATTTGTGGTAGTAGGAAATTTTAATTTTGGTTTTTCTTCCTGGGAGAAAATCAGAAATTATAAGGATTTATTCTAAAGGCGTTAAGACGAAACCACGGGGTGCGTTGTTTCATTTAAAATGTATGATATGCGATTTCTGGGTTAGAATGAGATAATATTCCCAGCAATTACCACAAGATTCTCAGCGACTTCCAATGGATTCCTATGTGATTCCTATGGAGTCCAATGAGATTCCTAGTGATTTCCATGTATTCCTGATTGATTACTATGTGCCCAGAAAAATGAACAATGATTTCCACTAGTGGTTTACCCCTTGGGGAAAACACAAGTACCTAATAACAAATCAAATTATTTCACTTTCTTGTCTTCTGTCTGTGCATTTTTTCAATAATTACAATCGATTTTTTCTGAGGAAAATTTGGCAATCCTCTGAATTTAGAAAGTTATTTCTCCTTATTAATCAATTTTGATTTTTTTAATGAATCTCTGACTTCAAATTTCATATTCCAAGATAAATCATTGTATGAAGTGTCTGGTGTCTGGGATCTCAATTGTTTGTGTAAAGTCAAAATTTCCACATAAATAAATTTGAAATTTGCTCGGAAATTTGACCATTTTGGATTATCTTGGAAGGAAGACCCTCTCTCCTTTGCTTTGGACTTGAATTTTTGGAAACTTTGAAAAATCGAAGGAAAAATCATAACTTTTTTAATATTTTTTTGTATCATATGACTTACGAGGTATCACAGATAAAATGTGTTTTTTTTTTTAAAGATAAAAGTCAAAATGACATTATGTTGGCAATACAATGTAAAATTGTCAATGCTTTCAAATTTTTTATGTAGAAAAGGCTTGTGTTGCCAACATAGTTACTAAATTTTTGACTTGGGGAATTATCTTTAAAAACAAAACAGACTTTAGAAAGCTAAATTTGTCAGCGATTCTTATCCTAGTAGAGGACCGCAATCCCTGAAAATTTCAACTCATTTGGACTCAAGGGGAAAACCGGCAAACCACCTAGGAATTCTTCGCTAAAAATGTGGGGAATTTAGAGGAATTTGTGGGAAATTTAGAGGAATTTAAAGGAATTCATCAAAATTTATGAGAATTTGGGAAATTTATAAAGACTTTAGAGGAATTTATGGGGAATTTGGGAGAATTTGTGAGGAATTTATGAGGAATTTAGAGGAAATTGTCAAATTTAAAAAACTCAAAAGAATTATGAATACAATTTTTCGAGCAGTTTTTGTAGGCTGATTTCCAAAATTTTTCATGTTATTTTCAACTGAAAAAATTTGAAATTTTGGGAAAATGATGTTCTCACCTTCTTCTTTATATGCAAAAAGTTTCAAAATTTCGCCTTTTCTAGTTTTCCAGGAAAACTTTGAAATATGTAAGACTGTATTTTCCACTAATTCAGTTTTTGTAGGTTGATTTCCAAGATTTTTCATGTTGCTGTTTTCTACTGGAAAAATTTGAAATTTTGAGAAAATGAGCTTCTCACCTTCCTCTTTACATGCAAAAAGTTTTAAAATTTTCCCTTCACTAGTTTTCCAGGAAATCTTTGGAATGTGTGAGACTGTATTTTCAACTAATTCAGTTATTGTAGGTTGATTTCCAATATTCCATATGTTGCTGTTTTCCACTGGAAAAATTTTAAATTTTGGAAAAATGATATTCTCACCTTCTTCTTTACATGCAAAAAGTTTCAAAACTTTCCCTTCACTAGTTTTCCAGGAAAACATTGAAATATGTGAGACTGTATTTTCAATTAATTCAGTTATTGTAGGTTGATTTCCAATATTCCTCATGTTGTTGTTTTCTATTGGAAAAAGTTTAAATTTTGAGAAAATGAGCTTTTCACCTTCTTCGCTACATGCAAAAAGTTTCAAAATTTTCCCTTCACTAGTTTTCCAGGAAAACTTTGAAATGTGTGAGACTGTATTTTCAACTAATTCAGTTTTTGTAGATTGATTTCCAAGATTTTTCATGTTGATGTTTTCTATTGGAAAAATTTGAAATTTTGGGAAAATGAGCTTCTCACCTTCTTCTTTACATGCAAAAAGTTTCAAAATTTCCCCTTTTCTAGTTTTCCAGGAAAATTTTGAAATATGCGAGACTGTATTTTCAAGTAACTCAGTTATTGTAGGTTGATTTCCAAGATTCCTCATGTTGTAATTTTTTACTGGAGAAATTTGAAATTCTGGGAAAATGAGTTTCTAACCTTTCTCTTTACATGCAAAACGTTTCAAATTTCTCCCTTCACTAGTTTTCCAGGAAAATTTTGAAATATGTGATACTGTATTTTCCATTAATTCAGTTTTGGTAGGTTGATTTCCAAGATTTTTCATGTTGCTGTTTTCTATTGGAAAAATTTGAAATTTTGGGAAAATGAGCTTCTCACCATCCCCTTTACATGCAAAAAGTTTCAAAATTTTCCCTTCACTAGTTTTTCAGGAAAACTTTGACATATATGAGACTGTATTTTCAACTAATTCAGTTTGTGTAGGTTGATTTCCAAGATTTTTCATGTTGCTGTTTTCCACTGGAAAAATTTGAAATTTTGGGAAAATGAGCTTCTCACCTTCTTCTTTACATGCAAAAAGTTTCAAAATTTCCCCTTTTCTAGTTTTCCAGGAAAATTTTGAAATATGCGAGACTGTATTTTCAAGTAACTCAGTTATTGTAGGTTGATTTCCAAGATTCCTCATGTTGTAATTTTTTACTGGAGAAATTTGAAATTCTGGGAAAATGAGTTTCTAACCCGAGTTCTAACCTTTCTCTTTACATGCAAAAAGTTTCAAATTTCTCTCTCTACTAGTTTTCTAGGAAAATTTTGAAATACGTGAGACTGTATTTTCCACTAAATCAGTTTTTGTAGGTTGATTTGCAAAATTTTTCATGTTGCTGTTTTCTACTGGAAAAATTTGAAATTTTGGGAAAATGAGCTTCTCATCTTCTTTTTTACATACAAAAAATTTCAAAATTTTCCCTTTACTAGTCTTCCAGGAAAACATTGAAATGTGTGAGACTGTATTTTCAACTAATTCAGTGTTTGTTGTAGGTGGATTTCCAAGATTTTTCATGTTGCTGTTTTCTACTGGAAAAATTTGAAATTTTGGGAAAATGATGTTCTTACCTTCCTCTTTACATGCAAAAAGTTTCAAAATTTTCCTTTCACTAGTTTTCCAGGAAAACTTTGAAATGTGGGAGACTGTATTTTCAACTAATTCAGTTTGTGTAGGTTGATTTCCAAGATTTTTCGTGTTGCTGTGTTCCACTGGAAAAATTTGAAATTTTGGGAAAATGATCTTCTCACCTTCCTTTCTACATGCAAAAAGTTTCAAAATTTTCCTTTTTTTTAGAGGAATTTGTGGGGTATTTGGAGAAGTTCGTGGTATGGTATTTGGAGGAATTTGTGATAGAGTATCTGGAGGAATTTGCAGGAATTTTGAGGAATTATGCGTAAAAAATTTGCCCCTTTGAGGAATTGTTTGCACTAATTCTGGGATGGTGGTTTACCCCTTGTATGGACTTATAGGTCCTGAGAAAAAATAGTGCTAAGGAATTTGGGGTGAATTTTTGGATTTTTCAATTTTCCTGAAGTCCTTTTTTTAAAGATTTGGACTTCAAATCCCACAATAAATTATTAATTTTACCATTTTATCATGTTTGACAAGCCTTCATATCGTAATCATTTACTCCAAAACTACAAATGGCAGAAATATGAAATTTTGAGGAGTTATTTTTGAAGCTTTGAAGTAAAACATTTTAAAATTTAAAAGAAATTGAGCTGCAAACAACAAAGTTATGAATAATCTAGAAAAATGCACTGATTTAGTGAAATAAAACTTTAACAAGCCATGATATCCCAATTATTTACTCAAAAACTACAAATGGCAGAAATATGAAATTTTGAGGAGTTATTTTTGAAGCTTTGAAGTAAAACATACCAAAATTTAAAAGCAATTGAGCTGCAAACAACAAAGTTATAAATAATATAGAAAAATGCATTTATTTAATGAAATGAAATTTCAACAAGCCATGATATCCTAATTATTGACTCCAAAACTACAAATGGCAGAAATATGAAATTTTAAGGAGTTACTTTTGAAGCTTTGAAGTAAAACATACCAAAATCTAAAAGCAATTGAGCTGCAAACAACAAAGTTATAAATAATCTAGAAAAATCGAGAGAAAAATGCACTTATTTAATGAAATGAAATTTCAACAAGCCATGATATCCTAATTATTGACTCCAAAACTACAAATGGCAGAAATATGAAATTTTAAGGAGTTACTTTTGAAGCTTTGAAGTAAAACATACCAAAATCTAAAAGCAATTGAGCTGCAAACAACAAAGTTATAAATAATCTAGAAAAATCGAGAGAAAAATGCACTTATTTAATAAAATAAAATTTCAACAAGCCATGATATCCCAATTATTTACTCAAAAACTACAAATGGCAGAAATATGAAATTTTGAGGAGTTTCACATTTTAATTTTTTTTCTGAAAAACTAGCAAAGGGAAAATTGTGAAACTTTTAGAGAAGATAGAGGAAAGTGTGGATCTCATTATACAAAAGTTTCAAATTTTTCTATTGAAAAATAGCTTCATGGAAAATTCTTGAAAATTACCCTTTTAAAGCTAAATTAAGGAAAATTCACCTTTTATACTTTAATTTTTTCCTGAAAAAATAGCAAAGGTGGAATTTTTAGAGGAGAAAGAATAAGGAGGATTACTTACAGGCTACATCAAGGGCTACACATACAAAAAAATCATAGGCTTCAAAATCAGGGTTGGCAAACAATTCTTTTCACTTTGGTTTTTTGATGGATTTTTGATGGATATTTCCGAGGATATTTCCACTAACACAAATAACCAAGCAAATAACCATTCATACAAAAGTCCTACCATAATATTTAAGGGAATAAGGAAAAGAAATATGAAACACTGGGAAATATTTTTACCAAATCAAGAGCCAGTAATAATAACATATTAAATTTTGAATTATTTAGTATCCAAGGCCTCAAGAGCCGATTATAATTAAAATTTGGATTAAAAGTAAGATTTGAAACACTGAAACATATGAAAAAATCAAATTTTTGTAGCTTCAAATGCAAAAATTGTGATTTTTTTTTTTTTGAAAGAAATTTCAATTTGTGTTGATTTAAGTACCTAATCCTGGATTTGGTTCTTTTACTCAGAACATTCCACATTACTTAAGGAACAATTTGATTGAATATTTAAAATTTAATAATTATAATTATAATTATGTACCTACTTATAGAAACTGTGATAAATAATTTAGGAAAAATTTTCTCAGGATTTGTTGGAAAAAAGAGTGGTTTAATTATTGTTTAGATAAGTGTGGATTCGATGTTTTTATTGGAAATTTTCTGAGGAAAAATTTTGAAATGATAATTAAGCCAATAATTAAGTAAGCTACAATCAAACAAGTGGCAAATTTATGGACTTGAGCATTAATTAATAACTCGATTAATAAAGCAAAAAACTCCTATAGATAAGCCTGAACCAAAGCAAGACAATAATGAAATCATTTCATACACACAATGTTTGAATAATTTAAAAGGTCAAACACTATGCAAATCAGCTAAATTATTATTCCAGCTGCTAATTTTTCAACTAGGTTGTAAGTATATTTTTCAATATTCATATCTTTAAAACAGTATACTATCTGGAACAGACAGGAAGCAAACAAATAAAAATAACTTGAATCACCCACCCACGCTCCAACATACCTTCTTTCGAACTCATAAACAACAAAACGTTGCACCGCTTGCCCCAAGTATTCTTCACATGCTTGGCCTTTTTTTCATGATTATTAGGGCCCGTCATGACCCAGCACAGCACCCTAACATCTTTGTAAAGCTTGTCCGCTGCAGTTGTGTCTTCCAGCAAATGAAACTCTTCGTTTTTCGAGTGCGCCCCTGGATCTACGGTGGGCCCCTCGAGAAATTCCATTTCGTAGCTGGTGTGCGGGTCGCCGAAAGCTATTTGTTGGCTTAAGGCTACATATGCTACTGTGAAGCCTATGGCTAGGCCTGATAGTAATGTCAGGATGCATTGTTTGTTCAATGCTTGCCTGGAAATGGGGCTCCATGAAAGGAGTAGATTTGTAATTCAAGTTTGCTTACCATTTATACATTCTTATTTGTCTCATAGCAATCACTAAATTAGGTTTTTATAGGGCAAAGACATAATTTTCATTAATTATTGAGCTCATTTAGGACTTAATATTAAAATTATAGCAAATAGTTAATGAACATTTTAAATTTAAATGCCTCTACAACAAAATAATCAAAATTATACACAATTTTTTTTTGTTATGAGCCAAATGTCAAAACAAATGTGGCCTTTTCTCTTTCTATTCCACTCAATTAAAAAGAAACAAAAAAATTAGAGTTGTTAAATGAATTGGGCAGAGATGTCAACTAAATGTCACTCAGTGTCAATTTGAACAAATGTAAACAAAACAAATTATTGCAGCAAAATTTCAATTTTTGTCAAAAAAAACCTATGATTTACAAATGAACTACAATAGTACACAATCTAAATCGAAACTACAATCCTCAAGGTTCCATTTTCAAGTGTCGTCCCATTCAATCAGCCCCGTTAAAATTCACTGACGTGGCCCCTACATAAACTAACCTTAAAATTAAACTTTGGGGCCTAAATATGGAACGGAAAAAGCAAAAATACCGTTCCGACACGGCCCTGCTACTAGAAAACGGTCAGGCGAGCTCCACTTTACATTTAAAAAGTGACATCAAAGGGGATGGCTGGAATATTTTGCTGTTGCTTTTCCTGTACACTCTACAAGGGATTCCTTTGGGTTTGAGCTCGGCTATTCCGATGATTTTACAAAATCGAGGCGTCAGCTATAAGCAACAGGTAAATTAACTTGTATTTTATTAATTAATTAATAAATGTGTTAATTATTTTTAGGCAGAATTTAGTTTCGTTACTTGGCCCTTTAGCTTGAAACTGCTATGGGCCCCATTAGTGGACTGTATCTATTCTACACAAATGGGACGCCGGAAAACTTGGCTAATACCCACACAATACCTCATAGGGATTTTTATGTTAATTCTCTCTGGGCATGTTGAATTGTGGCTAGGCGACGCTAATATGTCTCCAAATATTGGAATATTGACTCTGTTGTTTTTTTCTTTGAATTTTTTGGCAGCTACTCAAGACATTGCAGTGGATGGTTGGGCTTTGACAATGTTGAAAAAATGCAATGTAGGCCATGCTTCAACTTGCAACAGTGTCGGGCAATCTGCTGGTTTTTTTTTGAGCTATGTGGTTTTTATGGCTTTGGAATCTCCAAGTTTTTGCAATAGTTATTTGCGAAGCGTGCCCCAAGATGTGGGCATAGTCACCTTGCCAAGCTTTCTGTTCTTTTGGGGGGTTGTTTTTGTTATTAGTACTACTGTTGTGGGTTTGGTTAAGAAGGAGATTGAGCCTCACGATCCAGAACACGAAGTTGTAATAGAAAGAGATATTAAGACAGCTTATGGGTCTTTGAAGAGCATTTTGAAGCTGCCTGCAATACAAAGTTTGGTTTTGGTGTTGTTGACTTGCAAAGTAAGTAGTGGGATTGGAATAAATAAAAATGAATTTGCTATTATAGTATTTACAAAGTCACTTGAAACAAGGTAAAGGTAATTTGCAACTGGTGGCTGACTAGTGGCAGTGCATTTCTTATGAAAATATTCAGTCACCAGTTGTAATTTACCCTTACTTTGTTTCAACTGACTTTGTAAATACTATTATATTTTAACTATGTCATCTGTACCTAATTCCTCCACAATTTCATAATTAAATTTTTCTTATTCTTTCTCTATTTCATCTGTAAAGACTGAAAGTATTTTTCATATGGGATTTTGAGGATTTTTTACAGTTTTCTTGAAGCTACTTTCACCTCAACAAAATCATCAAAAATTGAGCTTCTGTGTGACAGACCATATTTTGATTTTTTGATTCGATAGAGCGAGTCAAAACTTGTCAGAAACAGCTCTAACATCAAGTAGATTTGAACATTTCCATGACACAAAAAAATCCAAAAGGAAATCTAATTTTTGACTCTGGACATTTTTTAAAATCTTGACACGCTCAGGATAATTGCCCATATCTTTGATGACATTTAAGCAAATTAGCTACAATTAATTATGTATCATTGGAAAGAATATCAAATTCTTTTCAAATCTGTGTTAAATTGGTTCCAGTACCTCACGGGGTTCCTGAGCTACAAACCTTCAAACTTGGACTTTAGTCAAAATTTTGTCCAAAACTTCAAAGTCAATTTTCTTAAAAACTATAGGTAGCTAGCGACTTCAGCTAAATACCATCTGAAACCTTTTATCAAGAGCTACAAACCCTGAAAATGTTGTCCCAGCACCCCTTCTGGTTACCCAGATATTGAGGTTTGAAGATTTGCAAATAAAAATCCAAAGGGAGAGTAATTTACCTTAGGAAAAAGTGCAAAAAATTGAAAATTTTTATTTTTGAGTTTTCTCAATTCTGACTTCAGAAATCGATAAAGCGGGTCAGTCAGTTAGATTCAAAAATTTCGATAAGAAAAAAAAATCCAAAAGGAAATCTCATTTTTAACTCTGGACATTTTTTAAAATCTTGACATGCTCATGAATAATTGCTCATATCTTCGTTGACATTGAAGTAAATTAGCTACAACCATGTATCCTTGGAAAGAGTATTAAATTTTCTTCAAAACTGTGCCAGATTGGTTCCAGTAGCTCAAGGGGTTCCTGAGCTACAAACCTTCAAAGTTGGACTTTAGTCAAAATTTTGTCCAAAACTTCAAACTCAATTTTCTTGGAAACTATAAACGCTAGCGGTTTCAGCTAAATACCATCTGAAAGCCCTTATCAAGAGCTAAAAACCCTGAAAACGTTGTCCTAGTAACTCTTCTGGTTACCGAGATATTGAGGTTTGAAGATTTGTAAATAAAAATCCTAAGGGGTAACCTTAGGAAAAAGTCCAAAAAATTGAAAATTTTTATTTTTGAGTTTTTCCCAATTCTAACTTCAGAAATCGATAGAGCGAGTTCAAATTAGTCAGAAACAACTCTTACATCAGTTAGATTTGAAAATTTCGACGAGAAAAAAAATCCAAAAGGAAATCTTATTTTTGACTCTGGACATTTTTTAAAATCTTGACACTTTCATGAATAATTGCTCATTTCTTCGATGACATTTAAGTAAATTAGCTACAATCATGTATCATTGGAAAGAGCATT
The DNA here is from genome assembly GCA_917834065.1 of Ceutorhynchus assimilis. NCBI lineage: Eukaryota > Metazoa > Arthropoda > Insecta > Coleoptera > Curculionidae > Ceutorhynchus > Ceutorhynchus assimilis. Next base: position 33,575,117 of record OU892285.1, read on the forward strand.
AAATTCTCTTCAAAACTGTGCTAAATTGGTTCCAGTTGTTCAAGGGGTTCCTGAGCTACAAACCTTCAAACTTGGACTTTAGTCAAAATTTTGTCCAAAACTTCAAACTCAATTTTCTCAAAAACTATAAACGCTAGCCACTTGAGTTAAACACCATCTGTAAGCCCTCCTCAAGAGCTAAAAACCCTGAAAATGTTGTCCTAGTACCCCTTCTGGTTACCAAGATATTGAGGTTTGAAGATTTGCAAATAAAAATCCAAAGGGGTAACCTTAGGAAAAAGTGCAAAAAATTGAAAATTTTTATTTTTGAGTTTTTCTCAATTCTGACTTCAGAAATCGATAGAGCGAGTTCAAATTAGTCAGAAACAACTCTTACATCAGTTAGATTTGAAAATTTCGACAAGAAAAAAAAAATCCAAAAGGAAATCTTATTTTTGACTCTGGACATTTTTTAAAATCTTGACACACTCATGAATAATTGCCCATATCTTCGTTGACATTCAAGTAAATTAGCTACAATCATGTATCATTGGAAAGAGCATTAAATTCTCTTCAAAACTGTGCTAAATTGGTCCCAGTAGCTCAAGGGGTTCCTAAGCTACCAACCTTCAAAGTTAGACTTTAGTCAAAATTTTGTCCAAAACTTCAAACTCAATTTTCTCAAAAACTATAAACGCTAGCCACTTCAGCTAAATACCATCTGAAAGCCCTTATCCAGAGCTACAAACCCTGAAAATATTGTCCTAGTACCCCTTCTGGTTACCAAGATATTGAGGTTTGAAGATTTGCAAATAAAAATCCAAAGGGGGTAACCCTCGGGGTAACCTTAGAATACTGGGAACGACTTGTCCTAGGGTGCATCCGATGTGTTGCGCACTGGTTTCTCCTGGGCCTGGATTCCGAACCAAAGATTCGATATTATCGTCCATATGAAATAGATCGACAATACCTTAGATTACGATACTATCGAATCATGAGTTCGGAATCTGGGCCCTGTTTTTTTATGATCTTGTTGATGCGTTTGAACTATAATGAAAATAGTATAGACTCTTTCTGAAGGAACTTTCATTCAAAAAAAGTAAGCTATACATTTTTTCCCTTAATTTTTCCCAAATACACATATCAAAATAGTCTAGGGAACAAGATGCAACTGAATACATTTATAAATTGAACAAAATATACTGTTGCACACCTCTTATGGAATTTGGGACTTCCGCCAAATTTAACCAAATTTTAGTATGCAATAGGTTACACCTTTCTGATCAATAGCTACCATGGGCACAACTTAATCCTATGACTAGTTTTTGAGATACAGGTAGTTCAATGTTCAAGAAACGTACTCATTTTATATGCATTTACATCAACCTGTCACCTGAGCGTGAGGATACCTATCCATCCTGGTATATTATTAGGCGACAGGTAGATGAAAATGCATATAAAATGAGTACATTTTTTGAACATTAAATTACCTGTATCTTAAAAACTAGTCATAGGATCAAGTTGAGCCAATGCTAAGTATTAATCAAAAAGGTCAAATTTATATCATACTAGAATTTGGTTGAATTTGGCGGAAGTCCCAAATCCCATAAGAGGTGTGCGGGGTCCTTTCACAAGATTTGTTCAACAAATACCCATATGGTATCTTTTTAAAAAAAGTTATTCTGTCTAAAAATTAAAAGACGAATATTTCTTGTTCCCTAGACTTTTTTGATGAGTGTAGATTACCCTCGAGATTACCGCATTACATTTGAAAGAAAGCAGGCTAAATATTTAAAAATTGGAATTATTTCAATCTTTATTTTTTCAATTTGAAATTTCAGTATGATAAGTTCCTTTTCTTCCTCTCTTTACTCCAAAGTTTTCAAAATTATTCCATTAAGAGTTATTTGAAAAATCATGAAAATGTGAAAGGCTGTGTTTTCTTTAAGTAATTTGTGTTTTTAAAGTTATTTTTTAAGATTTTCTCAAACTGGAATTTTTCACTGAATCTATTTGAAATTTCAGTAAAATGAGCGTTTTGCTTTCCTCTTTCTACTCCAAAAATTTTCAACTTTTCCCATCAACAGTTTTTCTAAAAATCATCAAAATGTCAAAGGGTGTGTTTTCCTTAATTTGTGTTTTTAAAGTAAATTTTCAAGATTTTCTCAAACTGGTATTTTTCACTGAATCTATTTGGAATTTTAGTAAAATGAGCGTGTTCGCTTCCTCTTTTTACTCTAAAAATTTTGATTTTTTCCCATCAACAGATTTTTTAAAAATCATCAAAATGTCAGAGGGTGTGTTTTTCTTAATTTGTGTTTTTAAAGAAAATTTTCAACATTTTCTCAAACTGGGATTTTTCACTGAATCTATTTGAAATTTTAGTAAAATGAGCGTGCTCCCTTTCTCTTTTCACTCCAAAAATTTTGAACTTTTCCCATCAACAGATTTTTTAAAAATCATCAAAATGTCAGCCCACCAAACACACCGTTTTTCTTAATTTGTGTTTTTAAAGTAAATTTTCAACATTTTCTCAAACAGTAAGAAAATTAGCTACAATCATGTATCATTGGAAAGAGCATTAAATTCTCTTCAAAACTGTGCTAAATTGGTTCCAGTACCTCAAGGGGTTCCTGAGCTACAAACCTTCAAACTTGGACTTTAGTCAAAATTTTGTTCAAAACTTCAAACTCAATTTTCTCAAAAACTATAAACGCTAGCGACTTCAGCTAAATACCATTTGAAAGCCCTTATCAAGAGTTACAAGCCCTGAAAATGTTGTCCTAGTACCCCTTCTGGTTACCGAGATATTGAGGTTTGAAGATTTGTAAATAAAAATCCAAAGGGATAACCTTAGGAAAAAGTGCAAAAAATTCAAAATTTTTATTTTTGAGTTTTTCTCAATTCTGACTTCAGAAATCGATAAAGCGAGTTCAAATTAGTCAGAAACAACTCTAACATCAGTTAGATTTAAAAATTTCGACAAGAAAAAAAAATCCAAAAGGAAATCTCATTTTTGACTCTGGACATTTTTTAAAATCTTGACACGCTCATGAATAATTGCCCATATCTTTGATGACATTTGAGCAAATTAGCCATGTATCATTAGAAAGAGCATTAAATTCTCTTCAAATCTGTGCTAAATTGGTTCCAGTACCTCAAGGGGTTCCTGAGCTACAAACCTTCAAACTTGGACTTTAGTCAAAATTTTGTTCAAAACTTCAAACTCAATTTTCTCAAAAACTATAAACGCTAGCCACTTCAGCTAAACACCATCTGAAAGCCTTTATCAAGAGCTACAAACCCTGAAAATGTTGTCCTAGTAACCCTTCTGGTTAACGAGATATTCAGATTTGAAGATATGCAAATATAAATCCAAAACCTTAACCCTTAACAAAATCCTGTTGTCATATAACTAGAAAAACAACAAAATAAACCTACTAAAATAAAGTATTTCAGGTTGGTTTCTCTTCGACAGATAGTGTTATGTCCCTGAAACTGGTTGAAGCAGGCATCCCCAAAGAAAAACTCGGCCTAATGGCAATCCCCCTAATTCCAGTACAACTAATTCTGCCAATAGTTATTGCCAAATACACTACAGGCCCTAAACCATTAGACGCTTTTGTCAAGGCAATTCCTTACCGATTAGTTTTCGGAATTATAGCTGCATGTTTAGTCTGGATCACTCCATTACTTGTGCCTGATGCTTCAAATGGCTTACCAATATCCTACGTTGTATTGCTTATTAGCTGTTATGCCTTACATCAGGTAAGAATTTTTTAAATATCATCATTATTATAATGCCAAGAATATTATAGGTTTGTGTATATACAATGTTTGTATCGATAATGGCATTTTTTGCAAAAATAAGCGACTCTTCAGTTGGAGGTACCTACATGACTTTACTCAATACTGTAACAAATTTGGGCGGCAATTGGCCCTCTATATTGGCCCTTTATTTTGTGGACCCTCTAACTTGGAAAGAGTGCCAGGGAGGCGAAAATAATTTAGGAAATTCTTGTGACAATACAACAGAAAAAGAAGTAAACAGTTTTGTTAATTTATTAAAACAATTCTTAATGATTTTATTTGTAGATTTGTATTAAAAATGGTGGAAAATGTGTGACACAACTAGATGGGTATTATGTTGAGACTGTTATTTGTACGGTTGTAGGATTTTTGTGGCTGTTGTGGGGTGCTAAGAGGATAAAGCACATTCAAAGCTTAGGCGAAAAAGCTTGGAAGTTGACCAGGTCCAAAAGGGCGAGATAACGTTTGTGCGATTTCGAATAGGTAGTAAATTATTGTAAAAAGAATTTTTGAAATAATTATGTATAAAGTATTATTGAAATTTTTGTACTGATTCATTCCATAGGACTTTTAATTAAAGTTTGTTTTAAATTAATAATAATTTATTGTGATATTGCACGAGGTGTTTGTTTATACGTTGTTATATTTTTTGAAATATAGGTAGTTTTTCATTGTGGGAACATTTCTTGGTTTTATTTCTATTTAGATAATTTCATGAATGGATGTATATCATCTTGCATGGATATTTACAATAAATCATTGATTTATTACTATTTCCCATCCACACTTAATCTTTCTGGCATATAAAATATTAACAACAGAATATCTATTTAAATGACAATGTCAATAAATTCGTTTCGGAGACAACCTTCAGATGTCTGAGGGCTGAATAGTCCAAAATAAAAAGTATTTAGGGAAGAAATTTAGTCGATTTATATAAAACCCTGGAAAGCAAACGCAAACTCGCAAAAAACAAGCAGAGGCATGTTTTACAGCCATTTATTATCTGTTTAGAAGTGACACGCGATATTGGGAACCGCAAAAGTTAATTAAAGTCTTGAACTATGGCTGCAGTAGGTAAGTAAAGCTTCTCTTTTTTGAATAAGTAGGAATGAGCTTGAAACTATTTTGAGGCAATAGAATATTAGAGTTTGTCATAGAAAAACTGACTTTAAAGATTAGAATCAATATTATATTTTTATCTTGTCTAAAGTAACAAATTCCAATTTATTTTTAACAAATTGGCCCCACGTTGGGCGCCAAGTCCTTTTATAAAGTCTCAAAATGATTTGAGTTATAAGTAAATTCTTTAGAGCTTCAGAATCTTTCTTATCTTTAAAATCTGTGGAGCATTTCATCAAGTCTTTACGAGTTTTTAGGAATTCTCATCTTCCTTGTTGTCTGTCGTGTCTCAACTTCAACTCTAAAATGGACAACAATCATAATTTATTATTTTAGTTCAGTTTCAGCTTAGATTTCGAGGTTCTGTCGTCAAATTCTGGCTCGAAAACTACTTTTTAGTTGAGTCAAACCGGTGGCGGGATATGCATAAGCAGATATAAGCGATGCTTTAGGGGCCACTGGATCAAGAGCCACAGATGATCAAAATTTGAACTATTACCGGCTCTTGATTTTCTGGAAAACCTTCCTAGAGCCAATCAAGAGCCGGTAATAGTCAAAATTTGAACTTTTATCAACTCTGGATTCGCTAGAGGATTTTTCTAAGGATATTCAAAGGTCAAGAGCTGATAACTCTGAGGCTGATAATAATCAAAATTTCGATTACTCATTAGCAAATTTAGAAGTTTGAAATATATAAAATATTACTTTTCTTATAGTAGGCATTGAGTTGCTCAGGCTAGCCCCCACTACTTTTTTGTAGCCCCTCCCAGCCAATGACGTTAGGTGTTTGCACCATCTATCGTCTATTATCGGCCCAAGTTGGAGTAGTTATATCGGCCCACCCAAGGACCCAGTGGGAAATCTATAATTTTTGCTAACTATTGCCACCATTAAAAAAGCGAATTCAATTTGAATGAGTGAGAAAGAGAAAGCACGATTGTAGGATGAATTAAACAAATATTGAGATGGAAAAATGTGAATATTCATATTGTTTCTATTCCAGGCTCTTGAATTTACTTTATTGAGACAAATTCGAGAGCCCGGAATAGACAAAAAATGATTTCGAGAAATCGACTCATCATGGTGATTTTTGCTAAGAAAAATGACATTTTATTTGAAAATCAACGTGCCAATTATGGAAAATTGGACACCTCGCACTACAAAACTCATTTCAAAACACTTTTCCGCACTGAAATCGAGAAAAACCAGAGAAAAAATTACTACTACGGCCATTTTTGTTGAAAAACACAATTTTAAAATGGCCGCCCAAGGCCTACTTTGATGTTTATTCCGAAAAGTGAAGTTAGCTGATATAACAGAGGGACTCAATTAAGCAATCCAATCCATCTGTCAGGCACAAAATTCAATATGGCATGGCGGCCAAGAAACTTTGTTTTTAATATGTATTTTTAGGCTTATTTTAATTTTTTTTCTTCGAGTTTTGCTTGCAACTTTGATTTTGATTATTTAATAAAATATTTGTTTAGTAGGTACGTAAACTATCATGTCGGGCAGAAACTAGATATTTTTTGTGTGTTTTTTGGTCCATGTGTGGCTGCCACGCCATCTTGAAAGTCACGTGGTTTGGATTGCCTAATACACCTACAGTGACTCTATTACCACAGTGGCGACAATTGCCGTCTTCTTTATTATTGGTTCTTTAAAATCCTATATATTTATATGGAAAACGTCGCCATTTTGTGTCCAACCTCTTGCTACATTTAAATATGAATATATAGGATTAAAATAGACATCGATCATAAAAAATTGAAAACAACGCACATCAAATACGTTTTTTTCACGCTTTTGATGATAGATGTCCATTTAAATCCTATATATCCATATTTAAAAGTAGTAAAAGGTTGGGCACAAAATGGCGGTGGGACCTCTATTGTCGCCACTATGTAAAGGTTTATTTAGCCACTGTAAATACAAATACACCTTTACAGTGGCGACAATAGAGGTTTTGTTGCCATATTTTTGCTAATTTTGAATATTTCATTGGTGAATTAGTAGTGAGCCAGGCCTTCGCCGCCATACTCTTGCCAATTTTCAATATGAACATTATAGGACTTCAAAAATAGGACGGCAATTGACGCCACTGTAGCTAATGTGACAGTTTCCACTTACCATGGGAATATTTTCTATGAAAAATGGCATTTTATTTGAATATTAACGTGCCGATTATGGAAAATCCAATTCCTCGTATCACAAGAAACATTTTCCGCACTAAAATCTATTGAAAATCAGAAAATATTCGAGAAAAACCAATGACGGTCAAAAAACACAATTTTAAAATGGCCGCCCAAGGCCTGCTTTGATGTTTTTGAAACGTGAAGTTAGTTAATGAATCATTTTCACTTTGCTTGATGAAAACTTAGATTTTCTTTATAAATTCAATTCTTCGCACCCCAATTAAGCACGATGGTAGGATGCATTTAAACAAAAATTGAGATGGAAAAATGTAAATATTCATATTTTTTATATTCCAGGCTCTTGAATTTTCTTTATTGAGACAAATTCGAGAGCCAGGAATAGACAAAAATTGATTTCGAGAAATCGACTCACCATAGTGATTTTTGCTGAGAAAAATGGCATTTTATATGGAAATTACCGTGCCAATTATGGAAAATTGAACACCTTGCACTACAAAACTCATTTTCCGCATTGAAATCGAGAAATATATTTGAGAAAAACCAAAGCAAAATACTACTATACGGCCATTTTTGTTGAAAAACACAATTTTAAAATGGCCGCCCAACGCCTACTTTGATGTTTATTTCGAAAGGTGAAGTTAGCTGATATTATATAGGGACTCAATACAGTAGCGACAATAGAGGTTTTGTCGCCATATTTTTGCTAATTTTTAATATTTCTTTGGTGAATATAAAACACGGCCCCCGCCCCATACTCTTGCCAATTTTCATAGGATTTCAAAAATAGGCTGGCAATTGATGCCACTGTAGCTAATATGACAGTTTCACTTACCTTGGGAATATTTTCTTTGGAAAATGGCATTTTATTTGAATTGTAATGTGCCGATTATGGAAAATCCAATTTCTCGTGTCACAAGAAACATTTTCCACACTGAAATCTATTGAAAATCGGATAATATCTGAGAAAAACCAATGACGGTCAAAAAAACACAATTTTAAAATGGCCGCCCAAGGCCTGCTTTGATGTTTTTGAAACGTGTGAAGTTAGCTAATGAATAATTTTCACTTTGCTTGATGAAAAATTAGATTTTCCTTAAAAATTCAATTAATCCTTCGCGCCTTAAGCCAATAAACGTTCTTTTTCGTATAAAACTATCAAAACGCAATAGGGTAATCCAAGGACCTGTCAAATCATCTATTCAATATGGCGGCAACGGTGAAACATCTGCAATTTGTGTTTATGGATAGCAATGAACGTATAGAAATATCAAAACCCATTGTGGCCGTTATCAGTGGCGGATCTATAGCACCATTCTGGGGTGGGGGGGGGGGGGGGGGGGGTAGAGCTTTCCAACCATTGGCGACTCGTGGTCTATACTTGAAGGGGTACACGTATAAAGTAGGACTCAGTACAGTGACTGGACCCAGTGGACCCAGCGGGGAAAGCCCCACCAGAGGCCGAAATTTTGCCACGCCCAAAACGCATTTTTAACCTCAAAAAAAACATTTTTCACGTGAGTTTAACAACTTTTGTGGTCTGCCAAATGCCGGTCGAGGGTCGAGTACGGGGACTTGTGTGTTTTTTTAATAATTAAAATTTTCTTGGGCCTCTCTGGGAGCGGGGGGGGGGGGGGGTAATTACCCCCTTTACCCTCCCCGTGGATCCGCCACTAGCAAAAATATCGTTTACCTTCAGACAACCGTGTTATCTTAAAACTGTTCTCTGTGGATTTTTGAGAGGATTTTCTATAATTTCTATTGCTCGTAAAGGATAATTTACGTATTTTCGTAATGTATAAACAAAAACAACAAACACACATATCATAGATGTTTGACCGTTGCCGCCATATGAAATGTATGCTTTGACAGGTCTTTGGATTTCAGGGATAATACACACTACTAAAGGATTGCTTATTGCAAGGTTCCTAAAGTTAATAGGTTGCCTGGTAATGGGTAACTTGATGACGCATCTGGGATGTCTTATGAAGATTTGCATTATGTTGAGGCACCCCAGATGACGTCATAAAGTTATCAGGCAACTTACTTCTCTCAAACAACCTTGGCTTATCGGCCTCGTTTTTGGTAATCGCCGCCATATTGGTATGTCACCATTTCCGACGTCATTAACAAGTTGTCAGTTGTTTGCACTAGAAGTCCTAGTTTAGAATTTAAATTTTTAATGAAAAATATTATTTAATTTTGATTAACATTATAGACAAAGAGGAAGATGACAACGAGATCTAAAAAAAAGAGTTGTTTTAGAATGTTAATTAATGTAGTAAAACTAAGTATGCATAAAACAAAAACCTGTCGTGCAAATAGCCTACGTCAATGCGAAAAAGAACATGCTACTACGTCACAACTGGTGATTTGACATGGTGGTGGGTTTCAGTTTATGAGGATAGACTATTTTGTAGTAGTGGTAGTAGTAGTGTGTATTATCCTTGGTTGGATGGTTCCATTTTTAAATGGCCGTCCAAATCCTAAATCCTACTTTGATGTTTTCGAAAAATGAAGTTAGCTAACGGAAAATTTTCATTTTTCTTGATGAAAAATCAAATTTTTTTCGAAAATTACCAAAAATTCAATTCCTTGCACCATAAAAACACGTTATTTTTCGTATAAAACTACCAAAATGCAATAGGGCAATCCAACGACTTGTCTAAACCCAAATTTAATATGGCGGCAACGGTCAAACATCTATGATGTCTTTGTCTTTTGTGTTTATGTTTATCTTTGAATATAAAACTACAGGAAGGAGCGTTTTCTATCTGTCACTACAGACAACGCAGGGACGGAAACGGCCATTTTGAGCGTCCAAGTATGGACTCATCATTTGTTTTGGTGGTTCGCTGAGTCCTCATTCAAGTGGATGTTTAATGGATTTTAGCGGTTTTAAGTGATAATAAGCAACGGAATTAGTGCGAAAAGAGTGATTCATAATATTGACAATCATATTTAAATAAATATACGCGACTGCCAAACCGGAAACCCTAGTCGGCCATATGCAACCTCCACATATTTTGGTCGCACAGATTCGAATTTATGCTCCTTCCTGTAGTTTTATATTCAAAGATGTTTATACACAACGAAACTACAAAAATTATCCTTCTCAAACAATAGATCAGTTTTATGTCAACAAAACGTGACGGTCGTCTGAAGGTAAATGAAATCCTTCATTGTTTGACCTTGGCCGCCATAGGAATTGGATTGCCCAACCCTAAAATGGCCGCCCAGAAAGCCTACTTTGATTGTTTTTAAAACGTGAAGTTATTTTCTATGAAAAATTATACAAAAACAACTTATTTTGCACTAAAAATTTGGAAAATGCCAATCATACCTCTAACAGCAGAACCGATATACGACTGTCATCTGTCAGGAAAAACATGAAACCCAAAACGGATATGGATCTTTATTTCAGTTATGTTTTAGTGCGGAAAGTGCCAATTTTCCGCACGCGATTGCAGTTGGTAGGGAAAAGAGACTTTCCGTACGAGTAAAGACAGGAAAGTAAATATTATTATAAAAAATGCGGTACCTACTGTAGTGCGGAAAAGTACTTACTTTCATATGACCTAAAATGCATTCGAAAATTTGGAGTTCTTATATCGGCCTACCCAGTGGGAGATTTATAAGTTGCCCTTTCCTAATAGCGCCGTAGGCGGAAATTTTTAAAGTTTTCAAGGTCACGCGTTCTCCTGGCATCTTAGAATGTCCTTAAGAAAATCCATTTATGCAAAAATATAGACTTTTACAAGGAAAATTTAATTTATTTTCCTTAATAATGTGGAGTGAGAGATAATGAATACAAATAATGGAGGATAGTTGGCGTAACATCATTAGCTGGGAGGGGCTTAGAAATGAAGTAGTGGGGGGCTGCCTAAGTAACGCAATACCTACCCCCTTGTTTTTATTCTAATCGGTGAGTTAGCTATTTTTGTTTAATGAATGGAAAATGACAATGACCGACATAGAAGGATGGATCCATCGATAAAATTTGATGAGAATAAAAACACGGGGTATTACTAAAACCACTTAGCTATATGTATATTCTCTATCAATTTTGGTATGAAATATAACTCTAAAGTAGAAATCCGAGCTCATTCCTATATTGCATTATGTCCTATAAAAACGGAAAACGGTTTTAGGTCGCGTCAGGAATATGGGATGCATCCCTTTCCTGGACGAGGAGGGCGAATTCACGAAACCGATCGCCATAGTCGAATGTCGCAAGGACTCGTGCTACGATTCGGCGAAATCGCCGTCTCAAAGAATGTACATGCACCAAACTTTAGCCAGCGCCAGACGTTACGTGCATTTTAAGCCTTTCGAGTAAGAATTTTTTGAATTTTGTTACTTTATTATGAAAATTACATCTTCAATTTATCGTTTATAGCAATCTGGTTCCAAAAGATGATCTGGACTTGGTACTGGGTTCCACCTACAACCAATCGACCGAAGTGTTCGCCGAGAAAGTCGACGCCGTTCTACAACCGGAAACTAGGGATATCAAAACGTGGCGGCGTCTGAGGAACACTAGAGATTTGACTCCGGATAGAGAACAAATGGCGGCGAGCAAAGTTTTGGCTCAGGAATCCAGGCAACGGAAACGAACCACTGTGCCTTTCAGATATAATTTTGTATGCGGTTTTTGGTTTTGTATAGGGTGGCCAAATAAGAATGTGCTTTAATTCTCTTTTCATCTCTCAATGTTTTCATTGAATTTTCTTTCTCATTTACTTCGTCTTTAGATTTCTCTGAAGTCAGGCAATTTTTCCTTATCTCCACTAAACTATTCTAATACCTAATCCAGAGGCCTGGAATAGAGAAAATACTGATACTCCTACTTGTCAACCAGTTTCTTCTCAATTTTCTGTTTCCATTTCTGAATTTCTATTTCATTTCCCCATATCATTTAATGTCTATTCCTGGCTCTTGAATTTCCGTTTCCTTCAAATTTCTCTAAATCCATACCATACCCTTTTGGAATAATTTGAATTTTTGGATTTTGCAATTTTTGACTTCACCAATCGAAAGAGGAGGTGAAAATTAATGTAAAAGCATTTTCGCAATTTTGTTTTTTGGGTTTAAGGGCTTGTAAAAAAATAAAAACTATTTTTGCAATTTTTGAGCTCAGAAAATTTCAATAATCTGACATTGTCTCACAAAATCGCTCATTACTCGGTTATTACTGAAACAAATTTGATGTAAAATTATATATTCTGAATCAAAATTAAATTATCTTCAAGATAAAATAAGATTCGATTCTCTATCTTGAACACTTCTGGAAATATTGAGGCTCAAAGTCAAAACTTTGGCTCAAATTTCACAAAAGATTCAAAGCTGATTTTCTCGAAAACGAAGCCCTTGGGCTCGGAGTCTCAAATAACCTTTTTTATAGCCCTCATCAAGTGCTACAATTGAGCAAAAATTCATGCTGACAGCTTCACTGGTTTCCAAAATATTGCCCTTTGAAATATTTGAAAATCAAATTTCCATGCATACCCCTTTGGAAAAATTCGAATTTTTAAATTTTCGGATTTTGCAATTTTTGACTTTACCAATCGAAAGAGGAGGTGAAAGTTAGTGGAAAAGCATTTACGCAACTTTGTTTTTTGGGTTTAAGGGCTTGTAAAAAAATAAAAACTATTTTTGCAATTTTTGAGCTTAGAAAATTTCAATAATCCGACATTGTCTCACAAAATCGCTCATTACTCGGTTATTACTGAAACAAATATGATGTAAAATTATATATTCTGATTCAGAATTAAATTATCTTCAAGATAAAATAAGATTCAATTCTCTATCTTGAACACTTCTGGAAATATTGAGGCTCAAAGTCAAAACTTTGGCTCAAATTTCACAAAAGATTCAAAGCTGATTTTCTCGAAAACGAAGCCCTTGGGCTCGGAGTCTCAAATAACCTTTTTTATAGCCCTCATCAAGTGCTACAATTGAGCAAAAATTCATGCTGACAGCTTCACTGGTTTCCAAAATATTGCCCTTTGAAATATTTGAAAATCAAATTTCCATGCATACATTCCCCTTTGGAAAAATTCGAATTTTAAAATTTTTCGATTTTGCAATTTTTGACTTCACCAATCGAAAGAGGAAGTGAAAATTAATGTAAAAGCATTTTCGCAATTTTGTTTTTTGGGTTTAAGGGCTTGTAAAAAAATAAAAACTATTTTTGCAATTTTTGAGCTTAGAAAATTTCAATAATCCGACATTGTCTCACAAAATCGCTCATTACTCGGTTATTACTGAAACAAATATGATGTAAAATTATATATTCTGAATCAGAATTAAATTATCTTCAAGATAAAATAAGATTCAATTCTCTATCTTGAACACTTCTGGAAATATTGAGGCTCAAAGTCAAAACTTTGGCTCAAATTTCACAAAAGATTCAAAGCTGATTTTCTCGAAAACGAAGCCCTTGGGCTCGGAGTCTCAAATAACCTTTTTTATAGCCCTTATCAAGTGCTACAATTGAGCAAAAATTCATGCTGACAGCTTCACTGGTTTTTAAAATATGGCCCTTTGAAATATTTGAAAATCAAATTTCCATGCATACCCCTTTGGAAAAATTCGAATTTTTAAATTTTTCGATTTTGCAATTTTTGACTACACCAATCGAAAGAGGAGGTAAAAATTAGTAGAAAAGCATTTATGCAACTTTGTTTTTTGGGTTTTAGGGCTTGTAAAAAAATAAAAACCGTTTTTTCCACATTTTGGGCCCAGAAAATTTCAATAATCAGATATTGTCTCACAAAATCGCTCATTACTCGGTTATTATTGCAACAAATATGATGTAGAATTATATATTCTGAATCAGAATTAAATTATCTTCAAGATAAAATTAGATTCAATTCTTTATCTCAAATACTTCTAGAGAGATTGAGGCTCAAATTCAAAACTTTGTCTCAAATTCCACAAAAGATTCAAAGCTGATTTTATCGAAAACGAAGCCCTTGGGCTCAGAGTCTCAAATAACCTTTTTTGTAGCCCTTATTAAGATTCATGCCGATAGCTTCACCGGTTTCCAAAATATGGACCTTTGAAATATTTGAAAATCAAATTTCCATGCATATCCCTTTGGAAAAATTCGAATTTTCAAATTTTTGGATTTTGCAATTTTTGACCTTATCAATCAGAAGAGGAGGTGAAAATTGATGGAAAAGCATTTTCGCAACTTTGTCTTTTGGGTTTTAGGGCTTGAAAATACTTATGTTCCTACTTAGGCTTTTACGAAAACGCTGATCCGAATGATCCGATTAACCCGTTCACTAGCTGATGTAGGTATTTTATCTTTTTTCAATCGCCTTTATTGAAGCAAGATAGAAAACTAACAGCTGGTGATCGGGTTAATCAGATTACTGAATTTTTCCTCAAATCCTTCAACAAGAGATAAAGTTTCCGACATTCTTATTATTGGTATATTTTCATGATGCATTTTTTCCAGGCCCATAAAGTCCTTATCGGCGGAGTACTAGAACACAAACATCCAAGCAGTATAAAGCTGATGAACTCTTCGCACCATGCGCCTCAAACGAATGCGGGTTATTCCAGGCAACCTTCTGACGGCAACTTTTACCAATACTAGAAAAATTATTATAACAAAATTAAAATTTATTATTTGGCACTTATATGTATATGGATTTTTATTTCAACCGAGCGCAGAATCCAGAATCTGGATCTGGATCGATAAAGCTCCATAGGAGCGCTCTATCTTTTCTTTCATTCGTAATTCGTTAAGTGTGTTAAAATAACAATATTAAACCTGGCGAGAAAATTGCGTTACTATTACTCTTCAGGTAAGAAGTTAAATTTATAAATTGCCTTTTAGTAATTGGAGTTTTAGTTAAGAGGCAAAAATGCACTCGCAAGAGGCAAACGTGCCAGGGGAAAATTATTTGGCTGATGTGGCCCTTCCGATACCTATTCAGATTTTTCTTTGGCGTCAAGTGAGGTAAGAATTTGGTTTTGCATTTTTGTGATTTTTTCTCACTTGGATTTGTGTGTTATAGTCCGTTTGTACGGCCGAAGCTTGGAAAACTTCACGAGGCTTCATGCATAGTAAGTATCATAATTTTTCACTATTGAAATTCTTCACAAACTTTCAAAGTTCTTGAGAGTTTTTCAAAAAAGTTAAAAGCTCCAAAAAATGGATATTTTGGCCTACAAATTTCCCTATAATTGCATTACAATAAACGGTTAAAGCTATTAAAGTCTCAATTTTCTTATATGTAGTTACGATTTTTCCTTATTTTCACTAAAGAAATCTAAAATAAACTAATCGCTTAAGACATTGAAAGTATTTAAGCATAAAGATTTGAAAATCAAGTTGAAAAACTCAAGAACCAGATTGTGGCCCTTCCGAGGTCCTCAAAATCCACTGAAATACTCAAACGTTTGAGCTCAGACACTCAGGGAACTTGAAAATCAAGCTGGGTCGTTGTAAATTAAGCTTATCGCTTCTAAGACATTAAAAATAAGGTTTACAGGCTTGAAAAATCAAGTTGAGAAAATTAAGAACTAGATTGAGGCCCTTCCAAGGCCCTCAAAATTCCTTAAAACACTCAAAAATTGAGCGGAAACCACAGCATTGAAACTCTTATGCCCGTATTACATCTGTGTATTTATTCATGTAGTTCAGGGTGCCAATATTATTTTGTTTTTCATAATGCTGATTTATGTTGCGTTTGAAGTTTTTCGGTTGTCACCCTGAACTACATGAATAAATACACGGAAAATACACTATATGATATGATACGCAATACGCAATCACAGGTACAGAGAAAACAAATTATTCCAGAAAGATCCAGGAAAGTTTTACAGATCACTGACCCAGCCCAAAAAGGAAGATGAGAACTCTCCACCCCCTGAACCGTAAACCATGCAAAAATTCTGGGAAAACATAATGGTCCATACCTGAATACCACCAACAGAATACGTATCTATTGGATTCAGGAAGAATTTGATGAAAACGAACGGAAACCAGCTACTTATGGAAAACTTTAGAATTGAGGTAGCCGATATTTGAGTATTTGAACAGACATAATGACGCAGCGAAAATCGTGCATAGTCACTGTTGTCACAAAGAATCATCTCATCAAAAATATTCCTCCGTATTACAAGTACAACCCTAGCTCTGTCATCAAAAATGAAACAGCAAAAATCTAATGGGACATACTGATAAGCAAATCCTTCACAATAAACCAGACATTCTCTATATTAACAAAACAGGGAAATATGCATTTATTATTGATTTTTGCAGTACCAGCAGATAGTAACAGCAAATTCCTACACAGTACCTACCAAGATTTGTTTCACAAAAAACTTGCACAGCTAGGAAAGGTACTGGCAGTGATAACATTCATAATTATTGGTATTAAAAATTCTGCTGTCTCCACCCTCATATAGCCAAACATTTTACTAAATTTCTTCAGAAAATGTCTCGGAGTTTATTACTGAGTCAGTTGCGCCTCTACGTAAGTATTGGTATTGTGAGACCTCAAATTCAGAAACTTGGCAAGATGTTAAATTGGCGAGCGGTGACTTTAGTTTCTGAGTGGAGACACAGTTTAAAGTGGGTCCTATTTGCGGGTGGAGAGTAAAACACAGAAATATTTTGGTCAATTAAATTTTTTTTAATTATCAAGGGCGTCGCTATAAGTGGTTTGTTAACTGGGTATCATCATATAGGCTCGTGCATGATTTATTGATCCTTTTAGAAATTTTCGGCTTCTTTGGAATGTTAATTGGTGAAAGCACTTAAAAAAAAAGGTCCAATAACTTTTGCTTTATTCACATTCCAAATGTATTAGTCGATATAGGATATCGGCTTTCAATAATTTCTGGATATCGAAGTTCAGATAATTTTTAATTTGTGCTGTCTAAGTGATGATCTCTCCTGGGATGGTTGTTTGGTAAGTCCTTATTATTTTTGAATAATTTTCGGTGGTTGAATCCTAGGCCTTTAGTTGTTTGGAATAATCAGAATCTTTAACTGTTTTCTTGGTGGTTTATTTACGCGTCACTACAGTATTCTGCTCTTTAGTGGCATGCTGCGAATCAGATGATCGACATATGCCTGTGGTAGTTTCTTCCAGGCTAATCTTATCTCATGAAGTAGACGTTGTAGATCCAGTAACAGATATGGTAACCGCAACCCCCTCAGCCTACCTTCTACCTATCATATCTTAGACATGTTCAATAGGCGATAAGTCTGGTTACCTTGCGGGCCATAGAAAAAGGGTAACATTAGCTTGTTAGAGGAAGCTTCTAGTAACTGCAGCGGTATTGTCTTGTTGAAAAATTGGTTCTGCAGTTGCTGAAGGTAGGGCAACGTAGAAGAGTCCTTCGCAGACGTGGAGAAAGGCACCAACTTCAATTTTGCATGGAAAGTGAGACTGCGCTGACTAGGGGCGTATGGCTTAGGATGCCATAGCAGTTTGAAACAGGTCACCTCTAGTTTTTTTTGGATAGAAACATGAACGCTCATTCCTACATTAATAACGTATTACAACTTCACGTTCCAAAGACAGTATTAGAATCCGCCGATTATAAAATATAATATGACAGCGCAATAGTAACGACAAAACCGTACATTGCAATAGACCGGATATCACATTCTTTAATAAAAAAAGCCTTCATTATAAATATAGCCGTCCCAAACACTCACAACTAGGGTTGCCAACTATTAATTTTTGAAATCCAGGACAAAGGTCTAAACAAACAAGGACACAGAGTAACAAAAAAAGACACCTAATTATATAACGTTTTATTAATTTTAAACAAAATAAAGAAGGAGGCACAATTACGTAAATTTCAACCAAATTCCAATATTTTAAAGATATCACATTGCAAGAAAAAATTTGAAATGTAAAGAGGGGAAATATGCCTACGTAGATTTTCTTGAATATCTCGAAAAATACTAACAACTTCTTTAAAAAAAATCAGTTTCCGCAAACGACATTCAAAAATTGGAAAAGATGAGCTAGTGTCATTGATAACTATTACAAGTCACTTTTTAAGATTGTATGTGTATAATAAATTAAAACACTTGTTAATTAACCTACTGTGGATGCTAAATGGACATTGAAAATTGTTTCAAGTTTAAATTTTACAGAGCAAGCATTAAATTCAAACTTAGCGTCACTGAATGTTGTTTCAAATTACCACTGGTATTAATTTCTGCGTTGCATGTTGCATTTTTATATTTTCTCATTCAAATGCCTCAATATGTGTGTCTTCAAATTGCATTTTCGTTTAAATTTTGCTCCACAAGTTGCATATTCAAAAAGACAAATGCCCGAGTCTATTAGTTGATGACTTTTCAAATTTTATTTTCGTTTAAATTTTACTTACTGGTGACTCTCCAAAAGGTATTTTTGATTAAATTTTACTTTGCAAGTGTCACATTCAAAAGGAAAAATATCAGAATGTGTAAGTTTATGATTCTTCAAAACATCTCTTCATTTAAATTTTGCTTTGCAAGTGTTACATTGAAAAGGAAAAATATCCGAGTGCTTCACTTGGTGACTCTTCCAGTCGAGTCTCCGTTTAAATTTTGCTTTGCAAGTGTTACACTCAAAAGGATTCAGTTTGTAACTCTTCAAATCGCCTTTTCGTTTAAATTTTGCTTTGCAAGTGTCACATTCAAAAAGATAACTAATATCAAAGTGTTTTAGTTGGTGACTCTTCAACTCGCCTTTTCGTTTAAATTTTACTCTGCATGTGTCACATTCATCTGATATCACAGGCATACGATTCTCTTTACATTTCAAATATTTTCTTGCAATGATGATACTTTTTTAAAATATTGAAATTTGGTTTAAATTTACGGGGGCCTTTTTTCAATGTAAATTATGCCTCCTTCTTCGAGAAATATTACTGGCTAAAAAAATGAAATAGCCATTTCAAAAATCAAAAAATTAGGCTTACTTTTCATGCGCAACAGTGCAATGTTGTCGGATGTCAACATAAATAGTAAAAACGTATTTAATTCTATATTGTTTGAGCAACTGGCTAAAATCCAGGACAAAATACGTCCTTCTTAAGGGTTCGGAAGGACGAAAGACAAATCTATTAAAATCGCTCGAAATCCAGGACGTCCTTCCTAATACAAGACGGTTCGCAACCCTACTCACAACCTTGAGAAGACTATAGATGAAAAGATGCAAAAATATACGGATCTTAAAATTGAAGTCAAGCGAATCTGGAAGTTAACCGAAGTCCACGTTGTGCCGCTAGTGATTTCCACTGCAATACAACATTAAACAGGTTGGGTTAAATCCAAGTTTGTTTAAAACAATGCAAAAAGTCGTCATTCTAAATATAACCCATATTACCTGGAATAAAGGCTGCCGCCCGCAATTTATCCTTAGTCCAGTTTAAATGGTGAGAAAAACAAATAGGAATAATAATAATAATTTAATAAAACACTCTGGTATAAGAAATTCAAGAGTATACCCATAAAAGAATGACTGAAGGATTCAACGAATGCCTACTAGACCCATCTAAGACCCCGCGAAAATCACCAATAGAGAGCTTATCTACTATAGGTCTTACTAAATATCTTATTCCACATAGGTATGCAAAAATCGGTAGTCCTTAATACCTGCGGTACACAAGACTGGCAAAATTATCTAAAAAATTCTAATTTTGACTATCGTTTCCAGTTTTGTCAGCACGCAATCACCGGTCATCACGAGTTGAAAGAAGCCTGCAAAAACTTCGAAAAAGTCCTTGTGCAAAACCTCTTTTCTGGCTTGAAAAAGGACTTGACCGAAGCGGTCAAAACCATCCCGAGATGGCGGCTGATTCAGGCGGCTCTACCGCACGTGATGCACGCAGTCCAGTCGGTTTTGTACAGCCGGATGAGGGACGGGAATTTACAAAATTTAGGCGCTTTAGAAACAAAGCTGCTCTACACTTTACATTGGATTTTGTTGGACGCCGCAGAAGAGTGCGCCGAAACTGAATTCGATAAGGAAGTTTATCATTACTCGCATTTTCACTTTTTGTTTTCTGTACCCACCATAACTGTAAGTCTTAGAAAAATTCTTAATACAACAATTGAAATAATTATTTTTAGTTGTTTGTGTATCTTTTCGCTCCACTTTGTCACAACTTAAGAGAGTCTGATTTCCAAAATTTCCGTTTGGAAAACGGCCTCAAGATCTGGCAACCAATGTGGGAATTCAGGCATCCGGAAGCTTCCTGCTTCATATCCCATTGCAAACCAAAACCCAAATTTTTCCATGGCAAAAATAGCAAATGGAAATCGCAAATTGATGATGTATTTACTGGGCGTAAGTTGAGTCAAGATAATCGATCAACATTATTTAGTAATTTTTCAGGAAAACCATCGCATACTTCAGACTCAGCTACAACAGGCCGCGATAGTCCAACTTTGGGCCAGTTGAGCAATTCCAGCTCGCAGCAGCAGCACCAATTCAATATACCTCCAACTCCTATAACTGTAGTAACAGCTACAATCACACCAAATGATGATGCATGGGTTTCATCCCCTAAAGACACAGTTTTTCCTGAAACAATTCCCGAAGAAAGTTCCAGCACTGAAGAAGAACACGTAGTTATTTTCAGCCTTCCTCCTCTCAATGAAAGCGACGGATTTCTTAAAGACCCATCAATTTATACAGCTGAAACAAGCTTAATTCAATTAGCCATGAGACGAAGTGGTAAAATCAAAGAGCCTAAAGCAAGTAGACCTCCAATGCAAAAAGTAGGCTCCTCAACAGACAAAGACTCCTTAGACTCCAGCGGTACGGACACCAAAAAACCAGAATTTCACGAGCCTTTGAAATTCGGTTCTCATCACATCATGGATTTAACTGCCGCCACGTTTCTGGACGTCGGCGTCCTCCGATGTCTTTTCATAACCGATTGGCAAGAAGAAGGCATTTATTGGGCGTTGCATTTCCTTTACAATCGATTGCGGGACATCAGCGAAGAAACTGCCGCCCAGCACCAGCCGAGGAAACGCAGCAACTCTTTGCCGATACCGAAAATTGAAGTTTCGTTTTATCAAAGCAACAGCGATGCTAAAAAGTGTGAAAATAAGGATTTTATTGAAGTGCCTGAGCCTAAAGATGTTTCTTTACTTGCTGGTAAGTGATTTGTATTGATTGTGTTCGTTTCAACTGAGTCAATTTACCAACGGATGTATGTTGGTCAAGATATCAGTTGTGATCCGGGACCCAAACAAGGGTGAACTTGTTCGGCTCACGGAGTAACTTGAGGGTTGTCATATAGTCAAGCGTAAGCCTCGAGTAGGCCTTGTCTGAGAAAAGGGCTCGGAGTGCTAGATCTACACCATATAAGTATGTGCTCATAGAGGTTACGCGGACGACAAGCATATTTATACAGAGTGTTCCAAAATCTCATGTACAAACGAAAGGGGGTGATTCTTTGGTTTATTTTATGACTAAAATTTCTTATAAACATAGGTCTGCAAACGCTTCGTTACCGATCTACAGGGTTCACCCAAACAAGGGTGAACTTGTTGGGCTCACTGAGTAGTTTGAGGAGTGTCATACAGTCAAGCGTAAGCCTCGAGTAGACCTTGTCTGAGCAAAGGGCTCGGAGTGCTAGATCTACGCCATACAAGTATGTGCTCATAGAGGTTACGCGGACGACAAGCATATTTATACAGGATGTTCCTAAATATCATCATCAAAGGGAATGATTCTTTGGTTTATTTTATGACTAAAATTTCTAATAAATATAGGTCCGCAAACGCTTCGTTACCCATCTACAGGGTGTTGAAGTTTTAATGTATTCATATTGAAAATGAGCAAGAATATGGCGGCGAGGGGTTTCCTACTCCTAGATTCCTATTGAAAATGAGCAAGAATGTGGCTGCGGGATCTCTATTGTCGCCACTCTAGGTAGAAAAGGTTTATTGAGTCACTTTAGTTTCATCTAGCTAATTACAAAGATTTGTTTTTCAATTTTTCTCTCGATAAGGGTCGGTGATACGAAAAAACTACAAGAGAAGAAAAAGTTTCTAAATAAGGTAGAAAAATTATTTTGCTTCTTAGAATCGACTAGCGGCGCACCGCGAAAAAGTTCAGGGGCAGAAAAGGGGACATGACCTTTGAAAAACCATCACCCAGTAGATTCTGGCAAATTTTTGACATGTGGAATCATTCAGCCCCTGATGCGTAACCTATATTTTAAATTTGAGCTAAATTCCTCAAAAATTGCAGGAGCTATATAGAAAAAACTAAAAAAAATATTAAAACTTCAACACCTTGTAGATCGGTAACGAAGCGTTTGCGAACCTATGTTTATTAGGAATTTTAGTTATAAAATAAACCAAAGAATCACCCCCTTTCGTTTGTACACGATATTTAGGAACACCCTGTATAAATATGCTTGTCGTCCGCGTAACCTCTATGAGCACATACTTGTATGGCGTAGATCTCAGTCTGGTATACCGTTGGGTATCGACCCAGTGCAAGACTAATTCTCTCCACAGGTCTCTCTTCATATACATCAGCCTCTGTACCCTTTTTTATCAGTGATTCGTCTGTGTACCAGTTGAGCCATTTCGGCCTGAGGAAGGCTGGGTCAGGCTCTAGCCAGTTGTCTCTTGTAGCGATGAGGACTTTGTATTGTCTAGGAAAGGCATTGCATTCCTTCAGAGGCTCGATTCTCGTCTTAGAGAATAGAGCTTCCCCATAGAACGAATGTTTTGTCCTTGTTAACGTAATCTAAAAGTAAACGAGAATGATAAAGATGAGAAATTTGTTCTCTTGGGGAGCTCTATTCCCTGAGACGAGAAACGGGCCCCTCTCTGGTAAGAAGGAGGTCTTGTCTTATGCATGTTCTAGATTCAGCCCTCTGTAAACCCATTGTCCCAAATCATTAAGTCTGACAGAAGCCTCCTAGGCCCGGGCCTCCACAAAGAGATGAAGAAGAATTACCTATAGGTACCTTTTGAAATTTGGGGTTCTTGTAATTAAATAATATTACCAGACACGAAATCTTTATTTCCAATTATTCCTAGTATGGCCCCCAATGCCAGCGTTAGGATGGTTCTAAAGGCTCCGATTATTGCCATGTTAGCAAATCGTTGAAGTTTAAACGTGGGGGTAAAATTTCCAGGAACAGGAAACAGGTTCCTGTATGTACATCATAGGAAATTACCATAAGCTGTTGATGAAAGGCAGCACTTTCGACAAGCAAAAATAATTTGGGCACAGATTTCAAACCTAATTTTTATTTTCTACTAGCAGTAGTAAAAAAAATCTATATATGTCTCGGTAGAGAAAGTCATTACATACTTTACTTACATACTTACTTCGGCGTTTCGCGCCGAGGTTTATAAAAGCGCTCGGTATATATAACGACGAACTTCTCTACCTAGGTATACAATATACTATTTTGGGCGTGAGTTAATGGCGAGCAGGCTAATCTAATCTTGCACGGAGGCCCCCTGATGTCAAGTTACGCTAGTGGTGTACAGAGCTGTCTCTAGACAGGTCTGTATACACTATACAGGTCTAGAAACAGGTCTATATACAGCTAGAAAGGTCTAGAGACAAGTCTGTATATAGCTAGACAGGTCTAGAGACAAGTCTGTATATAGCTAGACAGGTCTGTATACACCTATACAGGTCTAAAGACTGGTCTGATACAGCTATTAAACTGACCCGTATTACAGGCCCCCAATTTCTGGCGCTTTATTCTCGGGGCCCCATTTACATAACCTAAAACTTGGCTCTCACCTCGTGCAATTTGCATCTGCAACTAGAAAAAGCACGAGGCGGATTTTATTATTAGTTACATCATTATTATTACGAAACACCTTGAATGAGGTACCAAGTCACGAGGTGCTATGTGTGTTCGATGAGCCACTCGGAGCCAGGTACGGTCAATGACCCTAAACGATGGAAGTCACAGGCACTGAAAAGGGGACGCGGCTTATTCCTGGAAATTTTACCCCCACTTCAAAATGGTACAATAGTGCAGAATGGACTTTAGATTTTCTTATGGAGGTTTACATATAAAAATGCGCCAGAACCGGTGTTGCACATTTACTTAAATGGTACTAATTCCAGAATCGCCATACACCACCCAAAAACAATCGTCGGACGAGTCGCTGCACAAAAGGGCGGCCAGCGAAAAAGGCCGACGCCGCATGAAAATCGCCGACCTTAAAGCATTCGTAGAAACCAAATTGCTGTCGAAATCCGACAAGGCGTTGGAAAAGTGCGGCCACGACGAACCGAAACCGCTGGAACAAACCCAACCGGTGCGTTTCCAGAAATTAGCCAAACGCATCCTGGATGTATGTAAACACTCTTTCTTCACTTTAGGTAGTAATCTATTGCAACTTAATTTCATTAACAACCCAGCTCGCTTCTAAGATGGAGAGTTTGTATGATGAGTATTTAAGTTTTTTTGCACAATCTCTATATTTCTTATATGCAAGTAGTGTAGTTGCATGCTTAGTTGTTCATCTTTGAAGTGATTCCAACTAACAATATGAACTTATTTGCAGGACTATCACAGAAGTTTGGACACCAGTGATGAGATGTCAAGAAAAAATTCGGACTTGGTGAAATCGTATGAGCCTGTTTTAAGCAGTTTGGTCAAAGGGAAAAGCATGCCTAGTCTCAGGTTTGTTAAATTAAAACATTCAGCATGAGTTTTATCTATGATATAAATGTAAGTACATTTGGATTCACTTGAAATCCAACTGTACTTTAAATGTTATCTTTGTTCACCTTATTCACTGTCTGTATCTGTCTTGTTTTTTAAGTGTTATTTTCTACTCCTTTAGCTGTTTGATTGACGAAATCAATTCCGAGGGGTAAGTAGAAAACTCTAAGTCTTAAACTTTGAATCTTTAGTAGACAAAAATTCTTTGCACCGATGTTTAATGAACTTGGTCCTATCATCCTATTCTTTGTTTATAATACATTACTGATTTTTTTCAAAATTTCAACCAGATTTCTTGAAGAAAACCGCTGGGACGGAAGAAGAACAAGCAAAGCAGTTCAACAACAACCGATGGCCAATCCGATTATAACTGTCACTGAACACACTCCGACACCGTCACCAGATTACTTAAGAAGACAAGTAAATACATAAGTCAATGTTGAACCACCAAAAACTAAAAATTATTTTAATTCAGGGTTCCATTGACAGTCAACTAGATGCAACAAGCCTGTCAGGTCGCCTAGGTCATTGGCAACAAGAACGCAAATCGAGCCTAACAAGATCACAAACCGACTCCAACATAACTTACAACAGCGATGATATTCCTGAAGCCCCTGGCTCGATATGCTACATCACCAAAGATGGCGATATCGATTTCTACGTGGTACTCAAAGCCGTTTATCGTACATCCTTGCGCGAAGGCACCTCCTGCACCTTGAGGGTCCTAGAAGTGATTCTGAACTTATTAGAGCTTCTAATCGATATGGGGATTTTGAAGCAAATCAGCAATAAGGAAGATGTGCAATCGAGTCTTCCTGGCGAAGAGGCCAACGATGACACTCCCAAAAAAACTGACAAAGAAAAAATTCCTACTAGTGCCACACACACATCGTTTGGGGGCGAAAGTGTTGCTTCTGACCCACCCATGTCAGCACATAAACTAATAATGAGCACCATTGTGAGGTGAATGCGACTTCACAAGCCTTGAACATATTTTTAATGGAAATTTTCAGAGTCCTCAAACATCTCGGATGTCCGCACGGTTGCGTCGACGGCCAAAGAGGCCCTGCCGCCGAATTTTTACGCACCCAATGCCAAAACATACTCACCAGATTGCACAAAGCCAGTCAGAAACAATTCAAAAAGTTTCTGAGAGAATATATTAAAAATCAGTCGCTGACTGAAATTTTAGATGTGCTACACGCTTATATGGGCTACTGTGTGGATCCAACATCGTTACTATCGCCTTTAGGTAAGAACTGCAACTTTATGGATAATTTTAATGTGATTTGTCCATAGGTGGTACTAGTGGCGTTAGAGGTGTGGAAGGTCACGTGGTCAGTCACTGTTTCAAACCATTGGTAACTAGATTTGTAGAAGCCTTGAAAGAAATTCGATCGCCCGATAATATCGTAAGAGAAATTTTTGAAACTTGATTGTATTTACTCAAATCCTAATCTTATATAGGGCCTATATTGTGAAATAAGACAGTTAATGACGTACGTCAAAGAAGTCCATGGAGGCGCTTTTAGAAGAGTGGCTCTCAGTGCGCTTATCGACACAGCTGAGAGAAATAACAAACGAGACGGGCCTGTGCAAACTACAAGAGTTATACGGTTAGTAAATCAATGTTTAAATTTTTTAATGGTTAATAATGTTTACATGAAAGACACATGCATCAATCTACAAGTAACGTGGACGAAAACGATATAGACATGCAAGGAGAAACAACCTACACCATAGATGATAAGGGAGTAGTACGAAAGTTGCTATTCAAAAAACGTAGCACTTCTTCAACATGTCCTGTAGGTATATAAAGGTAGAGGTAGATGGTTCGCTTTTGACTCAAAATAAACCATCTACATCTACTAATAAAATATTGCTAAATCAAACAAGAAATTTCTATAGAGTTTACTAGAAACCGAAACTGAAGACTTATTAACCAAATCGAATCAAAGCCCTTTGGGTAACTTGCGTAAAAAGCACCACATCCTGACGCCGCGTCAAAGTGAGAAAGCCCTGGGCGTCGCCATTGAAAGTATTGTAATCAAATCCCAACAGAAAAAATCCAAACTGGGCTCTTCCTTGGTTAACTGGTTCAAAAAGGGTGAGTCTCAGTCGGTCGACGAAATAGAATCGACCGAAAACGGGGCTGAAAGCTGCAACAACGATTCTACGAGTTTCGTTGTCAGGCAACCGACTACGTCCAAGTATTATCACAGGAAAAGTTCTGGCAAGAGTCACGTCAGCCACACGTTGCTAAAGGCCAAAAGGCGTATCGACGATAAGTTGAAGTTTTTGAAAAAGGGGAAGAAGAAGGACGGCAGTATGGAGGAAGCTGGCGGAGGCAGCAAGTGTAAGTGTTTGTTGTATTTTGTTGTTGTTTGAATGTTTTGGCCACTGCTGAACTTCACTGCTGAAAATTCCCATTTTGCAACCAGGAACACATTTTCAACTATGAACTTGTAGTTGTCCGCCCAAATATTGTATTTTCAGTTAGATGGTAGATGGCGTAAGTAAAATCACAATTTTTTCACGTGTCGTGTACTTACAACTTTTCCCTTAATTCACTAAATTATTCCAATAAAAGATTCATCCCGTTTTTTTTTTTAAATTTACCTCTTTTTGATTTTTCTAATCGAAAGAGGGGGTCAAATTTAATGGAAAAGCACTTTCAACCAGAAATTTCGCAATTTCCTTGATTATCAGGGGTCAATGAGTCAGTCCGTCAGTTAGTCAGTCAACGCAAAGCCCATGTAGAAATATACAGTTGTATTATAATAATCATACTTTGAACTATAGAAAATTGCAGTTTTTACGGTTTGCAAAATACTTTGATTAAAATTAGAAGTATTACCGTTGTCGGCTCTTGAAAGCCTTCAAAAACAAATCCCAACGAATCAAGAGCCGATAACAATTACAATTTGAAGTTTTAGAGCTTTTGATTTCCCTAGAAAAATGTTTCAATGAATCAAGAGCCAATAATAGTCGAAATCTGAGGTATTTTCAGCACTTGGCTTGCTACCAGCTTAAGATTAACATCTGAATATTGAAAAAGTTTTTAGGTTTGCAAAACATCACCAACAAAACAGCCCCAAAAATATTCGAGTTCCACGAGTCACCGAGTACCGAAAATAGGCGGGTTTATTCCACTAATATCCCTGTTCGCTGGATTTAATGCATTAGGTACCCTAAGTGGGGGAGTTGCGGGTATCGCAAAAGCGATAAACGATACTTATTCTGGAAATTTTTTACTTCCTTCTTCACCCTGCATTTACTTATTGCTTACAATTGTTCTTGGCACTTGATCCGAATCAAGAGCCGATGATAATCAAAAATTGAACATCGAAAAAGATTTTCTTGACATCTTGCTCAAAAATTCAAAATCCTGAAATCGACAAAAACAAACTCTAGTACCTATGATGATGTTTGATTCTTTTTCCAGATTACAGCCGCAAAAACTCATTTGAACAAGGCGAAAACTCCAGAGAATCCGAAGTGGTTTTTTTGAAAGAACGCAAGCTGATCTCCACAGGCACCGTATACGGGGGCACGCAACGATTATCCTTCTTATTGGAAACTTGCCCACCTGGAAGCGTACCCGACGCCTTCCTACTCGCTTCAGTTCTGGATTTGGTAATAATTATACTTCCCATCCTCTTAAACTCCAGTTAATTTTTGCATTGTTCTCACACGCAGCCTCATTCGGCAATAGTTGCAAGGGCCGCAGTGTTACTGGAATGCGCCTACTTTGTACATTGTTGCAATAAAGGCCAGTGGCCCTCCTCACTAAAACTCGCCTTCCCAATGTTCCGACCATCCGGACCACTTCCATCCAGAGGAGCCTCGCACACAAGCACCAGCAGAAGATCGCACATAATGCAACGAGCCGCAGGCAAACAATTCCATCAATGGGCCGAAGTGATCGGACATCGTCTAGAAGAAATGATTGCTGAGGACAAACAAATGGAACTTGACGTTGCCACGATGATGTCGGATCCTGACAAGCAGCGCGAGCTTCAAATCCAGGACGAAGAAGAAGATTATTTGGACGAGGCCAGCATTTATACTTACGGCTCGAATTGTCCTGTGAGTCTCAGGCTGATAGCTTGTGTGCTTTTGCAAGAAATTACTGCCTTTTTGAGGGAGACTTATCAAAACTTACCGAAATCTTCGAGGGTTACTGGCAAGGAAAGACCCGCACCGTGGGAGAGGTTTTATAGTAAAGAAGCCAACAGACGTTGGAGCATGGCTCTATCATCAATGGGACATTCGCAAACTTCAGCTCAAAGCTTACAGAGCATTGCAGGAGACAGAGATCCAGCTTTAACCCAAACGGAAAGAAAAATCAGTTTTGTCCTGCACGAACCTGACGAATCCGAAGGCAGCAGCAACACTACTATGACCATGCAGGTGAATTAAATTATATTTCAAATTATTGTACAAATTTATTATTTTTGTTAGCCTCCAACAAATCAAGAAGATTCAAAAAAGAGCGGACGGCCATATTTGTTGCGTCGCGGTACGGCGGCACCTAGCGGAGGTTCGTTTAAAAGACGTAGTTTAAAATTACGAAGAGGTACAAAAGAGGGTCGAGATATGGAGATTGAGTGTAAGAAGCAAACTAATTTATAAAAGTGACCTCTGGTATTGTTGATTTTTTTTAATGGGCTGTTCGCTGGCTTGGACATGCTTAGAGAATTTTTGAGGGAGTTTAACATTGAACAATGCATGACTGATTTGATTTTTAAATACAAATACAAAATGGAACAAGGTAAAATCATGTATGTGTTGTGTTATGTGACAGGATGATCAAGGTATATTTGCCAGATGAGATGTTATATGGAATGTGGATTGGCCTTTTTATTTTTTTTAATAGCTATAGGCGGTGATGTGGATGTAGGCCGAAATTATCATAGTTTAATTGATACTTGATTAGTTATTATACTTATAGTCGGAGATTCGTGTAAGTTGGCAAAGAAAGAAATGTTTCCCACTACGTCAGCTTTTACTTCCTACTTCACATTTACTTATGCTTATATGTATTGGTTTAATTATTTATTTCACTAGTATCCTTATTCGCTGGACTCGGTGCATTAGGTGCCCTGACTGGTAGAGCTTCGGGTATTGCAAAAGCGATAAATGATACTCATTCTGCAAAGGATAAACTTGCCGAGTCTAAGCGACACAACGAAATGATAGAAGCCATTGCGTTAGGGGAAGAAGGAAGTGGGTGATATCTAGCCAAACACAAGACCGGATTTTTCTCAAAGATTCTTGTGTCTTGTATTCAAGGAAAGCACAGCCGTAAACCGTTCAAAATTCATCGAAGAGAGATTTCCACTGATGAAAAGTTGGAGGATTTGTGTGAACCTATGCTTGTAAATTCTTGCGGAGGAAGTTGGTTCCTATATTTTTTGCGATGCAGCAAAAGTTAGTCGTTGTGTGGGATACTATAAGCAAAATTTTACAAATTCAAATGCTAGTGGACCTTCTTCTTCTTCTTACCAAAATATAAAGTATGAGCAAAACAATTCGATCAGTAGAGTAGATTAGATTAGATTAATATTGGGGTGTTGTTGCACTGCGACCTAAAGATCTATTGTGCCCCCTGCTGAAGCCGATTTGATGTGGATCTCAAATCATAGTACTTCGTCCAGTCCTATAGCCTTGATGAGGGCTAGTAACTGGTACGGTGTCAAGGATGGTATGTCTCCTTCTAAAACTACATAGTCACCGAGATGTGTAGCCCGGCTTCTAGCGACGGCTTCGCATACGGTTAGTAGGTGTTTTGGGTTTCTTCCTCCTCCCCGCAAAGCCTGCATTCACTGGATCTTTCGAGTAGCATTTTCCTGCGGTGTTCTCGAAGGTGGCAGTGCCCTCTCATAAATCCTGTAAGAATTCTTAGTTTAGTTTTACTTAAATTTACTAGAGCTTTAGATTTTTTGGGATTGAAGTTTCCAAGGAATATCTTAGAGTGTCTCAGTCCCGGAAGGTCGTCCCAGAGGCGAGCTCTTAGGTCGTCTTCCATTTTCTTAAAGTACACTTCCAAGAGAAGACCGATCATTTAAACTCATCAGCACGCTTCTCTCTAGGTTAGATTAACTCCCAATATCCTTGGCTCATTTTACACCGATCAGCTGTTGCTGTTGCAGTGTTGCCATCAGCCAAAGTTACTTACAGAACATAAACGACCAACAAAACAATGGAAGCAATTAAATGGACGCTTAAATCTATTCGAGTATCACTTCCAGACCTGACATTTCCTCCTATTTGAGTCAAGTATGGTCTAGAACACCGGTAAGCTGCGAAGCGCGTATTGATTTATCTCAAAAAACAGCAAAGAAAGTATCAGTTTATTGTAAATCTGAAGAAAAATTGACTAGAAACACCGATGCAGATTTGACTAGTGGAGCGACAAATCGAACATCATATACTGATGAACTTATTTCTTGGGAATGTCGCAGGCAAACTACAATCAGATAATCAGTGACTCCGCAAAAAAAGCAATCCATTTGAAGGATTAGCAAATCTTCTAACAAACAAGATGACGACTGACTAAGCTATTACCTAAGTAGTGAAACAATGCCACTACAGGCTCACTCTCAAGGCTATATAGTTTATTCTTAGAATACTTCACCGAACAATAAAGCGCACAGCGTGACTTTTTCAGCAGCCTCTGGTCATTATCGACGACGCTAACCTTCTTCAGCTAAAGAATGGTCACTCCTTGGACACAGGCCATCCGCAATAAATGTCTTTGGAAATAAGCCAGTGGTTGCCTTGTTTTACTACTCACCTAAACCAAAGTTTGAATTTTGTATTGAACCTATGGGTTTATCGAAATTATGTGAACTGCTTGAAAAAAGAAGTTTTTCCTAATACATCAGCTGTGAATTCTACTTTTTGCTTCACATGTTTGCCACCTTACGCGAATCCAGTAATACATATATTGACTTAGAACAAATGATGATACTTATAGTACCTTAACGGTATTAGTGTTTAAACTATGAATTAGTATGTTTGTTGCTTGCTTAGCGTCAAATTTGATTTGCTACTGATCGAACGTCTTGCGCTCTTTTTTTTTTGAGAGACTGCTTAAACTTAAAATCGATTTTATTTATTTCCAAGCTTTGATAAAACTTCATTTAATAAAGGGCGTATTCCGGAAACCGTTAAACGCACCGATTCGATACAGTCGAAACGTAAAGTGAGCTCGCTGTCGGATCGTAGCGATACTTCTGAGCCGGGAGTTGCTGGAGAAGTAAGCGGCGAAGAATCGCCGGGAGTTTTAAGCGACGATCAACCCCCTGAAAGTCCCAGTGACAGTAACGAAACTGACGACACTGCTAAAAATATGCCATGGCTAAAGGTAAGAAGGTCAAAAGACACAGCATATTATTATGTTGAAATTATTGTAGGTCATGGTTCAAACCTCCAACGATTTGTTCTACTTTTGCAACCACCAAAATTTCTGTCATCCGTTTTGCCATCGGCGCGTCATGCGAGGATGTTCGCGCCTGATCAAAGCCGTACGCAAAGTCTATGGAGAAGAGTTTGGGGTCATAGACGACAAATTCACCAACGACACTAATGTCAAAAAGAAAGCCAACAAAAAAGAGAAAAACAACCGAAAGGTTTCCGATCAAACCAGTTCGCAAGTGAGTCCCATAAGAAGGAAGGATAGTGTGGGCAAAAAAGAAAGAATCGATGGTTCGCAAGCGAGCAAACTAGCCTCAAAAGACTCGTCCAGGGACATTGCTGATTCAGATGGCGGCAACAACGGCTCGTCTACCAAAACCAACGACGAAAACAAACCCACAGAACCTCCAGCGATTTTGAAGTACATACAAACGCAAGTCAAGGACGTTTTCCATGCCCCTTTAGCTACTTTGCTTAAAGGCGCTGTTATTTTAACAGAAGAAAACTTTGCAGATATTGTTCCGGTGGCTTGGGAACTTTTGCTGGAAATGAACCAGGAAGTGGCGGCAGCAGCTGCGTCTGTTTTCATTTTAGGGTCGGTCAAAGCTCCGGCCAGCGTGACCGAGATTATGCAACATGGACTGACCAATGTTCAGCCTGTTGTTAGGATTAATGCGATTTTGAGGTGAGAATTATTATTTTTTTCTCTAGTAATCAAGGCTGGGACATTATTTGCATTGGATGTCCTCTTCTCTCTTATTTCAATCAACAGAGAGGGGGCGTCAAAAAAGTCGTTGTTTTTCTGGTTCTTCTGGCTTTAAATCATCAAAGAATCTCCTCCTATATTCCATGGTTTATTGTATTGATTCCAATCTATTCAAATCTAGAAATTCCCATTTTTATTAAACTTTCACTTGAAAATCCATTTTGCATCAAACAGCTTTTCTAGTTAAAGGAAATTTTGCTTTAGCAGAGGTTTGGTTTCCAGGTACAGTCCCATGCCTTATTTCCTCCATAGCGTTCAATTAACCATTTTCATTTATTTTTTTCCGAGCATTCTTAGCTTATATAAAAGTTTTTGCAATGGTATTTGCACCTCCAGCAAGGGTACCCAATGCACTAAGTCCTGCAAAAAAGGGTATCAGTGGAATAATCTCTCCAGTTTTAGAATCAAAGGAAATCATACGAGGTATCCGTATTTTTTTCCGTCCATCAGCTTTTTTAAGAGCTGCTCGAATCTATCATGTGAGATTCTTTTATCTGCCTGTTGAATTTTCCATTGTTCAGCTACAGATATACAACCTCAGTTTTTTTTTCGTCTAGGCTTCTTTTCAGCTCATAATTCTGTTGGTACAACATTCCTCTGGAAAAAATCACAAATTCATCACAATCTCAATATATTCTCTTTCGTTCATCATCTACAATCGATGTCCCATCAATGTGATGTTTGAACCAAAATTTTAAGTAATTTATTTGCTTTTCGGCTGGTCACTTCTTTCTTTGTTTCCTTCATCCATTAGTTTCTAGTAGGTTGGTTCGGCCTGTATACTAAAGTCTCAATTTCCTTCATGTACATACTTACAATTTTCCCTTACTTTCACTAAATTATTCTAATAAAATCTTTTGAATACTGAGAGCACGCACATAATGTAGATTAACTGTTCTAAGTTTTTCTTGAACTTCTTAATTTGCGACCATCAACTGATAATACTTTTCAGCACTTTGTTTACGTTCACAGACAAGGTTTGGTCCTTGAGACGTAGAAAAACAAACAAAAAAACTTGCTATTGCATTTTGTCTTATGAGCCTTTACAAAAGTTTGAAAAACTTTCTGAGACTTTGTTCTCGTGTGCCTGTTTCATCATGTAAGTTTTCCTTAGTACTGAATTATATTCAGAACTGTCATTACTAGACTCTTCACTGTCAGTTGGTTAAGGTCAAGACTGAAATCCTTCAACACTTTTCCATCAATCTCTCCTATTAAGGTTTCAAGTTTTATGGAAAATGCGGTTCCAAGTGTGGCCAAGGATGGAAGAAAACGCCCACTCCCTTTTTAAAATTCCACCTCCAGGTATCGAATTCACGTTACCTTCACCGAAAATTGGTATTGAGTGTTTGGATGTAGTAGACTCACCATGGGAATTGCTGGTCAAAACAAAAGTCGAAGAAGTCACTATAAACCAGGAGAGACACGTATGCTGGTTGTTAAGTGGGTTTGCCCTGTAGTTCAACTAACTTTTTGTAGAGGTCGCTGGTTACTGCTACCAAAACGCGCAAGAAGCAACAAACCGAACTCATTAAAATGGCCTTGCAGGCTCAAGATGACAAAAAACGCGAGGAAAGAGAGAATTTTCTGATTACTACTATTCCTATAACGATGCAGGCAGCTCATGAGCCTAGTTTGTATCATACGACTGGAGAAGAACATGCTGAAGATGGTTCGACAAAGTGAAACTAATTTACTAAGATCACACAAATAAAAATTTCATTTATAGGTGACAATGAAGAAAACGAGGGGGCACAAATAAGAAATACCGGCCATCACTTGCATTCAGCCCACTCGTTATTTCCCTCAAATCTTTGCGCAGCTGTAGTGTCTATTATCAGCCTACTAGACGACGCAGCAGTGTCAGCTGACGGCTGCGCAGTCTACGAAATAGCCTATTCAGTAATTTGGACTTGTTTGGTAGAGGACAGTGCCTTGTTTTTGAGGTCAGTAACCTAATTTAGCAAATATTAGCAATAAAAACTAATTATTGTTTTGCAGATATGTTTTGGAAAGACTAACTAGAGACAAGCAAGAGACAATGTTCAAAATCCTGCGGCATTTGATCAGATTTATTCCCAAACTTCCTCAACAAGCGGCCTTTGCTTTGTACAACTACATAATCGGTTATGTGATGTTTTACGTGCGTAGCCCGCATGAAGAAGGCCAGCAATTGATCGGAGCAGCTCTGTCGCTTTTATGGATGGTAATTTTGATTGATGGTTTCAGGCTTTATTAATAAACGATTGAATCAAATTTAGGTTGTTCACAGTGTCCACGGGATCATGTTTAAAGATTTGAAGCAGATTTTACGCAAGGAACAGTGCGACGCTTCGATTTTGTTGACGGCCAACGTGCCGTCGGCCAAAAAAATTATTGTTCATGGACCGCAAGGTAATTATGTCAATACAGTGTTGCCAGAGAGCAAAAATTTTTTGTACCAAATTTAAAGAAAAATTGTAACAGAGCGGGTTACGGCAAGGAGTGGTCTCATATAACTCCGGCCCTTGGGGCTCGTATAACCTCGGCCCTTCGGGCTCGTAACGTAATTAAAACAACACCAGCCATTTAGGCTGAAGATTTGAAAAAAAAACATACGGCAACACTGCTTAAGATACAACAAACGTTAAAAAATTGACGTTTCAAAGTAGGCCTTGTTTTCTTTAAAACTCGATACAAAATGACGTTTCTTTGTTGCCCTGTGGGCTCAAGATTGAAAAGACTCTCGCCCTTTGGGCTCATGATTAAAAAAAGACGCCATGTCAATCCTCTAGCGTTACAGCGTTGCCAAAAGCTAAAAATTTCAATCAGTCTACAACACCATAACAATCGTTTCTTGATGTCAATTGCCACTTGTCAACGTTTTACATTTACAATTATAAATGCTCCAAAATTACTGTTAAAATGTGGCAACGTTGCTGTTGTAGGCCTCAATCTAATGGCGTTTCCGATTGGTAGATCTAGTGCAGAACTAGTGCAATTTTTTCTATTTCTGTCTTTTTCTTCTACGGGTCGATTAAAAGGATGCAAATACACTCAGTGCGCACTGAATCTACCAATCGGAAACGCCATAAATCACAAGGCTGTCAATTGACAAAAAAAAGTCATAACAATCGTAGGTGGTCCTGAAAATTAACTTGTCAATTGTCAAAAGTCATAATATTGTATGTAGGTTTGTCAAATGTCAAAAAAATATTGAGTAATTATTTCAAGTGTTTGAACCGGTAACAATCGAAAATTTACTCTGACGATAGTTTGACTTGACAAACTGATCATTTGAATTGTTTCCTACTTTATCTCGCTTTTTGTCTTACTCATTTATAATCGCTTTTGGTTTTTTACTAAAATATCCTACCTTATCTTCTTCTTTCTTTTACTCACTAAAATCTGAAAAAACATTATGTTTGAGTTTGTAATTATGGCAACGTCGCTTTTGATCAAGTAGGTCTTGTAATGTAATGTCATTTGGCATTTTAGACAGTCGGCCATTTTCGAGTGTTTTTATCCAGTTTCTCGTCGAATTTTCCACTTTTCCAGGCCGGTTTCCATCGGGAAAACTGTTCATTATATGCGAGCCCGAAGGGCCGGAATTATACGTGAGCCCGAAAAGCCGCAGTTATACGCGAGCCCGAAGGGCCGGAGTTATTTTAATCACCGGGCCCCGTCTTTAATTCTATTGGTCAGCGGATAATTTGGAGCCAATCAAAAACCGGGAATATTCAAAATGCGATTTTTACCACCCAATCAAAGAGCCAAGAATATTCAAAAACTTTAATTTTATCAAGTTGACTTTGGAATGTTGGTTTTATATTGGGTTTTCTTAAGATTTTTTTCAGAAAACGGTGGTTTTTGCAAACATATACTACTTTATCGTTCTCTTTGTCTTACTCATTATAATCAATAAGTAAACCTTGTAATGTCATTTTCAATGAAATTAAACTAAAAACAAGTTTCCGATGCTTTATCTAGGGGATTTTAATTATTATAATCATTATTTAATAATATTTAACAATTTTTAATTGAATTTTAAACAAAAAACTCATTTTAAATGTTATTTTTGTTTTCTAAGATGTAATGTGGCAATGTTGCTTTTAGTCGGCAATTTTGAAGTGACGCCTTGTGATTTTTTACCAGTTTTTCCTGGAATTTTCGACTTTTCTGGGGATTTTTATTGGAAAAAATCGATTTAACATACGAGGCTTTGATTTTTTTCTATTTTCTAGCAAAAATTTCAACTTTTAAATACCATAATTAGCAAAATTCCATTTAAAATGCTTATGATGTGGCAACACCGCTTGTGGCTATCTTCAATCAAGGAAGCCTTGTAATAAATATCATTTGTCATTTTTGACAGTCGGCCATTTTTATTTGACGTGTCCACATTTTTATCCAGTTTTTTCTCGAATTTTCCACTTTTCCGGGCTGTTTTCGATCGGGAAAATCGTCTTTTTTTTTTGGCCGTCTGCCCAACTTAGCGAGTATACATACGTTCATAGTACCTATAAGTGCTACTCAATCCCACATATTCTGTCCTTTAGAAAATAAGTTGTGTCTGGCGGCTCTGGGCTCTTGGACTAAAAGGCCAATATCATGGTTATCCACCCTTTTCAAAATAATTCAGAAATTTACGAAATAATGACTTCCTTTTACGAAAATAACAATTTTCTGAATCATTGGCGTATCCAGGATTTTGGTTTAGGGGGGGCTGTGCTAACAAAAAGTGCTGATAAAAAAAAGCGCCGCAGCCGAAAAATTTTTTTGGGGCCACGCCCAATTTTTGTAAGGAATTTACCTGTAACATACCCAAACGTTACGCGACTATTCTTTTTTGCGGGGCTAAAATAGTAATTTTTTGTGCGACCAGCCATCAAATAAGTGGCATTTTGTGGCCCTGCAGGCCGAAAAGTATCAAATTTCGCCCTCAAATCAGGGCCGAAATAGCTCCTATGCGACCCTGTAGTAGATATAGATAATTCATAGAAAAATCTTATTAGGATATTGTGAAATAAACTTTATTTCTATTAAGGAAAATTCAACAAAGTACGTACATAAACTGCACCATAAAAAATAGATATTGAGAATATTTACGAATAATAATGGAAAGTACGGTATGCAGAATAATTATTATGAGAGGGAAAATTGAATAATGGTTATAATATATAAAATCTTCCCTTGAAAAAAATAGTTTAGACAAGCCTTGGGGGGGGCTGCAGCCCGGCAGCCCCCCCCCCCCCTGGATACGCCTATGTTCTGAATCCCTTTCAGTTTGGGTTTCGCTCTAGAAGCAAAACGATACCATGAACAAATTTCTGGAACAGTTATATTTTAAAATAAATAATAGTAAGGTTGCAGCCGCGGTGTTTTCCGATATCACAAAGGCATGACTGTCAGACATGGTATTGTCAACTACTTAGGTAAATACGTAAATACTGTATATCAATTTTATTAAAGTTTGTCGACGAGTCGGCATTAATTCAGTATAAATACCGGGCCGAAATTCATTACCGGCAGATTAAGGCTAGTGCAAAGTACCTCAATTGGGAAAAACCCGTCTAGTTAAAATACCTTTATACGGAAACGCACTTCTGGACCTGCCTCAAAACCCAACTTTAGTCAGAATATTACGCCAAGTGTACAGAGTCTACACAGTGGCCTAAGTAGTACGTTCCTCCGTAGAAGCGACGCTATGCTGTTCATAGGGTTATTATTATCTATTCATCAATACATTCCTTATTGTAGACCAAGCGAGTTTCTCTCTACCTGAACCCCCACCTACAACCGCAAGTCACAATGGACAAAACATAAAGGGGTTGTGACAATATACTTTTTGCGAAGTTGCATCTTTATAATTTCCGTGGAGTTGTCTATCAATAGTTTGAATCCTATCTGCGTTGTCAAAGGGTTGTTAATAGGCAAATTTTATCTAGTACGAGGGATAATCATGGGAAGTGTCACAGACGTCGGGGAAATTGGCAACACATTGGAAGCAGGATCTTAAGGATGCACTTCTGCTTGTACTGCTGTATTACTGCTTTGTCCTGCTTCAAACCGCAACACAGCAACACCCATCGTTTTCGAAATGTTCTCAGGGACGTCAGAATGACAACTTCACGAAGAGCTAGCGCGACAATGTCCCATCGCACAGGTTGAACATAGGAACAAAATTGTCCGACTTGGTGTTATGAAGCCGCTCAGGAAGTTTGACGTGTATATGAGTTACAAAATTTTAAGGTCGATGTACTGGGGACTACATCTATAACACTGATCGGACTTGATTTTTGATTTATTATCAAGTTTTGTAAACTCGCAATTTTAACCTTGCCTCCATATTTAATATATTAATCTTCGCTCAGCATAAAATACTGCAAGTTTGAAAGAGATTTAAAGTGTGGAAACTTACCCAAGTTTTCTTTCACAAATAGGTACAGTATAAACCACCATTTTATTTTAGTTCATTGATGTATCTATTTAGAATTTTATCCTGATTCCACAGGGGCACTGAAAAAAGGATAAAATTTGTGTGCATTCTAACGTTTCTAAGCTTTTGCAAAGTTTTCTCTTGTACTCTTATACCCCTTAATACTGTAACGATTCGCCAGGCTGTCAAGAATCTCTCGGTATTATCTCTTGAGTATACTAGAATCTAGCGAATTATTCTACTTAATTCGGAAAAATAAGATTATCGTGTGTATTCTAGATTTCACAGGAATAGATTTAGGGATATATAAAGGCGGCTATTGCTTTGTAGTTAGTTAAAGTTTGACTGTGATTTAAATAGTGATTATTGCGAGTTGTAAGAGTTTAATTGTTGAGTTTAGTGTTATTTATTAAAGTAATTAGTGTCAGAGTGTATTGTCTAGTGGAATAAATTATTGCTGTGTTAATTGGACTTTGATTTTTGGAATAAACGAAACGAACAACGAACCCAAGATTTCTGTCCGGCGATCCAAAGCCGTGACAATACATTTATTGTACCACCCATAATGAGTTTTATAATCATTATTTGTATAGTTTTTGCGAGCTCTGACATATTCTCCTTTATATTGTTTATTATAGCATAATTCTCACAGGATACACGTTGAAATTGTCACTTCCATAACACTCCAAAACGTTTCTAATTGATGTCCAAGATTATCACTCCAAATAAGAATATTGTTCTTTTGTCTTGTTGCTTTATCCCTATTTTGCTTCTTTGTCTGCTCTTTCATAACTTCACTCATAGAGTGCTTACCTTCTCTGACTTTTAGGATCTCATTCTTGTAGGTCTGAATATCCTCTTTCAATACTCTTATAGTGGGTAATCATTTATCTATATGTTTTCATTAATTCTTGCAGTCTCACTCTGAATCCATTACATTTTGCCAAACAACATGTAATCTGACCTTCTAATTTCCTGTTCTCTTCTTTCAGATCATCCATTCTTCTTTTCAGTTCTTCAATCTTTGTCTCCATTTGTTTTTTGGTCTCCTGCCATTCTTTCTTTTCTGCCAACAGATCCTTTTTGTGTTTAACACACTGTTCCGCTTTTGCCAATTCTTCAATTTGTTAATAAATTCTTCCTCAGCATTAAATACTGCACTTTCAAATGACCCGCCATTATGCTTAAGTTTTTTTACGAATGCTATCAATAATTATACCAGTGAAAGGAGTAGCGGGAATAGGACAGCAAAAAAAACACGCTGTTATTTATTTTAGCGACGTTTTGACCATATATGTTGGTCTTCTTCCATCACCTTATGAATATTCCTGATTTTTGATTGGCTCCAAATTATCCGCTGACCAATAGAACTATAGACTGGGCTCCGTGAATAAAATAACTCTAGCCCTTCGGGCTCGCGTATAACTCCGGCCCTTCGGGCTCGTATTACTGAGTATCCCAGATTTACATATTTTTATCGTGTAGGCGCGGGATTGATTGAAATAATGTCAGATTTTTCTAAATTACATTGAGATATCGAAATTTGGAAAGGGTAATTTGTGAATTATTATTTTAATTAGGAATCAGGAATAAAAAACTGAGATTGAATTTTCAATTTTTTGGGGGAAGCTTAGCCTCCCCTGAGTCCCCTGCCTCCTCTGACGAGCCGCCACTACTTTATGTAGTCGGGTAAAACAGCTGACTCTCCGAAAACAGCATGCTTAATTCTGGCTATAGCCGGACACGTGCAGTTTCATCCTCTCCCACTGCATTTTTGTTTTGCCATCCCGATCCTGTGCATGTGATGCCGAAGTCTGCAGTGTACAGAGCCATCAGGGCTTTGAGGCATTCCCTGGCCCATCCCCAGAACTTTTTTTTTTTTTGTAATAGCTACAAAAGATTTTGCATGGTTCATACCATACCTGGTAACCTCTCCAAGTATTGTTAATTTATGGGTTCATCTTCAGGTTCAGTAACCTCGTGATGTCACAAATGTGCTGAAATAAAAGAAAACCTCAAGAATACAGGCTTTAATAAACTCAGAATATTACTATACAGCGCATATAACTAATATTGACAAATAATAAAGGTAACAAGATATAAAATACAGGACATTTTAAAAGTTTCTAAATATATAACATGTGCTTATTATTTAAGAACAATGACATAATAATATAATTGAAAATGATGTAGATCCAGATGCAGGAGGTATCCCATCCCAATTCCCCGTACAAGAGGACACTCAGTTCTGCCAAATCTTACGCGAAGCTTTGGATTTCTTCGGTATCGAAGAAAACAGGCACGCAGAGTACTTTTTAGTCGATTACAAAACACGTACGATATGTTCCAATTAAACTTACACCATATTGAAAATAATTTTTGACAGATCAAATACGAAATCCTTCAGCCTACGTGCGCGATTATTATTTTTTCAAACGATCGCAATATCCGCAATTGGAACTGGTGCATATGGAACCTGAAAAGGCCTTCCACGCCTTACAAAAACAAGAATTAGTGCACAAATTTGTTGAGAGCGGCAAAGTCCTTTTGACGTGGGCCATTCTTAAGAACGTAGACATGGTGGTGCAAAGAGTGGTGTTTTTGCACGAAGAACTAATGAAACTGCCCTCGTTTCCTCGCAAAGCTTTAGAGTCGGATTTGCACTTGTACAAGAGCGGCCCTTTGGGCAAAGAACTATTGGGCTTGGATGTTTTGCACAAATTCATGTGGGTAAGACTTATTGCAAGGATGTTCGAGGCCATGGCAGGAAACTTTGCTTATTCCGGCGACATACATTTGTTTGTCAATGTTTTAAACGGGGCCTTAATTCTTCATTCGGAAGACGCATGCATTTTGCGGTATGTGATGGCCACTTATATAAACGCTGCATTTCACTTTAAGAACATTTTTTCTACCAACGGGTAAGAATTCTTTGCTAGATGGCTATATTGGTTGATTTGGTTGAATTTCAGGTATTTGCTAATCATGCCAACTTTGCTTAAAATCTACTCAAACCATCAAACCAACAAGCTGGTTACTACGACTATTGAGTATGCGGTAAAGGAGTTTTACACTATGAATAGAAAACCGTTTATTTTGCAAATGTTTGGATCGGTGTCTGCAATGTTGGATACTGACGAAGAAGGCACTTATGGAAATGCGCATAAAATACAATCCAGTTGTTTGTTTAATTTGTTGTTGAGGTAAAACAATGCAACATGATTGTGTTATTGACTCAAAACACTTTTTTTAGTTTGGAAACCCCTTCACCAGATCCGCTCTATATTGCGGAACTAGTCAAAGAGCAAGTAAGAGCTATAGATTTTTGTTACCACGACGAAGATAATGACGTCACAGTGCTTGATTGCATTTCTATGTGTGTAATGGTTGTTTCTTATTCCGCCGAAAGTTGTAGAGGTTATCAAATGCTGGTAATAAGATTATCAAAATATTTAATATACCAACTAATTATCTTCATAGGTTATTCTAGAAGCAATTTTGCCTTATTATGTGGACAAAATCCAAAACGCAGTTTACATAGCCAACTCGATAAAGCGTTTCAAGAAAAACGAAAGAGATATAATCAATCAACTATCAATAGCTATACGGTGTTTGATTGAAAACTGCGCAGAACTAACCAAGTAAGTGTTCGATTGCTGAATCCGATTGGCGCTCTGTTGTGTTGCGAATTATTTTGAATGCCATATTTTGTATAGTTGTTTGCCATATTTGAATAATTCTCTTGTACATAGGTACTGAAATGGCAACGGATTTATAAACAAATTACAAAAATCTATTGTAAATATATTTTCTCGAATTAATTTATTTGGCTGTGTTATTTAGTTGGTTTTATATAGGGAACCATTTTTATTGTTGAAATTTGTAAATAATTTTGATTGAAGGAACGTGAGTCTTGTATGTTATAGAATCAAAGAAT
The DNA here is from genome assembly GCA_917834065.1 of Ceutorhynchus assimilis. Taxonomy (NCBI): domain Eukaryota; kingdom Metazoa; phylum Arthropoda; class Insecta; order Coleoptera; family Curculionidae; genus Ceutorhynchus; species Ceutorhynchus assimilis. The sequence continues at coordinate 33,618,427 of OU892285.1, forward strand.
TTGCAATAGAATTATCGGTAACCAAAGCCAAGATGATATTCTTTGACATTATGAATTTCATTATTTTAGTATACCAATCCTATCTTCAGTTCTCTTATAAAATTTTGATTTTGAAAACTCAAATTTCGAATTTGTTCTTTTCTTGATTGGATTCTTATCATATCTTAGAGGGAATTTCATCAATCCAATCAAAACTAGTGAAGTCGGGATAATGAATTATAAAATTCAAATTTTGAATATTCCATCATACTCCTTATAATATATTTTGACTTTTGTGGGCGCAAAATCCTGACATGGTCATGAACTATTGCCCATATCTTGGGTAAATTTCGAGCAAATTGAAATTATATACCATTGGAAAGAGCATTTAATTCTATATAAATCCGTGTAAAAATGAGTTTGAAAGCTCAAATAGTTTTTGAGCAATTGAGCCTCAAAGTTGCCTTTCAGTCCAAATTTTGTCAAAAACTTCAAACTCAATTTGCTCAAAAACTATAAATCTGGAAATATTGGAAATTACAGGCCATTTAGAACTTGATAAAAGCTACAAATTCTGGAAATTTTATTGCAATTTACTCACCGGTTATCGAGCAATTGAGGTTTGAATATTTTGAAATCAGAGTTCAAAGGGCCCTTATGAAAAATTCGATTTTTTTATTTTTTAGTTTTGCTCAATTTTGACTTTATGAATCGATAGAGCGGGTCAAAATTAGTGGAAAACAACTCTGATATCAATTCCAATTGGCCATTTTAAGCAGACACAAAAATAAAAAAAAAAAATCCTATTTTTGACTCTGGAAAATTTTCAAAATCCTGACTTGGTCATGAACAATTGCCCATATTTTTGGTAAATTTTGAGCAAATTAAAAGAAATTATATACCATTGAAAAGAGCATTAAATTCTCTATAAATCTGTGCAAAATTGAGTTCGATAGCTCGAATAGTTTTTGAGCAATTGAGCCTCAAATTTGCCTTTCAGTTCAAATTTTGTCAAAAACTTCACACTCAATTCGCTCAAAAACTATAAATCTGGAAATATTGTAAATTACAGATCATTTAGAACTTGATAAAAACTACAAATTCTGGAAATTTTATTGCAATTTGCTCAACGGTTATCGAGCAATTGAGGTTTGAATATTTTGAAATCAGAGTTCAAAGGGGTTGCCCTTATGAAAAATTCGATTTTTTTATTTTTTAGTTTTGCTCAATTTTGACTTTATGAATCGATAGAGCGGGTCAAAATTAGTGGAAAACAACTCTGATATCAATTCCAATTGGCCATTTTAAGCAGACACAAAAATTAAAAAAAAAAATCCTATTTTTGGCTCTGGAAAATTTTCAAAATCCTGACATGGTCATGAACAATTGCCCATATTTTTGGTAAATTTTGAGCAAATTAAAAGACATTATATACCATTGAAAAGAGCATTAAATTCTCTATAAATCTGTGCAAAATTGAGTTCGATAGCTCGAATAGTTTTTGAGCAATTGAGCCTCAAAGTTGACTTTTAGTCCAAATTTTGTCAAAAGCTTCAAACTCAATTTGCTCAAAAACTATAAATCTGGAAATATTGTAAATTACAGGCCATTTAGAATTTGATAAAAGCTACAAATTCTGGAAATTTTAATGCAATTTACTCACCGGATATCGAGCAATTGAGGTTTGAATATTTTGAAATCAGAGTTCAAAAGGGGTACCCTTATGAAAAATTCGATTTTTTAATTTTTTAGTTTTGCTCAATTTTGACTTTATGAATCGATAGAGCGGGTAAAAATTAGTGGAAAACAACTCTGATATCAATTCCAATTGGCCATTTTAAGCAGACACAAAAATAAAGAGAAAATCCTATTTTTGGCTCTGGAAAATTTTCAGAATCCTGACATGGTCATGAACAATTCCCCATATTTTTGGTAAATTTTGAGCAAATGAAAAGAAATTATATACCATTGAAAAGAGCATTAAATTCTCTATAAATCTGTGTAAAATTGAGTTCGATAGCTCGAATAGTTTTTGAGCAATTGAGCCTCAAAGTTGCCTTTCAGTTCAAATTTCGTCAAAAACTTCAAACTCAATTCGCTCAAAAACTATAAATCTGGAAATATTGTAAATTACAGATCATTTAGAACTTGATAAAAGCTACAAATTCTGGAAATTTTATTGCAATTTGCTCAACGGTTATCGAGCAATTGAGGTTTGAATATTTTGAAATCAGAGTTCAAAGGGGTTGCCTTTATGAAAAATTCGATTTTTTTATTTTTTAGTTTTGCTCAATTTTGACTTTATGAATCGATAGAGCGGGTCAAAATTAGTGGAAAACAACTCTGATATCAATTCCAATTGGCCATTTTAAGCAGACACAAAAATAAAAAAAAAAATCCTATTTTTGACTCTGGAAAATTTTCAAAATCCTGACATGGTCATGAACAATTGCCCATATTTTTGGTAAATTTTGAGCAAATTAAAAGAAATTATATAACATTGAAAAGAGCATTAAATTCTCTATAAATCTGTGCAAAATTGAGTTCGATAGCTCGAATAGTTTTTGAGCAATTGAGCCTCAAAGTTGCCTTTCAGTTCAAATTTTGTCAAAAACTTCAAACTCAATTCGCTCAAAAACTATAAATCTGGAAATATTGTAAATTACAGGTCATTTAGAACTTGATAAAAGCTACAAATTCTGGAAATTTTATTGGAATTTGGTCAACGGTTCTTGAACAATTGAGGTTTAGTGCGGCAGTTTAGCTAGGGTATTTCAACATATTGTGCACTTTTTGATAAAGGCACCAAATTTGGCACAGAGGTAGACCTAAAGTGCGACAAGTGAGTGAACCTGTGTGGAAGGAATGTGGGCATAACCCTCCTGATTGGCCCAAGATTAAATATACATATACGCGGGTCGTCGCGTCAGGGTAAACGCAATTTTCGCAATGCACCACGTCGGGGACCTGTTGCGTCGTATAGTATAGGTTTTCGTCTTCCCCTCTGCTACTTCATACGTTACCAAGGTTCACTCACTTGTCGCACTTTATGTAATATGAACAAATTTGGATGTGAAGCCATCAGCCAACTGCTCCCCGGCGTCCGTGGCGGCGATTTTCTAAAATACCCAACAGTGGACACCCCGAAAGACAACAGAAGTAAAATAAAGTTTGCTGCTGAAGGTTTTAGTGAATGTTTATTGATGGTTTTACATGAAAACATGCCTGATAGTTTGTTTGTTATACAGGGTGGGACACGAAAAACTTCCCACCTAGGTTTTTTCAGGTCTTGTTCCAGGTGATTAATCAGAAATTACTCGGACACCTCAATTTTTGTTTTTGGGGGAACACATTTTAATAGTGTTTTCATCCTCTACCTAGCTGTCAACCCCTAAGCAGAACCCGCAAAATTTCAGTGGAAACGGGGTTCGAGCCGCAATTTTGGCAGGGTAAATAGTACCAATTTAGAATTTCGAGGATATATTCTTGATAAAAATCACGGATCACTCGACCCCCTTTTCAGTTTGAAGTTTTGGAGGTACCTGTCACCCCCGCCTAGGGGTTGACAGGTTTAGGTAGGAGGTGAAAATACCAATATGGCATTGCCCATTGGGTAATTTAATTTTCTAACGGAAAATGATAAAATACCATCAGTTATATTAAAGATTCTAAAGTTGCCGTCATCTGACCGAAACTGAAGCGAAAGTGGTGAAATTGGATGACGCATGTAGGAGCGGCACAAAAGTTAACCAGACTCTGTAACGAATTGAGATATTTTTTCTATCTCTGTTGACGTCTCCTCTCTATTATTGATTTCGACAAGAGAAAAGATGATAGCAAGTGCCATAGCGATAAGGATAAGGATCTCTATCCGTTACAGAGTTCCAGCCCAGATTTTCAAAATTTGAATTATATTGGATGACGCGTTCCGAATTTATCACCTGGGTAAAACGTCGTGGGACACCTTGTATATAGGTACAGGGCGAGGCAAGAAAAACTTCCCACCCAGGTTTTCTCTCTCGGTCTCCATGCAAAAATAATTTCACAGTCAAAAAACATATGCGTACGATTCTTAGAATATTGTCTTAAGAAACTTAATTTTAATCAAGAAAATACGAAAATCATTGAAAATTTTGCTGACTTACCTATCTATTTACTACCCACATTTATTTGGAAAATGTAGGTATTCCGCAAAAAGTAAAATCGCGATCGGTAATGTTAGCTGTTAACGTGGAAGATGGTAGGCGAATTTCGCAAAATAATTATTTCCAGGTTTTCATGAGTTATGGCCGGTTTATTCACCTGATAAACTGTCAGGTATGCAATCTGCCGGATATAAACGCAATCTGTAATCCCATTTGTCGGCTAGTTATCCGCCGACCAGAATTAAAGGACGGTCAATTTATCATGCAGATAGTTATCAGCAAGTGTATCAGAGGATGAATAAACCATGCATTAGCACCAAATTATGGACCGACTGGTAACGTCCGTGCCAAATTCATCCTGCTGGTAAATTGAATTTAATTTTGAGTTTTACGAACAGGATAAATTTGCCAATGACATTACCAATCGGTCCATATTTTGGCCTTAAGACAAACAGAATATATGCATTATTGTAATTGGGCCTCGCCAAACCACTCTGCCCCCAGGTCCAAAATCTGAAGTTACGCCATTGCCTACTTTTCAACCTTTAAGCGAAGATGACAGCCGACAGGTACTCCCAAAATTTCAAATAGAAAAGAGGGGTCGATACGTCATTTGATGAATAAGATTACAAATATCATTGGATAAAACTAATAATTGCGATTCATCGAAAAAGGAGTTTTTGTAAAAATATGAACTATGGACATATGGACATTTCCGCCCTAGTCTCGGGCCCAAATAGTATTGGAAGTTATAGGCAGTACCAACATACACCATTTAGCGTACCTAAAAAGACTTGCAAATAACTTTGAGGGTGGTTTAGGGAAGTAAAACTAATAATTGCCATTCATTGAAAAAAGGGTTTTTATGAAAATATGGACATTATACCCTACAACTGGTACTGAAAGTTATAGACAGTACGCACACATAAACATTTTCACTCTGCTTAGGGAATGTTTATTTCAATACAGGAATTGCCTTACCCAACATTGTAAATTTGTTGCAATAAATACAAGACCTTAAAATATTATATTCATGTGTCTTCTTTTGGAGTTATCTGCAGGATTTACAGAAAAGATGGAAGGAATAATTTCCAGCATCTGATTCGATGCCTGATCTCCACTGTAATAAGCTACCTGGTGCACGTGGGCCCTCAACCACAATAATCCTGAGGGTGGCGCCCGAGGTAACCGTTAAAGTAAGAAAAGCAAAAATCGGCGTTACAAAATTGACGCCCGAGCAGGGACCTTCAATTGCTGTAAAAAGAAGTTTCGACTAGAATTAATCCGTTGACCAGTCCTTTGTAAAACCCAAACTCAAGATGACAGGAGGCAACACCAACGCTGGAGACCCGCCAACTACGAGTACCCCATATACTATTGCACAGATGGTACATATTTATCCTGCCGAAATGGGGGCTTGTCAAAGTTAGGAAAGAATTGTATCACTCGAACCCCCTTTTAATTTGATTTTGCTGGTGCCTGCCGCCTTCGCCTAGGGGCTGACAGGTAGAGGGTGGAAATACCAATAAAATGTGTCCCCGAAGAACCAAAACTTGACGTGTTCGAGCCTGTGACTCGAGCAATTTTTGATTTTTCACCTAACACCGGAAAAAACCTAGGTGGGAAGTTTTTCGTGTCCCACCCTGTATTACTAACAAACTATCGGGCATGTTTTCATTGAAAACAATCAATAAACATTCACTAAAACTTTCAGAAGCTAACTTTATTTAACTTCCGTTGTCTTTCTGGGTGTGCACTAGCGGTCATTTTGGAAAATCGCCGCCAAGGCCGCCGGGGGGCATTTGGCCGATGGCTCCACATGGAAATTTGTTCATATTACGTCAATTCTCCTCTGTGCCAAATTTGGTGCCTTTATCAAAAAGTGCGCAATAGGTTAGCTGATCTGCTGTACTAGTTTGAATATTTTGAAATCAGAATTCAAAGGGGGGGTACCCTTATGAAAAATTCGATTTTTTTATTTTTTAATTTTGCTCAATTTTGACTTTATGAATCGCTAGAGCGGGTTAAAATTAGTGAAAAACAACTCTGATCTCAATTCCAGTTGGCCATTTTAAGCAGACACAAAAATAAAAAAAAAATCCTATTTTTGGCTCTGGAAAATTTTCAAAATCCTGACATGGTCATGAAGAATTGCCTATATCTTTGGTAAATTTTTGAGCAAATTGGAAGACATTATATACCATTGAAAAGACCATTAAATTCTCTATAAATCTGTGTAAAATTGAGTTCGATAGCTCGAATAGTTTTTGAGCAATTGAGCGTCAAAGTTGACTTTTAGTCCAAATTTTGTCAAAAACTTCAAACTCAATTTGCTCAGAAACTAGAAATCTGGAAATATTGTAAATTACAGGCCATTTAAAACTTGATAAAAGCTACAAATTCTGGAAATTTTATTGCAATTTGCTCAACGGTTATTGAGCAATTGAGGTTTGAATATTTTGAAATCAGAATTCAAAGGGGGTAACCTTATGAAAAATTCGATTTCTTTATTTTTTAATTTCGCTCAATTTTGGCTTTATGAATCGATAGAGCGGGTCAAAATTGGTGGAAAACAACTCTAATATCAATTCCAATTGGCCATTTTAAGCAGACATAAAAATAAAAACAAAATCCAATTTTTGGCTCTGGAAAATTTTCAAGATCCTGACATGGTCATGAGCAATTACCCATATCTTTGGTAAATTTTGAGCAAATTGAGAGAAATTATATACCATTGAAAAGAGCATTAAATTCTCTATAAATCCGTGTAAAAATGAGTTTGAAAGCTACAATAGTTTTTGAGCAATTGAGCCTCAAAGTTTCCTTTCAGTCCAAATTTTGTAAAAAACTTCAAACTCAGTCCAAGAGCCTGGAATAGATAAAAGTTGAATTTTCTTTTTAGTTCTAAAACTTTCATCAGACACATCGATACATACGTTTGAATTTGACATTCAAATGACAAGCGCAACCTCAGATTGAAATTCATATTGGCGTTGTTTAGAAACTACTAAAAGCATTGTATTGCCTCAATTTGCAAACATTTTCGTATTACTCTATGACGTACAAAACAAGACATCCATTGTTCTACTTATTCAGTTTGTTCGATGTCTAAAAAATAATCATCGAACAAACTATTTTTAGTTTTATTTGACCGTTTAATAGACGTTTGAAATAGTGTTTTTTTGTTTTAATTGTTCTAGAAGAGACCTTAGTTGCTTGTTGAGTACCGCAAAAGGGCGCCATCTCATGACAGTGTCTGACCCATTATAATATAAACAAAACCGCATCTCACGCTTAATCGTTTTTTAACTTTATGTATTTCTTTTGTTTTGCAGATTCAGTTCGAAAAGGTAGGTGGTGTCGCATTTTAGCTTTTATTTTAATAATTATATTACCACTAACAAATATTAATACTAGTGGCTCATTGGGTGTAAACTTTTGCATTGACGTTTACACTGCAATTGTTGCTAGCAAAATGGCTTACCTATGTTTTTTTTTAATAGGGTTTACAACGGGCCCTATAGGTCCAGTCCGGAGCACAAGGGTTCAAGTCAGCGCAACTATAGAGGCCCTTATTCGCCAGGCTTTGATTTCGAAGAGGATTCACATTCTAAGTTTATTGGGGAGCATAATAGAGCCAAAAGCATGTATGAACATGATACTGAGGATAGTGAAATATTGAGGGCCGAATATAGACGACCAAGGTAAACATAGGATTGTATAGTATTGGCCTAGTAATTGACTATTTTTTAGGGACGTATTGCTGTCATTGGTAAGCGAATTCGTACTCAAAGTTAACGAACGGATTGCAGATATAATCAAAAAAGACGGCGATGGAAAACCAATAGAAATTTTAGAGTGCCGTTCGCACGTGGTAAGTAACTCTATAATTTCGAGTAAGTTTGATTATTTCAAACCAATGGTTTCCTCACAAACTAGTTTAGTAAATAATTGGATGTCATAGCCTGTTAAGTTATGAAGGAAACACTGCAATGTGAGGGGGGATCCGATAGTTGAAGTTGCAGATGTTGTGAGTTGGACCCCTAAATCTACCAGTTAAATGATAATGTTCCCTTACTTTTTCATGCTTGAATTTGTTGCTACATATACCAAATTTGTTAAATTCAGGCTTCTTTTGATTTATTAGAGGGATCATTGGTACTACATATTTTAAATAATCATTGTAAATTCTATGATTATGTTATGAGCTACATAATTTCACTCAAATTTGTAGAGATTGGCTGATATAGCCCACGCCCTACTAAAAGTTTCACCCTACGACCCCGAGTCGATGGCCTGTAGAGGCCTCCAGTACTACATGGCGTACGTCTTGCCATCTACAGATTGGGGTGATGACGCAACAAGACCAGCTTTTGTGGCCCTTTTGAAAAGACTTGAAAAGGTTTTCAGCAAAATACAAAAGAAGCCTTCAATTAGGGTAAGAATTTTAAGTATTAGATTGTCTTATTGACGAGTTGTTTTTTTTTAGAGAAACACCGATTGGGATGCGGCTGCAGGTCTGCTCAAAGGTATCTACAGCACCATGCTTAAATACCCATACATAATACATTGGCATCAAATTAAGCAGCTTATAATCGTTTGTCAGGTGAGTACCAAAAGCTCATTCATAAACTATCAAAATAAAACCAAATTTTAATTTTCAGAGTCTGATTGTTACGGAGTGTTGCGTGGAAGGAGTTTCGGGTGCCACTGCTGCCTTGCTGAGCCAGGCGCCGCCTCCGAATTTTTGCTCTATGGTGGTACGGTTGATTGCTTTACAAATTCAAGATGGACAAGTAAGTGTGTATTGACTGAAACGAATAGAAATCTATAGGTCATTTTCTGATACAACTACTACATCTGAATTCTATACTCAGGGCAGATTATAGCCAGTTTGCTAGCAACCCCAAATTCAGATTTCTTGGGTCTGGATGAACCCTGGATTACGTTACCGCATGTAGATCTTCAGAGGTGAAGTTAGGAATCTAGGAACATTTCTCTTTATTTTATGGAGATGCAAACAGCAATCCAAGTCTTATAAATTTATCTCTCCAAAGCCATTTCTGGTTTGATAATGATACTCTGATACTGACTTCTAGGAGTTTTGGACATGCCTTTTTATGCGCGATCTCTGCGACATTTTCGACCTCATCTACCTCGATATTAGAAATTTGTTGCTTTGTGAATCTATAAAATCCGACAATATTTGCAGGTCTTCCTGAAATGCCGGGTTTATGTTTCCCCACAATTCTGAGTCTGACTGGAGAATACAAAAACGGGATTCATAAGATCAGTGTTGTCGTTTGCGGGTATTTAACCCGAAATTTAGGTATTTGGACCATGCTTTCTTCTAGATCTGGACTTGGACAACTGTCACCATTTTATATTATGGTCTTCAGAATGCAGGAATCAGGATGAATTTAAATCTAGATAATAGTTAAACAAACATAAACCTAACTCAAAATTCTGGTCAGAAACTCTAGCGCTGTGTAGTTTAACGAAATGTCTAATCTTGCAGGAATTTTGTACATTGGAACAAGTATGCGGAGGCTCCACGTTTCCGACACAAGAACGCACCGAAAGCATAATCATAAACCTAGTAATGCCCCTTTGTCTACGAGTAGGGAGCGGCAGAAAAGGTGCGACAATGTTTTTACATTAAACATATCAACTTTCAATTATCCGCTTTGTAGACGTACCTCAAATCAAACCGTCTGACGTCAGTTTTGCCATCACTCTGGTACTTCACGCCATGAGTCCTCCAACAAGTCAAAGTGGCGCTAATCCCAAAGCTACTGCCGAAGCTAGAACCGGAAGTTTGACGTTCACTGGTACCAGAGATACGAAAACGGCTTCGAAAATCAACACTTCTTTGTATCAAGTGTCGTTTTTGGCCCTAAAGATGATTGGTAATTAGAAATTTCAAATGTTAGTGAGTTGTAGTGATTAATTTACCTTTGATGTCCGTAGCAATATGTTTCGAGGAGCATCTGATACACGATTGGATGAAAATTGGCAGGACCATGAGAGAGTTGGGCAAGAGGAACGAAGCTGCTACGTTTTTGTGGGATTTTTTGGACTTTGTGGTCACTCACAGGACTCCGTTGTATATTTTAATGCAACCTTTTATATTTTTGAAGGTAAGTCATCAAAATGTATAGGGAAATTTCCCTAACCACCAAGAAGATTTGAGGAGGACCCTCGATGCTTACTCTACATCAGGTAGATTCCTGGGTCGCTGTAAGACTTACAAACAGCAAACAATCAAGGAACGCCCTGTAAGTTAGTTGGGTCACATGTGTGTATTGTCCTGGGTCCTGAAATCATATGGTTACACTCGAGCTGATTGGTATTGAAGTTCTGAGGTCAAAAGAAATACTCACCCCGTAATTATTACTTCCCTCTGTCGCTTTTAGACTCGTAACAAAATTGGCGCCCAACGTGGGGACACAACGAAACCATGGAAGCAATTGCGTTGGGGAAAAAATAAAGTGGGTCATATCTAGCCGAATACAAGACCAGGTGAGAACTGGATTTTTCTAAGAAAAATCTTAATGATTCTTAGGAGTCTTCTATTCAAGGAAAACACAGCCGTAGAAACTTCTGTTCGTTGAATTTTGAACAGTTGACGGCTGTGCTTTACTTGAATACAAGACTCAGAAGAATCTTAGAGAAAAATTCAATCCTTACCCGGTCTTGTGTTTGGCAAGATATGACCCACTTCCTTTTTGCCCCAACTTAATGGCTTTTATTATTTCGTTGTGTCGCTTATATTCGACAAATTCATCCTTTAAAGAATAAGTATAATCCGACGAGCGAGAGTTTACCGGCGGCAAATATGAGAACTAATATTTCTATCACGCTTTATTCCATTGAAACTGTGTATTTCCATATTGTTTCTTCTTCCCCCTTTACCTCAGACCGAAACGCTTTCCTTTCAGTTGCCAAACTATATCGTTTATCGCTTTTGCAATACCCGCAGCTCCATCACTTAGGGCACCTAATGCAACAAGTCCAACGAACAGTTTGCTTTTTGATCTTTCTCACTTTTTACTGCTTCTGTTCTCGTATCACATTCTGAAAACCCAAAGATCTTCATGGTGAACTAACATTTTCATGGCAAACGACCAATCACAATATTTCTGGAACTTTCTGAATAACTTACAGAGAATAATTTCTAGCTGGCTCAGCCGCCTATATCAGATTTCGAGCGCAACATGCACCAGAGGATCAGAGACAAAATTCGCAGCATCGGTTTGCCTCTACCGAAAAGCAAAGGAGCTATTCTAATGGATTTGGCCAATCAAATGAAGCTATTGAAAGAGGAACTTTCAGAATGTAATTCAGTTATTCTTTAAATACAAGTATTGAAAACATTGTTTTTAGCTACTGAATCGGATGATTCCAAAAAAGAAACTCAACCCACAGTGCAAATGACAAGCGAAACTGCTCATCGAACTCAAAGGCAATCGCTTATTGGTCTTTTAACGGGAGAATTGAACCATCAAAGGAGTTCCACGCACGAACACTTTCAACAACATTTAATGAAAGGTAATTGTTCGAATGTTTAATGAAATAAAATTTAAAACAAATTTTAAAGGCTCCTCGTCCAGTACGAGTCAAACTTCGGCTCCGATGCAGCCGAAACAAGACGAAAATAGTTCGGAAACGGGCGCCTCTACACCTTGCGCGTTTCCAGGTATTTTTGTGTGTGTAGAACTATCGTTTTGTGTGTACAAAAAAAAAAAGAATCAACCCCATTTGTATATATTTAATGATTCGTCAAAACATCCATTTTGTGTGCGTTCAAAATAATTGTTATTCAATAAAATATGTCAAATATTCGATGTCTAGTTAGCCTGCGTCCATGTCTTGCATGTAGTTGTTTTTCAGATCGTACCATGTCGCAACGGTCGTCGGGCCACGAGCACCCACCAACAACCACCCACCACTACCCAACAACCCAACCCAATCACCACCAACATCCACCCACTATCTCTTCTACTACTACTCATAAGACTGTCCACAAACTGCGCTTTGTTTCTTCTGTAGAATTTAGAAATTCTTCAGGTAATTTTTTTTGTTTGGTTTTCTTGTTTTTAATTTGCTCGTATTTGATGGTAATTTTTAAGGGTGTAAAGCTTTATGTATAACAGAAGTAACAGGTATTTTGCTTCAAGGTGAAACATCGACAACTCCACTAAGTCCAGCCAGTCCTGTAGAAGAAGAAGAAATCCATCCGAAATCGCGCCTGCAACGTATGATGCCGCAAAGCAGAAAAACTTTTAGGCTGCGCAGTAAGAGCAGGAGCAAGAAATCATCAGAAGTAATTTCATACTCTCTAGAAAACAAGGACCAATTATTAACAATCAGTTATTTTAGCTTGCCCACTTGAAATTGGAATCGGAACAATCCTCACCTCCAGGCTCTCAGGTTCAATCTCCAGTCCAAATTTTCTCGAGCAGCTTTCCGGAGTCAAATTGCCCTTATTCGCCTTTGCCTAACGAATCTCCTAAATCCCCTTTCGGCCCTTTATCGCCGCCGCCTCAAATTCTTCCTCCAGTAACTCACCAATCGACTGAAGTCCAAAAAGTCATGTTTCCAATTATGGATCCTCATAGGCTGAGGATCGCGACGCGAGGCAAAAGCGGCGAAGGTTCATGGGACGAAGATTCTGCAATTTCTCAGACTTCGAGTACTTCAGGGTATAGGGAGTCGTATCCTGTGATGCATTTGAAGGACCCTTTGGAGACGAGCCCTAAGATTTTTCCGCCGTTGGCTTCGCCTGATTTGCATTCTTTGCCTTCAACTAGTAGTGCTGCTACTAATAATTTTTTGCATCACGATAACAGGTGAGAAATATTATACATGGTGGGGCACGAAAAACTTCCTGACCAGGTTTTCTCAGGTGTCAGAGGATACATAATAATCATCTGAGTCGGAAATCACCTGAGTGGGAAGTTTTTTATGCCCCACCATGTATATATCTATCTGAAATAGTAATGGGTTTTTTTAGTTCTCCAGATTGTTCTTTGAATGATAATGGAGAAAAGACTGCTCTTTTGGAGAAAGAAGACCAATCGTCTTCTAAAGATTCTTTGTTGATGGTTTTTGATCAAGATGCCCAAGATGAAACTACGCTTATATAAAGTGCTTAATGTAATAGATAGTCATATTATTCGTTAGACTGATTGTTGATTGTTATTAAATAAAATTTAGCTAAGTTCACAACTCGTTGTTTTACTCTCAAAGTTTGAAGTTTTTAACACTTTTGACCTACAAAGTGCATATCATCAGTTTCTTATAAGAGATGATGAAAAACAGTTTACTGCTTTTGAAGCTGATGAAAATTTGTACCAGTTTAATCGTATCCTTTCTGGTGTAACTAACGGTCTAGCTTGTTTTCAAAGAGACTAAGAGACAATAATCAGGCAAGAGAATCTAGAAGGCGTCAACTGATAAAACTTCACTTCAAGTAGAGAGATGTACCACTTAAGAAGCCCATTGGCTACCCCTTAGTACCGGGCTTGCGAAAATCAACAAAGTCAAACATCTCCAAACCTCTTAGCTTTCAGCGATTCGCTGAAAGTACCCTCTGGTTTTTGTGGTTTTTCCATTGGTTCTCAAATTTCACCTGAGTAATAACCCTTAATAATTATATTGTTATACAATTTGTTATTGTATTATATTTGTGAGAAAAACACCAAGTCGTGATCTCAAAAATCACCTTGATATTAAAATTTTTGAGACCACGACTTGGTGTTTTTCTCACAAATATAATTTGAACACAGGTCTCTTTGAGCCATGAACTATTTTTTCGAATTTGTTATTGTATCTTGAAAATCCAGCTTATGTAATTATTGCTTTGCTCCACACACACATGCTTCGAATATAATTTCTTTCCAGCAACGGTATCAGTTACCTGACATCTGGGTTTGTCATAAAACGTGGGTATTTAGAAGATTATAGTTGACTTTGAATAAATTATTACAACCACATGGGATCTGGTTCAGTCGACAGATTAGTGTATATCTAGGAAAATATAAATTTTGCCTTAAAATTTGTCAATTTCGGGTTACAGCAATAATAATCTTGAAGCTATAAAATTCGATACTTTTCTGGCTTTCAAGTGATTTTTACCCTCGAACAGATTAGGTCGTTCGCAGAACTCCATGTGTTTGTAAATCCATGGGTCACATTTTAACTATCTATGAAAATGAAACTTTTTCCCATGAAAGATAAGCTTGAACCACAGCATCTATCATTAATATTTTTCCAAAAAGTTATCTATCCATGTAAGCAGAGGAAGACCGTCCTCTCTTCCTCCTGTTTCATGGAACGTATATCAGTGCTCTCTTTGGCTATCTTTCCTCCTCCATTATTAAAACGTGCCCATACCATATGCGTTGTCAGTTGTCTATTCTTTTGTTGATTCTATGTATTTTTCCTGGTCCTTCTTAAAATTTCAGCGTTCTGTATATACTCCAGTCCAGTTCCACTGCATCTATTGAGCTCCGTACATCAATATTGGCTCTACAATTGCTCCGTAGTTTTTCTTTTTGAAGTGAAACTTCTTAGGCGATGGTCTGATATTTGGACGAGAATAAAGAGTGATTTGAAAGACGCGTCACGTTTTGGTAAATTTCGTTACACGACAGAAAAATATAACGTAGAGGAAAGGAGAACGACAGCCAATGAGAATGAAAGCCGACGAACGATTGACACAAGCTAAGGATTATAAACTATTATTGTTAAGAGCCACGATACACTTGTGACGTCACTACAGATGCGCGCTTCCCTTCGTCTTGTTCTTTGACTCATTATTCCAAAAAATTCCATTTCAGAATTCCGACGTTGTTGTGGCTATCCTTGCCGCTTTCTATGGAGCCAAATGATGGAAATGATTTTTTTTTGAATGTAAAAATTATGCTGATGTAATTTGTCTTTATTCAATCGTGTTCATTAAAGAAAGATGAGAAACGAACAGCTAATGATCGGGTTAATCGGATCAGTGTTTCCGTGAAGGCCTACAATGAACAGTATATTCTGTATTCCTTTTATCCGTTGAGTTACTCGGAGCAGTTTAATGTCAAAAGCTTGAACGTTCCTTTTAAAAGTGCATTGGGCACTCGAGTCACTCATAGTGCATCCCCCTTTCCACTGATGCACCAAATTTGCGGTGGGTGCAAGAAGCCCTTTTAGGTAATAGAGAGTTCTCGTACTGTCCAAATTTCAAATACCCTAACGCTATTTGACAAGTATGACAGTTCTTACGGTGTTAGCGTTAGCGGAGCCCGAAAATAGTTTTCGCTCCATTTATGTCTACAAGAACAGCGACTACCAATAATTTCACCATAAAAAACACTTACGGAAATGTAAATAGAATAAGGGATTAGAGAATTTTTGTGTCTTCGTGTCCGAGAACTATAAAATACCATGTAAAATACCGTATTATTAGCGGTATCGTATTAGCGTAGCGTTTGAGACACGAGAACTTTCTATTGTTAATATTAAAAAATATTGATATCTGAATTGTGTGTTTTGGAGTGACTCCGAGGAGCTCTAGAGCGACACGGTGTAACTCGACGTATAAATGATTTCAAAATGGGGATTATTCAAGACAAAATAAACAAATACAATCCTAAATGGTGGTCAGAAGACCCAAAAAGGCTAACAAAAGCTAAACAGGTAGCTTACCAGAAGTGGTTAAATTTGGCAAATTCAGAATATGGAAGAATATATAGACAACTGAATAGTAACGTTAGGAAAGAAATGACAAGGCAGAAAAACGAAACAATGCGGAAAGATCGAAAGATATTTGGGACATTTAAGGGTGACAGCAGCATGGAAAGCTATAAGGAACGCGAGGAAAGGTAGAAAAGGCACAGCGAATGTCCAGATAATAGCTATGGAAGAATGGACTGAATACTACAAGATGCGGCTGACAGAGGAAAGAGAACAATCCAAGGGACAGATTGACGAGATTGGGGGAAATGAAGTAAATCATGTAGAAACTATAACAGCGAAAAAGTTAAGAACAAATGTAGAAGATATGAAAAAGGGAAATGCTCCAGGGCCAGGAAATATTCCTATCGAGCTAGTCAAAAGTACGACAGATATCGTGATGGAAATTCTAGCAATTTGTTACCAAGAGGGCACACTTTATCTGCAGACTGGAATATCTCACACATAAGTTCCATCCACAAAAAAGGAAATCGAAAAACTTGTGAAAACTATAGAGGAATAAGTGTGTTTGAGAAAATTGTAAGTCCCTATTTTAATAAGAAGAATTGAAATGGAATTTTCAGTTATGGCAGAATGGATGGCACTTTCAGATTACACCTAATATTTGTAGACTTCGAGAGGCCTACGGTACAGTGCCCTTGAGAAAACTTATCCAAGTTTTGACAAAGACTAACATGAGTAAAGAATACATTAGAGCCATTAGTAACATTGATAAAAATCCGCACAATATATCACCTACTACACTGTTCAAGATATACATTCATTTGGCCTTAAAGAACTGAAGAAATATTTGTTCTGATATGGGAATAGAAGTGGGAGAACATTACTTATCCATACTGTTCTTTGCAAACGATCAGCTAATAATGGCTAGCTGTGAAGAGGACCTGAATTACATGTATAGAAAACTTAAGGTCGATTATGAATAGTGGGGAATGAAAATAAACCAAAGCAAGACATTGTATTGGAGATGATAATGAAGACCCGGATTTTGGCTTAAGAGATCTGAAAAAGTGTGAGAAGTAAAAATACTAATATTAACAGAGAAAACATCAGAGCGAGATATAAATAACAAAGTACCACAAGGTAGATAAAACATTTTGAATTCTTTACTCTGAAGTAGTCAGATTTCTATAAAAACAATTATTGCTATATAACACAAAATTAACAAATATATAGGCAAAATTTATGTTTTCTTAAATAAACACTAAACTTCAAACGAATCTGTCGACTGAACCAGATCCCATGTGGTTGTAATTATTTATTCAAAGTCTTCTGAATACCCACGTTTTATGAACAACCCAGATGTCAGGTAACTGATACCGTTGCTGGAAAGAATTATATTTGAAGCATATGCGTGTGTGGAGCGAAGCAATAATTACATGAGCTGGATTTTTAAGACGCAATAACAAATTGTGTAAAAATATAATTATCAAGGGTTATTACTTAAGTGAAATGTTAGCTGTAAGATAGTCAAACGCTTAGTTATAATTGGGATATAGGTAGGTTAAGATAGTAGTGATTATGGGCATATTATAGGAATGGAGGAGGAAAGATAGCCAAAGAAAGCACTGATGTACGTTCCATGGAACAGGAGGAAGAGAGGAAGACCCGCACTAATATGGATAGATAGCTTTTAGGAAAAATATAAATGATAGACCGATAGCCGAGGAACAATGGAGAGAACGCAAAAAATGGAGATCTAAATGGTTTATTTATGCAGAAAACGAATGTTGA
This sequence comes from Ceutorhynchus assimilis, assembly GCA_917834065.1. NCBI lineage: Eukaryota > Metazoa > Arthropoda > Insecta > Coleoptera > Curculionidae > Ceutorhynchus > Ceutorhynchus assimilis. The sequence continues at coordinate 33,636,030 of OU892285.1, forward strand.
TCTGAATTTATAGCAGGCAGAAGATATCCAGCTTTGAACAGGTCCTGGCTCTTTGATACCTGTACGACCGTAATTAACATATTCAGCAGTTACGAAGAAGGATAATCAAATATTGGTTGTCAATCAAAAGGGTGTTACAGAGAAAAATGTGGTCAAAATGAAAGAGACTTGAAGTAAATCAATTTACCCCATTAATATAGGTGTGGGACTGGAAATGAGTCGTTCTACCAGAAACAGAGGTCTCATTATTTGTTGTGGAGATGAGAAAGAGATAATACCCAGTCTAAAATTCAAAACAAATTCGGAGATAAATATGTATGTAAGGCAGCAAAATTGTTGGAGTCGACGAACATGAAGAATATAATACTGACGAGGATATATTAACCATGATTACAAAACAATTTGGATTTTAACAAGAATACGATTAAAGTACTACATGGCAGATTCAGTTTGACATTTGAAGCAGACACAATCACATACGTATTTATACCAAACGTTTTTTAAAAAAGAAAAAATAAATATTGGTTGGAACCGCTGTACAGTATATAGGGGTCATTTGGCTAAAGATTGCAAGGAAACTGAAACTGAATTGTGTCCGAAATGGAGTAGTTAACATGAAATAAAATATTGTAAGAGCGATGAAAATTAATATTCAAATTGTGTGGAGACAAATATTAAGCTTGGTATATGAATTTGGACACTGATCATGTAGCTTGGGACATTAAAATTGTAAAACTCACAAGCGAATTGAAGAAATTCAAAGAAATAAATTTTTCAAGTCGCAACTAACTAATAGACTCATCTAACATCATAGGTGATAGGTTCAGGAATCATTTACTCTAACTTTTAGGAATATTTAAACAATAGAGATAAAATCCTGGTTCTAATGAATGACTGGAAATCAATAATGGTGGTGTTTATGTGTGAAACTCATGTATTTTAATTTAGTAGTTTAGTTCAGAACGAACTGAGTGTAAAGGGATACAAATTGGAACAGTGTGTAACCAACAATAGGAGAACAGGAGGTGTGATGGCATTAATGAGATTTGATATAGTATATAAAGTCGAGTATACTGAATGTGTTCAAAATTATCCGAGTTTGCAATCAGTTGAAGTATTTTCGTCTGGTACTAAATACAGTTTTGTATATTTTCGTATGGATCTCCATTCGTAGGTCGATCGAGTGTACGTCACTGGTATTTCCCTGTTTCTGACTACCCCCTCAACCTTTCCATGTTAGTATGAATTCAATCCTATGTACAGGGTGATCTATTATAAATGTCACCCCCTGCTAACTTTTTCATTTGATGTTTTTGACAAAAGTGTCAAATACAAAAGTTTTAAGAAATTGTCAAAAGTTTTTAACTAAGTCAGTTTTAGGCGTACAGGGTGCGTTAAAAAAGTGCAGCAGTGTGGAGTTATATTTTTTTTAAATGGAACACCCTGTATATTGTACGCTTATTTATTAGTCCCCTTCAACCTGATTTCAACGATATACGGTTTGATATGTTTATCTCTCGGTTTATCTCTAATAGCTAAAGGAAAAAACGCGAAAATCCCTTCAGATCTCCCATGCTATTTTTGTTTTAAATATTAAAAATAACTTAGAAATTTAGATTTATTATAATATTTCCCCTTGTATATTATTGAATAAAATTTGAACAATAAACTGTTTATAAAAAAAATTCTCTAGAGCTTTAACGGCATGATATTTCTTTTTTAAATATGAAAACTTGAAAGGGGTTTTCATGTTTTCCCCTATAACTATTGAAGATAGACGTATCAAACCATATATCGTTGAAATCAAGTTGAAAGGGACTAACAAATAAGCGCACAATATACAGGGTGTTACATTTAAAAAAATATAACTTCACACTGCTGCCCTTTTTTGACGCACTCTGTATGCCTAAAACAGACTCAGTTAAAAACTTTCGACAATTTCTTGAAACTTTTGTATTTGACACTTCTGTCAAAAATGTCAATTAAAAAAGTTAGAAGGGGGTGACATTTATAATAGATCACCCTGTACAGTTTTTGTGAATATTCAGATGTAAATGATGAAATTGCGAATTAAAGATAAAATTTAAAAAGAGAACGAAAGAAAAACACCAAGTATGATGATTTTGGAATGGATATAGATAAAGTGCTATACTGCTATGAGAAGTGATTTTGATGATAGTGATCCTCAGTGCTATGATGATGCAATGACAAGTAATAAAGCTGAAAACTGGAGAAAGGCTATAGAAAATGAGATAAAAACAGAAGATAATGGAACATGGTCTTCAGTAAATAAAGAGGACATAAATAGCAGACTAGTGATAGACTGTTAATGGGCATTCAACAAAAAAATTGCCAAATTTTCAACATACAAGGTTAGATTAGTAGCGAGAGGTTTTATGCAGGAGCTTGGTATGTTCAATGATATTTACACAATGGCCGTGTTCGTTTTTGTCATCTTTTTCATCGATTTGCTCCGATATTTTGACAGGTACGTGACTGAAACAAACAGTTACAATTTACAAATCACGTGCCTATCAAATTTCGGAACAAATCGAGGAAAAAAATGACAAAAACGAACACGGCTAATATTGAAATTTATCAAAAGTAAATTTTATGTCATATTTTTTAGCTTCGTTCCAAAACTTCCTGTATAACCAGGTTATGTTGATCAATAGTGTCGCTAACTCAATGAACTATAACAAAAAACTGGAATGCTAACACATAAGGGCGAACTTGAAGTCTAGTGTGGCTGCTGCGGAGGGGATACCTGTTTTTGTCGCACTCATTATGTTAAATGGCGAAAATTGCTTCCAACACGTATTCCAATTGATGAAACCTGTTGAGGGAAATATGACAAAACTTTCGAAAACGTCATATGTCAGCGAGCAACAGAAAAAAACAACATTCCCCCTTGTGGCATCTGTCTTTCATGGCTTCATTTTTTTGGCAGATATGGCAATGTGTGCGCATTCCAGTTTTTAGCTATAGTTCATTGCGCTAACTATACAGATATCAAAATATATTTTACCCTTGGAACATCTCCAAAATATTTAAATACTAATTTGTCGAAAACTTCCGGTAAATTACATAACCCGAATGGTGCTCTTAAAAATTTGTATGTTCCAAATACTGTACTAAAAGCACATCATCTAATTTTAGATGATAAAAACCATCTATAATATCAAGCACACTAATATTTTTTATATGAGGGTGCTACTCTTCTATCGTAGGAATAGTATATCTTTCCCTAATAATAAATTTGTTTCAATAAGGATTTTCTTAGCTGTGTGTAACCATTTTGGTTTTGAAATATATCAACTTGATGTTTGTAGCACGTTTTTAAATGGCGATATTGACGACGATGTTTTTAATTTATTGCCAAAAGGTTTTGATGAAAATTAAGGTAAAATAGTTAAGCTTAAAAAATCCTGTAGGCATGACTGACGTCTACTGTCAGATCACGAAACTTTTGTTTTAAAATAATTGACTTTTGATGACTGTTATTTCTTACAAAAACTAATGATTTTCTTTCAAGAGTTGGGAGAGAAAGTATAGTCTACTCGTAAATAATGGCTATTATTCACTAGAAATATTATCCATCATTATATGCTCGTTGAAGCATAATACTAATAAAGCAGGTTGCAAGGAATCACCTAGTTCAAAAACTGTACACCGTGATTTACGTAGCCCGTGCATTAGACATTGTCCAGGTTGCAGGTGGATTAGTAAAAATAGTATCTAATTCACCTGCAAGGTAATTCACGGACTACGTGAATCACCTTGTATAGATACATCTGCCGCCGGAATTACGAGCTGTGTTTTGTAAATGTTCTTCATTCTTCACAGTCGAGTTGCAAGGGTTTGTGGAATTTGCTATATGGTTTCCTCAGTTAGCCAGCTTGATTGTTGTGAACTACATTGGTACAGAAAAGTAACTGACGAGGGGTATTGGTAGGTATTCGACCTCTTATGAGTTATATTATGACCCATCCAAGTTAAGTTTCCTGTATAATAGGGTTTGGAATTTTTACTTTAGAAGGATCGCTGGAAAATCGAGGAGTGAGTTCTGTGATTTTCTTAATCACTGATATGGGTATCTTTACAAAGAAATTACTTTCGGTAGATTTTATATGCAGCTGAGTGCTCTTCCTTAGGTTTGCCACATAAGGGCCATAAGTGCCCTAAAACCGTACCGATTTTGAAAAAAAAAAGAATGGACACAATGTACCTATGACTTATCCTTTATAGTGGGTAAATCAAACATACATTTGACATGAGAATGTATGATTCTCGTATCTTATTGTAACAAAGACCAGAGGCTGTGGCATAGCTATTTTCAGTAGCAGCTAAGGAGCTGATAACTTGAGCGGCTCCCCCTTTAAAGTCCATTGTAAATACTAGAATTTTTCCACATTGTTAATTGGTGTATTTTTTTCTATAGGTGAGACAAAGGTGTCCATAATGTTCCATAGGAACCATTAAAGGGGTATGGAAGACGTGATACTGACTGAAAAAGAGGTAATTGCGCCGGTGAGTCTAAATTCAGTTGAGCAGTTGAGGCTGCTACATGCAGAAGTAATTTAGGATTGGAAATGTTATAGGTAGTTTAAATTTCCAGAATTCTCATAATTTTCGATAGGGTTCCACATCGAGTTTCATATTCATCTTTTGACAGTTGATTAATACCTATGATTCATATTTTTATTTATTTATCTTTCTTAACTATGGCTATTTACCTAAGCTATATTATAAATCCCTATGTTATTATTATATAGGTAGGTACATAATTCTCCTTTTCAATGTTAAATATAAGCGCACGCCTCTGTAAATATATTTTTTAAAATACAAAATTCTGAATCGAAAATATAATTCCTACCACTTAAACTCCGTATTGTGTTTTTGTACCCCTTTTTTATCAGTGTTTTTATAAATCAATAATGTAAACAATCTATAGATGTAAACAAAACAAAGCGAATCATGCAATGACAGGTACAACAACACCCTATAAAAGCATTCTCGCTATTTTCCTGAGTATGCAAGTAGTTTCAATTTTATACAGGGTGATTTACTTAGCCTGTGTATTAGATGCTATATACTGGGTGATGTATTATGTATCCTGTACATCAACTTGCAGGTGGATTAGGTAATGATTTTCGTTGCTCGTGCATTAGAATTATTCCATTTTGCAGGTGGATTAGTACCAATCAGTATATTTATTATCTAATCCACGTGTAAATTAATGCACAGGCTACATACATCACTCTGTATAGTTAGTCTGTTTTCAAAGATTCTTGGTATTTCTTGAGATCATATAGCAGTAGAACTTGTCTTCATTTTGTTAATTGGATCCAGAGTTTCAATGTTCAATAGAGTTATTTTGTTTTCAGAAACTGTGCAGCTAATGGAGAAGAGAAGGTGAAAAAATTATTCAAAATAGGTGAGTTTTAGCTCTATATTAGGTGTTGGTTGATTTTAAAACCGGTCAATGTTCAAGTTCATTATGTTATTATACCGTGATTCTTGTTAATGTAGAAATTTATTGGTTCCTGGTTGAATTGCTTTGAGTTTTTAGTACCTACGTCTTGTCTTAAAAATCTTTAATTACGAATCAATATACTCAAAAGAGAGTAAATACTTGAAATAAGTCGTAGGTATTTCGCCTAGAATATTTCTAGAAACTCAGTAATAAAATTGTGTTAAGCAATTTGGTGTACCTAATTTATCAATTTTTCAATTTTCTGAGTGCCTTTCTTCATAGATTTCGGCCCCAAATCTCAGAATAATTAAGTGTGTGCAGTTTGGGAGATCTCAAAGGACCATTAGGACACAAATCTCAACAATTTTTTTTTTTGAAATTTCATCTTTTTAGTACTCAGGTAACCTTATAATTTAGGTCATAACTTTTTCATTATTATTGATAGAAAACTGAAATTTTCAGCGATCCTTATTCCAGTAGACGACTACAATTCCTGAAAATTTCAGCTCATTTGAACTTATAGGTCCAGAAATAAAATCGTGTTAAGCAATTTGGGGTGATTTATCAATTTTTCAATTCTGGCTCAAAATCTCGGAATAATTTAGTGTATTGAGTTTAGGGGATCCCGAGGAACTATTAGGACACAAAATATCAACAACAAAAAAATTGAAATTTCATCGTTTTAGTAAGAAGCTACCTAGCTATTGGGGGGTGGTTAACTAATCAAAATCCGTGTACAAGTTGGTCAAAATCCTAGAAAATCTCATAAGATCTACTCAAAATCCCTAAAAATCTTTGAAATCCTTAAAAATTTAACAAAATCCCACAAAATCTCAAAAAATCATTAACATTCCTAGAAAATATTTCCTTTGAAATTCCCAAAAATTTTTTGGAATCCCTAAAAATCTGGTAAAGTCTCTCAGAATTCCATAATTTAGTAGAATTTCAAGGAATTTCGGTAGAATTATGTTATTCTGAAAAAGGAATTACATGTGAAATTTTTGTGGAGTTTCTATAGAATTCACATTAAATTTTAATTCCTCTCGAATTACAATGAAATTTCGAGAAATTACATGTACCTAATTTCAATCGAATTACATGAAATCCTGTATGAGTTGCATGAAAGAATTCTGAACAATTACATTGAATTACACAGAAATTCCCGACATAAAATTTCAGTGCTCGTTAAATTTTTTTTTAAAAAAGTTTCAAAAAATTACCGAGGAATTTTCGTCGAATTATATGGATGCAATTGCATGGAATTCCAAGGAATTGTCAGAGAATTACATGAAATCTAGGTGGAATTTGGAACAACTCTTATCGTTTCATAAGGAATTCCAGTAAAATTCCGAGCAATTTCCAGCTAAAAACTTAGAATTTAGGTGAAATTTGGAAAAATTCCCATGTAATAATATAAAATTTCAATATATTTCGGAGGAATTTCGGTGAATTTTCAAGAAGTCATTAATATTCTTAGAAATTCCTGATTATTGAAAGAGAATTTTAATGAAATTCCGAAAAATTCTTATGGAAATAAATGAAATTTTCATTGGTTCATTGGAATTTCGAGAAATTTTCGAGCAATAACGTGGAATTTTAGTGGAATTTCAAAATAATTTCATAAAATATTAGTGGAATTTTTAAGAAATTACAGGAAATGTCAGTGAAATTCCGAAAAGTTTTATGAAAATTTGGTTTAATTTCAAGATATATTAGTGGTGAAGTTTTGGAGAATTTCAGTGAAGTTTTAAAAAAAATATGGAATTTCTTTAGAATTTTGGAGAATTTCAGTGGGATTTTGAAAAAAAAAAAAAAAAAATATGAAATATTCGCATAACTTCCATCAAATTATATATAATTTCACTTTGTGTCAACATAAAATTTCGATGAAATGTCGAGTAAAATTCCAAGGAATTCTCGTCGAATTACATACATGGAATTCCTTAAAATCTTATTGTGGAATTCCAGTGAAATTACATGGAATTCGAAGAATTCCCTTAGAATTAAACAGAATTTCCGTACAATTTCCATGGAACCACGAAAAATTTCGGCGGAATTTCGAAGAATTGAATTAAAGAGTAATTTTTGTCGAATTAAATAAAATATCAGTGGAATTCCGAGAAATTTCATGAAATCTTTTACTGTAATTCCGAGGAATTTTTGTACAAGAATTCCATTGAATATTATGGTGGAATTCCGTGGAATCTTATGGTGAAATTCGGAAAAGTATTATAAAATCTTATGGTAAAATTACTCTGAGGAATTTCATTAAATCTTCTAGTGAAATTCTTAGGAATTTTTATGGAATTAACAAAAATTTTTGCAGAATTCTCATGGAATAACTTGAAATTATAGTGGAATGCCGAGGAATTTTATGAAATCTCATAAAATTCCGAAGAATTATTGTTCAAGAATTCCATTGAATTTTATGGTGAAATTCCATAGAATCATATGATGAAATTCGGAAAAGTATTATGAAATCCTATAGTAAAATGTCCAGGAATTGCCGTTTTTCCATTCAAATTTGTCATTTGAATTAAAAATCTCTAAAAACTTTTCAAAAACTCCTAAAGTGCTCTAGAATCACCTAAAATTTTGAAAATCTCAAAACTCACCATACTTATCTTGTTTTGTATATAAAGTAATATAAATATTTATCATTTGAATTTCAATACATTACAAAAATACTTATTACATATTATTTTGAGCCATTAAGTCAAAATTTTGCTCGTGGTATTTAGAAGAAAATCCGCGCATGGAAAATTTCCCTCCTCCTTATCACAAAAAGCCTGATTGTGTGTATATTCCTCCTCGCATACAAAAACAGTAGCAAATCGCGTTACCGGACGAGACAGTCGTGCGTCCGCGGTCCTCCCGAACAGTGCCGGAAAATTTTACGTGAAAATTTTACCGCCGATTTTCTATTTTTCGGAGACTTTTCTTTATGGTGTTGTATAGGACCTGGGAATTTTAATTTTTTTTGCAATGATGACTTTTTGGAATGAGGTAATTTTGTAAAAAATTGAAATCACAAATCTATTTTTGAAATGATGATGGTCATTTATTTACTCGGACAACCTCTATAACTCAAAATGTTATTTTTAGTTTTTTGGAAAACTGTTTTGAAAAATCATATTATAAAACTATATAGGAATTATTTTTATCCTGTAGTATGACGCAGTTACTTTGGTCTATAAAGGGGTACCATCATCAAATAATTAATATTCATATCACGTACTTATTAAATTAAAGTATATTCAGGGTTCCACTATTGCATGCTTCACCAAGTTTCGAAATTTCTATTGTAGCATCGACCGACTGTAAAATATACCAATTTTCTATGCCATTTAATAACCATTGAACGAAAAATGGTAATTAATATTTTGCTGAAATAAAAAATACTAATATAATTAGCAGGTATTTTTTTTCATATACAGGGTGTTATACATTCCTATAACATCATTTTCAAATTACCAATTTAAAGAGAAAACGATCGTTTATTTTTTAGTTCTGAATTATGACAAGCTTGAGAAAAATTGCCAATATTTCCATTAAAATTTGAACAAATCAAAATAAATTATACACTATTAGAAAGAGCATTAAATTCTCTATAAATCTATGCCAAATTTATTCAACTTTGGACCACCCTGTATATGAAGAAACTAATTAGTAATTAAAAGCCATTACCCGCAAGTTGCATAAAACTAAACACACAGGACGTGCATTATCATCATCAATTCGGAATTGCCCGTTTCCGCTTTCGAACTTTTGTTTTGCGTCTAAATCTAAATTACCGATAAAAAAAACCAAAGCGCCGGTGGTCGCTTTATATGGATTTCCTTTTTTTATTTTTATTGTGCATCGATGAGCCTAGATAATGGTCGTGGTTCCTTTTATACCTATATGCAAAACTTTTTAATCCATAGTTGTGAGGGTTACCATTTGTAACATACATGTTGCTAAGATATACATTTTTTAAAGTTTTCAAGGAAAATGGGCCAGATTTTTGAGATATAGTTCAAAATATCAACCAGAGTGAAACATAATACAGCAAGTTGAGGTTTAGAGTGGGTATAACTGAAAGTTAACTTACTATAAGAAGTAACGTCATTCCAAAAGTTAACTGTCAAAATAGTTCAGAGTTATTCCTTTGACTCAAAATAAGTTCGACTTTATCGGTATTTTTTGGATAGATGTTAAGCTTTTCAGTAGCTGACTCAAATAAGATGTAAGAGCAGGTTGATTCTTCATCCTTATCATCACATAGTCTGTCAGGTAGTTACCAGTAATATGTGGTATGACAAATTATTATATCATTTTGAAGTACATTTCAAACCAAAAGAAAATGAAACTATTAATGGACACCTATTTCATACTAGAAAGCAGTTACAAGGTGAAAGTTTTGATATATTTGTAACTGACCTAAGAAAACTAAGTCAAAATAATTGTAGTTTCGGAGATCTGCGAGATAGTTTGATTAGAGATAGGATTGTATGGGGAATAAAGGACACTAAAGTAATAGACCCTGAGATAGGGCCTGTTTAGTGGAGTCATTTTTTTTTGTCTGGCATTTTGAGGGATGAATGTGACTAGTTAGCTGATGAGAATATAAGTGGTTTTAATGCCTGCCTCCTGTTCGAAATGTCCACAGAATGTTTCGCCGGAAAACTCGATTTCGAACTGTGAGTACCGTCTGGCGATTTTTCAGCGTTATTTTCATAACAAAGCCTTTCATTCTCTCGATTGCCAGACAAAAAGTAAACGCGGAAGGTTCTTTTCTGTTCTCTTGGAAGTTAACACCCATCCCCATTTTTTGAGCTATTGAAAAGCATCTGATATTTTTCATAGGTAAATTATTTATCAATGTCAATCTTTTATTTAAAAGCCAGAAAATTTGAGATCATTAAAAAAAAATTCTTCATGTAAATCAATTTTTTTCTTCTGCAAATTTTCGAACGGGAGGCTGGCATTAAAATCACCCATATTCTCATCAGCTTAGTAGCCACATTCAGCCCTCAAAATGCCAGACAAAAAAAAATGACTCCACTAAACAGCCCCTATCTCACAGTCTATAAGAGATAGATTGCTAAGAGAGCCTCATCTAGATTTGACAAAATGTGTGAATATCTGTAGAACGTCGGAGTTAGCTGAGCTTCAATCAGAAAAGCTAGAAATTGAGACAAATGTTAATATTGTGAAGAAAGCACAAAAATCAGGACACTACAAAGAGTTTACTCCACAAAAAGATCAATATGGAGTTCGAAATCAGAGTGGAAATAGCTTTAGAACAAACTCAGAAAATAGAGTCGATAAAAAACAGTGTGGCAATTGTGGATATTTTCATGGTTCAAGATGTCCCGCATATAGAAGACAATGTAAAGCATGTAACAAGTTTGGTCATTTCCAAAAGTAATGTCGTGAAAAAAGAAACATGACTCAAAATGTATATTCATAGTAGAAGCTGATGATGAAGGAAAATGCTGGATGGGCTGGATGCAAAAAGTAATGGTCAATAATAAGGAAATTTGTTTCAAAATGGACACTGGTGCTGATGTTAATGTTTTGAACTTGAGAACTACTAAAGAACTTAATGCTGAAGTTCAGTCATCCAATACAAAGCTATTGAACTATGAAGGCTCTTTAATGGGTGTTTATGGACAAACTACACTTATCTATGAAACTATTAATAAAAAACATAATGTAGTGTTCATTGTAGTCAACTTTCATGCTCCATGCATAATTGGTCTTCCATTTATTGAGATGTTTAATCTGCTAAAGAGAGTGGGATCGGTAGAATAGGAAGACAAATATGTGATTGATAGTCTAGTAAAAAAATACGACTATATTTTTCAAGGCATTGGTGAATTGACAAATTCATATAAAATTCAGTTGAAGAAAAATTGCTTCAGCCTTCAGCAGTCAGTTAAAAGTGAGCTAGATAAAATGGGCGTTTTGAGAAAAGTGACTGAACCAACTGAGTAATGCAGTTCTATGGTCATTGTAAAAAAGCTAGACAATAGTCTTCGAATTTGTTTAGACCCACAAAATCTGAATAAAGCCATATTATGTGAGTGGTATCAGCTTCCAAATTTGAGGAAATTGCATTCAAGATGGAAGGGGCAAATATTTATTCAATACTGGACGGCAATAAGGGCTTTTTTCTCCAAACGTCAAAAAAACGTCACTTTGTTGACCCCTGTCAAGATGTCAGAAATTTTGTGCTTCAGCAGTATTTCAAGCCTCACTACGTTCGGCTCGCAAACCTACTGCTTCAGCACAAAAAAGTAAATAAGCTTCTACTACAACAATATACTATTATCAGATCAAGTTACATGAAAAAAGTGAAATACTTAAAAAATTTAATACTGGGTGTTATGAGCAATATTGTTAAAGCAGAATGCCTTATGGACTGTGCTCTGCACCGGAAGGTTTTCATCGTTTTTCTCTTGATCCTGATTTGTCATTGTTAATTTTCTATATCTAAACTGAATAGCCACCTTATGAAAATATTCCAGTTAATTTAAAGTTTTATCATTCAATCAAAGATGAATTGTATGTAATTGATAATCTTTTTAAAAATAATCTAGTTGTAGTTCCAAATAGTTTACGTTCAGGAATCTTGGAATTAATTCATATAAATCATTTTGGACTAGAAAAGTGTAAAGCTCGTGCTAAAAAGATTTTGTTTTGGCCACATAGGGGAACCTGGGGATGATTCAACCGGTTTGGGTTTAGCCCCTTGTATTTTAGAAATGAAACAAAAGTATAGCAAATTTTCATTGCGAATGCATACCTAGTAGGATACTACACCATAATTTTATAATTAAGCACAAAATTGTTTCATGGCCAACTTTGAAATTATTATTTTTTTAAAAGTTGCGTTTGGTTGCATCTTCTCCAGGGGTGGGGTACATTAACCCAACGTATGGGGATGATTTAACCACAGTGAAAAAACTGTTATATATTCAAAGTATGAAATTTATTAAACTTAAAAGGAGATATTCTAACAGAAAAACTTATCTCTTGATAAAATTTAGAATAATACAGTGTTTGTTTAGCGCACATTCCAGCCTTTGAAATTGAATTTAAATTTAAACAAAGAGGAAGTTCTGGCAGTGCCAGACCTTTCCGGTAGTGGAAAAACTGCCTTAATATAGTCTCTTTCTACGGTAGATATGTCATCTTCAACTGGGAAAGCAAAAGTGGTTGAATTATTTTTACGCCTCAAAAATTTTGTGTCGTAGTTATTCAGATTCTTTTTTAAGACTTGACCTATGTAATGAATGCTTGTTTTTTTTTGTACAAAATTTCACTAAAACAAAATCGTTGACTTTCACAACAAAGTCTTCATCCATTACGATAGGAAACTCGTCAACTGACGAATCAATATCGGAATCTACAAGTTCAAAGGATTCATCGTCGTTGTCGCTCTCAGATTCTTCATCAATTTTTTTAAATATTTTACGTTTAGTTGCCTTCGATGCTTTTAAATTATTTTTCCTCAACTTTTCCGCATCTTTCTTTCTGATTTCCTCCATTTCAGGTGTAGCCGTGTATATTTTTGATTTGCATTCCCTCTTTCTTTTTTTCTTTTCTTCTCTTTTTGCTTTTGGTAGCGGTTTAATATCCTCCAAAACAGGTTTCTTTGATATGTTATTGTTATTAGTTTCTCCTGCAGGCCCCTTCGCAGCATTTGTGGACGTTGAGGCAGTTATTTCAGATTCGGCATCAGCACTTGTTGAAGCGGTAGGTTCTAAGTTATTAGTGCCATGCTCATTTTCTTTTTTTTCGATGTCCCTGTCTGTCACTGAACTCGCAGTAAACTCGTCTTCCCTAAAAGCTTGGGGATTCACGGGCCATATACCAGGTTTCTTAAAAGCACTTATGATATTAGACAAGGAAAAGGCCTTACTAAAGGCTATATTCGATAGTTCGCCCAAGTTCCTTATCGTTATTGCTTTGCCTGGGTTTGAAAGCATCCAGTCGTCAAATGCTACCGATAATGAGCCTTTAAATGGGCCAAACACACCAACATCTAAAGGCTGTAAGCGATGGGTAGTATGAGGCGGAAATGATAGAAGAGATATGCCATTTTCCTTGCAAAACCTAATTGACTCATACGACACATGTGATTCGTGATTATCTTATAGTAGGAGAATTGGTTGTTCTTTACTACAGTGGGAGTGCGTCTTCATGTGCTCCAATACTTTAGTAAATAGGTCTTTGGTCATCCACCCAGATTTATTGTTTAAAATTTGAGATGAAGCTGGTGCTCCAGTAATGTACTCTTCGGGGTTTCGCATTCGAGGAACCACGTAAACTGGAGGAAGAGCTCTTCCCGCAGCATTTATTATTCCGACGAACGTGACTAACTCCTCGCCTCTTTCGCCGGATGATATTTGGCCGACCTGTTTTTTCCCCTTTTCAGCTACCACACGTGGAGGTCTCATGACTGTGGTTATACCACTTTCATCTAAATTATAAATATGTTCGGCTTTAAATTTATATTTTTCCAGTAGTGAGCAGTAGTTTTCGAAAAACTCATTCACCCTATCTTTGTTGAAACCCGTGGATCGTAAAAGGCTGGTGCTTTCTGGTCTTCTAAGGCTTAAGGTTGAATGTCTGGACATAAATCCATAAAGCCAATCCTCACCTAGCAATAAAATGTAATAATTTTTGAATAATACATGCAGTCAAGTCAATAAAAACTTACCTGCTTTTTGATTCTCTTCCCATTTATTCGGCATTCTACATTCGGGTATCTTCGATGCATATTCATATGCAAGACATCTTACTTGTTTATAGGTTAGGCCATAGTGCAGAGCTGACGACTTTTTTATATATTGTACCAGGTTCTCTTCTTCAGAGATTGTGAAAACTTGTTTGACGGAATTTTTGCTTTGAAACTTTCTTTCTTCTTCATCATCATCAGACATTCCTGAATCAGAAGATTTCATATAGGTATTTTTCTTCTTTGCCCTTTTTCTTAACAGACTTAATTCTTGACATAAGAGTGTCTCTGTTAATATCGTAAAGCCGCGCTGCCTCCCGTATGGATGTCCTTCTCTTGAAGCAATCTTTTAAAGCCAATTTAACTGCGTTTTCATCGACTGTTCGTTGAGTTTTTCTTAGATAGACTCTCGGCATCTACAAAACATCAAATAATATCCTCAAAAAATACAGTCAATAAAATATTTACAATAAGTGGGGTAGATTCAACCTGGTTGAAACTACCCCGCACAACCTGGTTGAAAGTACCCCACACCTACATAATTAGTTTAACCTGTTGTATCTTTAAAATGTGAAATTTTAAGGTTATGTTGTTTACTCGAATAATTCATGGAAAGTAAGTAAATGGAAGGGTAGTAATAGTATTTTCGTAAAGAAAAATCTTAATGAATACTAGATAAATTATTAAATACAAAAATGTTACCTTTAAAACAGCAAATTTACACTTTTTTTCACGAGAAAACGAAAAACATGACAGCGGTCCACTAAACTCTACACATAGTACGGTCGCACTGAAAACTAAACAGTAAACATGAAAATGCGCGGTAAATTTAAAATAATTTGGAGATACAGTCGATGGTTGTATGTACCCCGTGGTTGAATCATCCCCAGGTTCCCCTATATGATTAAAGAAATACAAGATCTGGTTAAGAATTGTGAAACATGCTCAAGATTTCGAAGAACTCATACTCGTGAAGAATGGCAACTGAGAGAAGTTCCTGATGGCCCCTGGCAAGTATTGGGTGTTGATTTATTTTATTTTCGTACAAAAACTTTTGTTTTGATTGTTGATTATTTCAGCAAATTTGTAGAGATCATGGAATTGAAAAATGAGTCTGCAGAGGCTGTTATAACTGTTCTTAAATCCAATTTTGCCAGATACGGTATCCCATTGTTAGTTTATTCTGATGTGGGACCTCAGTTTGCGAATTTCAAATTTCAAAATTTTTCAAAAACTTGGAATTTTAAGCATATTATAATATCAAGTCCATACTATCCTCGTTCTAATGGTATGGCAGAAAAGCATGTGGGTATTTTAAAAACAATGCTCAAAAAGGCGGAACATAGTGAACAAGATCCGTACCTATATCGTTTTGCTAGAATATAGGAATACCCCTATAGATTCTGACATAAATAAATCTCCTACTGAAATTATGTTTGGACGTAATGTGAATGACTTCCAATAACAGAATTTTTTTTACAAAATATAAGCAATGGTGAAGAAATTCTAAACAACAAAAAGGTTATTCAAAAACATTTAGAACTCAAGCAGGTTTTTAATAAGCATTTTAATGACATGAAAAATCATGCTAAACCTATAATTTTTTCAATAAAGGGGATCCTCATGGAGAGATTTGTAGAAAACTTAATTAATCTCAATTGGAGCCTAATAACGTTGAAATCGGATTAAAATTAACAAAGTTATAAGACAAAACATAGAGACAAAATGAATGTTAATGTCAATGTCATTTTGAGAAAAATTAAAGCAGGACCCCGCACATTTCTTATGGAAAAGTGATCTATGTGGAATTTTGCTGAATTTTTGATGTAGTGTATAGGGAGTCGTCCTTAACAAAAGTGATCGTTGCGCTAATGTTCAATACCCAACAGTTTTCAAGATATCAATTAAAAACTTTTTTAATAATACTCTTCAGTATGACGTCACTCACAGCAACGAAAATTATTACTATCCTTTCCACTTTTGACTTTGATTTTACTCTTCTCCTTTTAACATTAAAGGCCGTTTTACAGCTTGCAATTCTATCTGCAATATGCAAGAAACTTGAACGAGGACATGCGCAGAAGTGCGTCAGCTGATTGGTTTCTGCAAGATTCTTGAAACTTGAATGGCATTGCATGCAATCGGTTTGGTGCCATTTTTCTTGAAGGTTTTTGTGCAAGCTTGCGAATTTTTAGCAATTATGATGCTTAAAGTTGCTGCTATTGCTTTCTTCTTTTTAGATCGACTTATAATCACTTTTTTTTATTTTTGGAAAATGCAAACATCAACAACACAACATTAAAAACAAGAAAGTATGGTTAAAGTCAGAGAAGGAAACAAGTTAAATTGCAAGGTGTAAAACGATGTGCAAGAAATCTTGAATGCATTTTTTTTGCATGCAACAAATTGCATTCAAGTTTTCTTGCAAGCTGTAAAACGGCCTTAAGAAAAAAAAAGATAGCGATAGCGATTAGTGACAAATAGGTAGGTATGTAAACAACACCTAGCTCCTGCCGCAATCGTCAACTTCATGTCATGATGTCTGTCGTCTGTCATATAGCGATTTCATTTGTACCTGTTGATGTTTTTTTTTATTTCCTAAATGTTAAAAGGAGAAGAGTATAAGTATAGGTAGTCAAAGTCAAAAGTGAAAAGGATAGTTTTAATTTTCGGTGCTGTGAGCATACTGGTGACGTCATACTGAAGAGTATCAAATTAAAAAAGTTTTTAATTGATATCTTGAAAACTGTTGAGTATTGAACATTAGCGCAATGATCACTTTTGTTAAGGACGACTCCCTATACACTATATCAAAAATTCAGCAAAATTCCACATATAGATCACTTTTCCATAAGAAATGTGCATTCTTTTATTGGGAAACGTTGAAAGAATCCCATTGAAATTTTGAAATTGGAAAGAAAAAAAGATTGAAATTTGCCCAGAAACCAGCTTATTTCTCTAAAAGAGCCTGGAATAGAATTTGCACACTTCTATATTTTTAAGTTTAGCTTAAAAGAAGTAATAAATCTGAATTTTTTGCTTTAAAAGAGCCTGAAATGGAGCTACAATACTTTTTCAGCTGAAAAATGGAAAAACCTGAACCGTCTCATCTTAAATTTAATTCTACACCTAGTATTTCAGAATGTATCACTTGTATTTTGGATTCATCAATTCTAGTTCAGAATGCAACAATTGTATTGTATTCCAGTTGTGTAAGTTTAATTTCAGAAAGTGTTACCTACTTGTATTTACACTTTGTTAGTTGTAGTTCAGAAAACATCATTTGCGTTTCAAGTTGGTCAGTTGTATTTCAGAAAAAGTCATTTGTATTTCAGTTTGGTCACTTATATTTCAGAAATTGTCATTTGGGTTTCAGATTATTTATTTGTGGATCAGAAATTGTAAATTGTATTTCAAAATTCATCAAATGTACTACAGATATTGATATTATCAATGTCGTGTATTAAATAAAATTTATAATGAGTCACCAATACACTTATCTTGTGTTGATTTGGGAAAATCTGCGTAGATACCTGATGATTTCTGATCTACATCTGACAATTTCTGAAATATAATTCACGTTTTCTGAACTACAATCAACTAATCTGAAATACAATTGACGCTTTCCGAAATACAATTTACTAATTTTCATTTCAATTGACCCTTTCTGAAATTAAACTGACGATCTCTGAAATACATATTATGGAAAAGGTGTAGAATAGTTAGATTTTAAAATTTGTTTCTTTAAATGAGCCTGAAATAGGATTTTCTTGATTTCCTAATTCAAATTCAGCCTAGAAAGGGTCGAAAATCAAACCTATACCTCAATTATAATCAGAAACCAAAAGTCACTGTTCTAGAAGAGCCTGGAATAAAATTTCCAATTTTCATCTATTCCAGGCACTTGGATTTTTTGTTTCTTTTCTTAGAGGAATCAAGGAACAGGCAAAATCTTGGAATAAAATTTCTTGCCATAAAAAAATTGAGGGTATTTCAAGAGTAATTTTTAGTTTGGAGGGTCACAAATGATGAGTTAAACACAAAATCTCAACGTGAAAAAATTTGAAATTTTATCATTTTAGTACCTAAGGTGAGGTAAAGATAGAAAGCTGAAATTTTCAGCGATTATTATCCTTATAGAGGACTACAATACCTGAAAATTTCAACTCATTTGGACTAAGACTGTATTCCATTGATTTGCAAAGTTCTAAGGTTTATTATTAGTACTGTAATTAGTATGGAGGAGCTGGACAATTTATTTGTAGAGATAATTGACGCTGATGATGATGTTGTGCTGCCAAGGCCAAGAAGGTACATTCGAGACATTCAGAATCCATTAGAATTTTATTCTGATGAAGAATTTCGTCGGCGATACCGATTTTCCAAACATACTATCACCGACGTTCTTCTACCTCTTATTTTTGAAGATTTAGATAGAATAAATAATAGGGGACTCCCTATCCCCCCAATTTTCCAGCTGCTAATTGCGCTTAGGTTTTATGCGTCAAATAGTTTCCAGGTAAGGTTATAGCAACTATTTTGTTCATTTAAAGCCAGAGATAAATTTAAGCAATAATCCGGACTGCGAGGTAGTTCATGGTGACTTGCGGGGCTTCAGTCAACCTTCCGTTTCTCGAACCATGAAAAATGTCTCCATATTATTTGCAAGACAGTTAGGAAATTTCGTCCACTTTCCCCGTCAACTCAACGAAGCCCAAAGAAATACAGCACGGTTTTTTAATATAGCAAATTTCCCAAACGTGTCAGGATGCATAGATTGTACACATATTGCGATTGGAAATCCAGGGGGAGCATATGCGGAGGTTTTTCGAAATCGTAAAGGCTGGTTTTCATTGAATGTTCAGGTAGGGTTGCTTCATTTTTGTGTTACATTGAACTATAACGAGTCATGTTTCCAAATAAAGGTAACAGCAGGCCCCAACCTGGAAATATTAGACATTGTTGTGCGGCATCCAGGATCCAGCCATGACAGCCTCATTTTTAATAGGAGTGCACTACGAGCTCGTCTCCAACTTAATGAAATCCCAGGATTGCTTTTAGGGGACAGTGCATATGCTTGCACAAATAAACTGTTAACGCCGTTTTTAAACCCAAGAGACATTCACGAGGAGGCATACAATTTTGCGCACATCAGAACAAGGAATCTGGTGGAACGTTTGTTTGGAATCTGGAAGGAACGATTTTTTTGCTTACGAGGTGGGCTACGTACGAAGCTCAGAACAAGTATGGCTGTGATATGTGCAACCGCCGTGCTCTTTAATATTGGACTCTTGCATAATGACAACATCTTAGACGAGGAATTTGATGATGCTATAGTGAATGTACTTCCTGCGGGCGATAATAATGCAGAAGGCTTGGCATTTCGGACAGTGTTTGCTCACCAACATTTTTAGTAACTGCATTTTCAACTAGCGCCTTTATAAAATTTAACTTGGATTATGCGATTTGAATAAATAATTTTTGAATGAGTTTGCATTCTATTTCTTTGGCATGTTAGGAATAATAACAAAACGCATCACAGACAAACAAACATTTAATATATAAAATGAACACAAAAGTGGAAAGTAACTTGAATTAAAACAAAATAGGAACGTTAGAATGCTATTTATCTAGGGAATCGCGAAGCTCTGCTTCCGCCTGGAGCAGACGAACCATAGCTAATCTGGCTTCAGCGTTCGCGGCTTCCATCCGCTTTTCGTGCAACTCCCGTTGCTGGTCAATGCCGTTTCTCACTTTTTTAATTTGCAGCTGAATTAACTCGTCGTTACAGCTACATGTGCGCTTGGATCGCATTCGCCTGTTAGACGGATGGAGTGCTTTTTGATCAATGGGTGCTGAGGTAAGCTGTTCAGGCACAACCTTCATAGATGCACCTGCTGAAGGCTGACATAGTAGCACAGCTTCATTTAAAACACAATTCAGAAAAGCTGCCTATTTGAGTATTCAATTATGAATTGCATACCCTCTGACTGGCTGCTTTCATCATTCAGTGGGGACAGTGGGGTTCGGTTATCCATCACTGCATCATTGCCCTTTGTAGCTAACGGACTTAACAAATCTAAAAATACAGCAATAAACGATTTTCATTTAAGTAACATTCAACCTATGCACGAACTTTTTTTTTCGAAAACAGCTGTGCTGTCCCAGTCGTTCCCCAAC
Organism: Ceutorhynchus assimilis; assembly: GCA_917834065.1. Lineage (NCBI taxonomy): Eukaryota > Metazoa > Arthropoda > Insecta > Coleoptera > Curculionidae > Ceutorhynchus > Ceutorhynchus assimilis. Next base: position 33,656,417 of record OU892285.1, read on the forward strand.
TCAACATCTATTGCTGGAAAAGCACTCCCCGCAAAATCCGTAACGGGATCAGTAATGACCTCCTTAGGAGAACCACCTCCCGTTAACAACCTGTTTTGTCGGGCTAATGTATTCTGCTGCCTTTTTCTAAAACATTCCAGACACAGCTGTACTGCATATTTCTTCACAGAACAATATCGTTATACTTACTTCTGTTTTATATTGTCCCAACACTTTTTTAATTGTTTCACACTTTTAGTTGGAAAGCCCTGGCTACAATAGGAACATTGAATTTTATCCCAAGCAGCGTGTTTCTTCTTCAATGATACAGCGTCTGTTTTTTTATTTTCAGCTATTACCCTGTGTTGAGCGATCTGGACCAGGAACATTTTTTCGGTCTCAGTATACTTTGTCGCCATAATTTTGCACATAAATTTCACACGAAAAACTACAGTTTCTAGAGCTATCTGACCTTTTTCTCATAGAATTATATATTATCAATGACAACTTAATGACAATAACAATAGACATTTCGTAGAAACCGTTGTTGCCAGTTGCAAAACCTAAAACGAAGCTTCCTTCAATAAGGATGCTTTAACTCGCTACTATGAAATGCCAAAGTCGCAAACCACGAAGGCGTCCTTATTCAAGGCGACCTTCAAGTCGCAAGGGGTCCTTAACTTGAGATGTGACTGAGAATACTGAGAATAATTAAGTATATGGAGTTTGGGGTATGTTGATTGACCGTTAGGATACAAAATCTCGACAAAAAAAAAATTGAAATTTCATCGTTTTAGAAGGAAGGTACCTTATGATTTAGATTTTGGAAAACTTTGAAAGGTCAGAACTTTTTTTCTATTATAGATAGAAAGTTGAAGTTTTCACTGAATCTTATCTCAATAAAGGGACTACAATCCCTGAAAATTTCAGCTCATTTGCACTTATAGTTCCTGAGATAAAATCGTGTTAAGCAATTTGGGGTGATTTATCAATTTTTAAATTTTTCTGAGTGCCTTTTTTCATAGATTTCGGTTTCAATTCTGAGAATAATTTAGTGTATGGAGTTTGGGGGATGTTGATTGACCATTAGGATACAAAATCTCGACAAAAAAAAATTTGAAATTTCATCGTTTTAGTATTATCTATACTATGATTTAGATTGTTGAAAACTTTGAGGACCCATAACTTTTTTTCTATTATAGACAGAAAGCTGAAATTTTCAGCGATTCTTATCCCAGTGGAGAACTACGATCCTTGAAAGTAAAAATTGTGATATTTTCTAATAGAAAAAGAACCATGTGAGAAATTCTAGAAAATCTACTTTTAAATAGGAAATTGGGCAAAATAGACCATATCACATTTTGATATTTTTATAGAGAATTAGTGATGGGATAATTTTGAAACTTTTTGGGTGAAAAGAAGAAGAAAAAGAGCTCATTATACTAACATTTCAAATTGATTCAATAAAGAATAAAAATGTAAAAATTACCCGCAAATCTACTTTCAAATAGAGATACTAAAATTTAAAATTTATTCAGTGAAAAATGACAATGTTAGAAATTCTATAAGATTTACTTTTAAATAGGAAATTGAGCAAAATACACCCTTTGAAATTTTGATATTTTTTTGAAAAACTAGTGATGGGACAATTTTGAAACTTCTGGGGTGAAAAGAGTACCAAAAGGAGCACATCATACTAAAATTTCAAATAAAATTCGAAAATTGAACAAAATCAGCCATGCCAACATAAAATGTTTTTCTAATTACTCAGGTACCTACCTACTCTGATACGATTAGATATTTTCAGTGAATTTTAGTTACCTACTGAAATGCCATTGGTTTCAAAACTAAAATTTAAATAAAAGATCTCTGATGCAGTGTTGCCATTGTTGAGTAAAATTAATGTTGGCACCACTGAACATTTAAATTGGGTTACCATTTTCTTGATTTTAGGTTAAGAAACTCTAAGCACTGTTGCCATTGTTCAATCAGAGGCATTTGGTTACAGTGGTCAACATACACAATGGCAACAGTGAAAATCCGAATTTTGCAGTGTTGCCATTGTTTAACATATAGGGAATATTAGTAACAATCGACTACAGATGTTTGCAACGTTGCAAAATACACCCTTTTACATTTTAATTTTTTTTTGGAAAACTAGTGATGGGAAAATTTTGAAACTTTTAGGGCGGAAAGAAAGCTCATTTTACTAAAATTTCAAATTGATTCAGTGAAAACTGACACTGTGAGAAATTCTAGAAAATCTATTTTTAAATAAAGAATTTGAATTAAATACACCTTCTCACATTTAAATATTTTTTTGGAAAATTAGTGATGGGGAAATTTTGCACCCTTCAGGGTGGAAAGAGGAAAAAAAGGAGCTCATCATATTGAAATTTCAAATTGATTTAGTGAAAAATGACAATGTGAGAAATTCTAGAAGATTTACTTTTAAATAGGATATTGAGCAACATACACACAATCAATTTTTCTGAGTGCCTTTTTTCATAGATTTCGGCTTCAAATCTCAGAATAATTTAGTGTATGGAGTTTGAGGAATCCCAAATGACTTTCAGGACACAAAATCTCAACAACAAAAAAAATTGGAAATTTCATTATTTTAATACTGAGGTAGATTTTTGAAAACTTTGAAAATTCATAACTTGTTGCAATTCCTCAAATTCCAATAATATACCTAATGATCTCTCCAGTTTCCATCTTAAAAGTTTCACAATTTGGCCTTTGTTGAGTTTTCCGGAAAACATTAAAACGCATCATTCAATTTAATCAATAAGTTCTCAACTTTCTTCTTTTTACCTAAAAAGTTCCATTAAAATTTATATTATAAGTAATTGTTTAATTTAGTAATAAACATTTTCTTCAGAAACAGAAGTGTCTTCCAAATGGTGCACCGGAGTTGTATCTCTATGCAAATTCTAGCTATATAGCTTACAATTAAATCGTTTAGCTGACCGTAATAGCTGGATGTCTGGATATAAATCAGGAACGTGCAAAGGGGACTCTGGAATTAATTTACGCGTACGAATAAATTACATGCTGTAACCGGGAGACGTTTTCTTAATGTTTTTACTACTAAGTAAGTGCATTATGTCATCAAATTCAATAGTGCTTTGTTACAAATTTGTCGGACGTGCTCGGATTTCCGAAATATAATTGGTTGATTAGCATTTTTCTCACATTCCACTTTTACTTTTTTAATTTAGCAAACATCAAGATAAAATTTTGTTTTGTTTCAATGTAGGTACCTATTTATAATGAAACATTAGCCCCAACTTATTCTTATCTACTGTTTGCTGGTACTTATATGATTATCATCCCCAATTATTGATTGCTCAAACAAAAATAGCTTAAAATTAATTGTGTTTCTATAATTATCATGATTTTTCTATTGTTTTTTAGGTTTAATTCATTAATTGTCGGACAGTAAAAGCTCCCCTTTAATAGGTAAACAGTGTGATGTGTGCTTTGTTCAATTAATAATATCCCTAATATTTAACGTGTTTTTGTGGCTTTTATTTTTGACAATGAACGAGATAATCTCTACTGTATTGGAAAACGATTACCATGGCGCACTAATATTGGCTTTCGGTAAACATTTACTTTGCGACTCTATAACGTTTTTCGTTTTATATAAACCATGGTTAATTGTCAGTTTCAATATTGTTTTTTTTTGTTCTTTGACTTTTTTCTTGTTTATTTCTATTTAGTTAAAGTCGGTAGCGTTTATAGTTTTTGAGAAAATTGAGTTTGAATTTTTGGACAAAATTTTGACTAAGATCCAACTTTGAAGGTTTGTAGCTCAGGAACCCCTTGAGATACTAGAACCAATTTAGCACAGTTTTGAAGAGAATTTAATGCTCTTTCCAATGATACATGATTGTAGCTAATTTGCTCAAATGTCATGGAAGATATGGGCAATTATTCATAAGCGTGTCAAGATTTTTAATAATGTCCATAGTCAAAAATGAGATTTCCTTTTGGATTTTTTTTTCTTGTCGAAATTTCGAAATCTAACTAATGTAAGAGTTGTTTCTGACTAATTTGAACTCGCTTTATCGATTTCTGGAGTCAAAATTGAGAAAAACTCAAAATTAAAAATTTTCAATTTTTTGTATGTACTTTTTTCTAAGGTTGTCCCCTTTGGATTTTTATTTGCAAATCTTCAAACCTCAATATCTCGGTAACCAGGAGAGGTACTGAGACAAAATTTTCAGGGTTTGTAGTTCTTGATAAGGGCTTTCAGATGGTATTATCGATTTCCGAAGTCAGAATTGAGAAAAACTCAAAATTAATAATTTTCAACTTTTTGTACTTTTTCCTAGGGTTACCCCTTTTGGACTTTTATTTGCAAATCTTCAAATCTCAATGTCTCGGTAACCAGGAGAGGTACTGGGACAACATTTTCAGGGCTTGTAGCTCTTGATAATGGCTTTCAGATGGTATTTAGCTGGAGTCGCTAGCGTTTATAGTTTTTAAGAAAATTGAGTTTGAAGTTTTGGACAAAATTTTGACTAAAGTCCAACTTTGAAGGCTTGTAGCTCAAGAATCCCTTGAGTTACTGGAACCAATTTAGCACAGTTTTGAAGAGAATTTGATACTTTTTCCAATGATACATGATTGTAGCTAATTTGCTCAAATGTCATGGAAGATATAGGCAATTATTCATGAGCGTGTCAAGATTTTAAAAAATGTCCAGAGTCAAAAATGAGATTGGCAGATTGATCATCATAATCAAAGTTTGATTATTACCGGCTCTTGAGCCAAAGTAGACCCCGAAAGTATCCTGAAAACAGCATTTAATGTACTACGAATAATTATACGTATGCCTTTTGGTTTAAAAAATGCACCTCTTACATTCCAAGGCACCGGCTACATTTCAACGTACAATGGACAATATTTTTATTGTCCGAGATTTTCAAATACTGCAAATTATACTAAAACTCAGAGAAAACATTGGTGTTTAAATCAATGGCCGCTCAAAGTTTTCAACAATTTTTATCATAATCCACTGTGTCAAATTGTCACAACTATTGCAAATTTTGCTTGAGTTGAAGGACTGACATTTTTTAATTTATAACTTTGATGAGAAAAAAGGAGAAAAGAAAATTTGCGAAATCCCAAAATTTGAGTGTGGAGAGCCAAGTTATTACCGAAAATTTGGAATTGATATGAAATAACAAAAACGGAAATGTCAATTTATCTGAAATATCACAAAAATGGGTATAATATGTTGATAAAATAGCCTTTTTGCAAACTAAAGAATATTTGATGAATGTGTACTCAACTTCCCTAAGAATTATCTTACAAATTGGTGCCCAACGTGGGGTCACGGTGAGTTTCAAGACTGGTAGAGTGATTATTGTCTGAAATATCAAACGAAAATTTTAAAAAATGGGTATTAATATGTTAATAAAATAGCGGTATTGCAAACTAAAGAAGATTTGATGAATGTGTATTAAACTTCCCAAATAATTATTTTACAAATTGGCGCCCAACGTGGGGCCGCGGTGAGTTTTAAGACTGGTAGAGAGATTATTCTCTGAAATATCAGAGGAAAATTTTAAAAAATGGGTATTAATATGTTGATAAAATAGCGTTATTGCAAACTAAAGAAGATTTGATGAATGTGTATTCAACTTCCTAAAGAATTATTTTACAAATTGGCGCCCAACGTGGGGCCGCGGTGAGTTTCAAGACTGATAGAGTGATTATTGTCTGAAATATCGAAAGTTTTAAAAAATGGGTATAAATATGTTGATAAAATAGCGTTATTGCAAACTAAAGGATATTTGATGAATGTGTACTCAACCTTCCTAAGAATTATCTTACAAATTGGCGCCCAACGTGGGGCCATGGTGAGTTTCAAGACTGCTAGATTGATTATTGTCTGAAATATCAAAGGAAAATTTTAAAAAATGGGTATTAATATGTTGATAAAATAGCGTTATTGCAAACTAAAGAAGATTTGATGACTGTGCACTCAAGTTCCCTAAGAATTATTTTACAAGTTGGCGCCCAACGTGGGGCCACGGTGAGTTTCAAGACTGGTAGAGTGATTATTGTCTGAAATATCAAAGGAAAATTTCAAAAAATGGGTATTAATATGTTGATAAAATAGCGTTATTGCAAACTAAAGAAGATTTGATGAATGTGTATTCAACTTCCCAAAGAATTATCTTACAAATTGGCGCCCAACGTGGGGCCATGGTGAGTTTCAAGACTGGTAGAGTGATTATTGTCTGAAATATCAAAGGAAAATTTTAAAAAATGGGTATTAATATGTTGATAAAATAGCGTTATTGCAAACTAAAGAAGATTGATGACTGTGTACTCAACTTCCCTAAGAATTATCTTACAAGTTGGCGCCCAACGTGGGGCCACGGTGAGTTTCAAGACTGGTAAAGTGATTATTGTCTGAAATATCAAAGGAAAATTTCAAAAAATGGGTAATAATATGTTGATAAAATAGCGTTATTGCAAACTAAAGAAGATTTGATGAATGTGTGTTCAACTTCCCAAAGAATTATTTTACAAATTGGCGCCCAACGTGGGGCCTCGGCGAGTTTCAAGACTGGTAGACTGATTATTGTGTGCCGATCGCGATTTTTTTAGATTTGTTGTTTGGTTTCTGATTAATGATTTTCAAATATTTCGGTGAAATGTTTTCACATTCTCAATTAGTGTCTCTTTGGGATTAAAAAAAACGCAACTCCGCTATCTTTGGTGTTTTTCCAATCAAATTTTGGTATGTTAAAGCTAAAAGGCTTCTGTATATTTGAAAAAATATTCTTCATTCTTTAAAGTTTTCCAGATTTCCTGGACAGTGACACCAAGGGGGGGCATCGTGGCAGACCTATATTTTTACGTATAAACAAATGTTGCAAATCCAGGACGTGGCACCCTGACACCTAATTTTTTTTTTAGATTTTCAGTCACAAGCCACAACCTATTTTTTCACTCAAAAACTAAAGTGAATGGAAAGCTGAAATTTTGAGGACTTTTTCCTAATTATTTAATGTAAAAAATACCAGAAACTCAAAACGATTGAGTTATTATTAATGGAGTTACGATTTTTTGTAAATAATGATGTTTTGTAAAGTAAGACTTTACAAACAATTTTTTCACTCAAAAACTAAAATGAGTGGAAAGTTGAAATTTTGAGGACTCTTTCCTAATGATTTAATGTAAAAAATACCAAAAACTCAAAGCGATTGAGTTATTATTAATGGAGTTATGCTTTTTTGAAAATAATGATGTTTTGTAAAGTAAGACTTTACAAACAATTTTTTCACTCAAAAACTAAAATGAGTGGAAAGTTGAAATTTTGAGGACTTTTTCCTAATGATTTAATGTAAAAAATACCAAAAACTCAAAGCGATTGAGTTATTATTAATGGAGTTACGCTTTTTTGAAAATAATGATGATTTGTAAAGTAAGACTTTACAAACAATTTTTTCACTCAAAAACTAAAATCAGTGAAAAGTTGAAATTTTGAGGACTTTTTCTTAATGATTTAATGTGAAAAATACCAAAAACTCAAAGCGATTGAGTTATTATTAATGGAGTTACGATTTTTTGAAAATAATGATGTTTTGTAAAGTAAGACTTTACAAACAATTTTTTCACTCAAAAACTAAAGTGAGTGGAAATTTGAAATTTTGAGGACTTTTTCCTAATGATTTAATGTAAAAAATACCAGAAACTCAAAACGATTGAGTTATTATTAATGGAGTTACGATTTTTTGTAAATAATGATGTTTTGTAAAGTAAGACTTTACAAACAATTTTTTCACTCAAAAACTAAAGTGAGTGAAAAGTTGAAATTTTGAGGACTTTTTCTTAATGATTTAATGTAAAAAATACCAAAAACTCAAAGCGGTTGAGTTATTTTTAATGGAGCTACGATTTTTTGAAAATAATGATGTTTGACTTCATAAACAATTGTAGCTCCCCCAAATATATTTTCTGGGTGCGCCACTGCTTAAACCTTTCAAAATATTGAGCTTTGAAGTTGAGGGAAAGAAAGAGGCACGGTTTACATTGAAAATAGGCCCCCGTAAATTTTAACCAAATCTCAATATTTTAAAGGTATCATCATTGCAAAAGAAAATTTTAAATGTAAAGAGGATCGTATGTCTGTGATAGCAGATATAGCTTGTCAAAGTACGTTGGTCCTGGCTATGCTATGCATAGGAAATATCTGAGGAAATATCCCTACGTAGATTTTCTTGAATATTTCGAAAAATACTAATCCAATTTTAACGGTTTTGGGGTCCTTTTGTAGGTATCAAACCCCAAAAACGTCAAAATCGGATTAGTATTTTTCGAGATATTCAAGAAAATCTACGTAGGGATATTTCCTCGGACATTTCCTATGCATACCATAGCAGGACCTACGTACTTTGACAAGCTATATCTGCTATCACAGACATACGATCCTCTTTACATTTCAAATTTTTTTTTGCAATGATGATACCTTTAAAATATTGAAATTTGGTTGAATTTCACGGGGGCCTATTTTCAATGTAAATCGTGCCTCCTTCTTTTGTCTGAAAGTTTAAACTTGATTTTTTCAAAATGTATCAAAAGGACAATAGGCCAGCATACACACACGTTATTTCGCGCGGTTTATCGTGGCATCTGCAAAAAGCTGTGAAAAATCATGTGCGTGAGTGAGGAGGGTTGCGCGCAATGATAGAATGGGAAGGGATTTCACACGTGCTTTCATCTGGAATGTGGCGTCAGTACTCAAGTACTTTATAGTGCAGTTTACACCCGTGTCCACACGCCATTTCGCGTCACGTTTTTGAGGCTAGTACGAAAACATGAACGCCGCATAGCAAACTATCACGTTGGAAATTAGTACATGACCACATGCACTTTCAAATGACACGATAAATGACACTTTTTGCCCATACACATACGATTTTTCCTTTGAAACTGATATGCCCCGCGTAATCACATGCTAAATCATGTGAATACCTTGTCAAGTGTATGGAAAATGACGCTTTTTTGCCACGCCGTTCCTTCGCGCATGCTAATCGCCACATCCCAACACGCCACGATAAGCCGCGCGAAATAACGTGTGTGTATGCCGGCCTAATGTTGATTATTATTAACATTTTTGAAGCACATCAATAAGAGCTATAATCCCTAAAAATTTCATCTTTATATCTCCTATGAATACTGAGATAATTATGAAGGTTTGAAGATTTCAAGATAAAACTCCAAAGAAAATCAAAATTTTTATTTTCCAATTTTTCATAGTTCTGACTTTTCCAATGGATAAAGCAGGTTAAATTTAGTCGGAAATAAATATCAATTCAATTAAATGAGAAAAAAAATCTAGTAGAAAAACCCATTTTTGGGTGGGTGATGAGTGATGACATGTTTATGAACAAGTGCTTATATTGTCAATAATCACCCGAGCTCAGCTAGCTGAAGGTCCATTATCTGGTTTCACGATAAGATTATCTATAAAAATTTAAACCCTTTTTCAAGGCAAAACTGGCTACCCTCTATTTTATACCACGATGAAATTGTGACGTAGCTAGCGTCGTTGTCATGGTAACGCATGCTAATCGGATTAGCGACGATTAAAATTGAAAGAACATTCCACGTGATTTTTGTCATTATGTGTGAATTAAATACGCTTTAATAATTCCAAACCAGCTCAATTAGCAACTTCGATGTTTGTTGATATAGTCGATTAATAAATAAAAATTGTCACATTGATGCGACCTTACAAATAAATCAATTTGTTTTTATCGCAGCCACAATAATTAATAGAAAATTTCTTAAATTATATAAAAATCATGGCGCGTAAACAAAAATTAATTTTTTCTCTCTTCACAGTTAATTACAGGAATTTTTCCACTAAGGCGATTATTAAAAGATGCAACGGTTGGCACACGGCTAACGGCGTTATCAGTGCGTGGAATTCCGTGCATTTTCTCCAAAACTAAAATTTTTATCTCTTCAGTAATACAACTGCAGTAAAACCTTCCCTTGCAAGAAAATAACGTTGCAATTACTTTTACCTGGGCGTCTATCTCGCCGGGATTATGCAGCTAATTCCCAAGTTTATGTTAATAACCCGAAAACTTGTAGGGATAGAAGTCGTAAACTAGCATCCGAGTCGGCTATTAAATATTTATACGACTTTGCTTGGACTGGAGAGGAAGGAACTGAACAGCAATAAGGATAATTATGCCTATCTAATTTAATTGAAAACCAGTAATTTTTAGGAGGATTCCTAAGGCAACTATTACTAAACCGTAATGTGGAAATGTTTGATAATGAATGCACATTAGGTTAATTACCTCATTATATTTTGAAATCTTTTTCCAATTTAGTTTTTTTTTTTTAGTGGCAAAGAATGTTGCAAGCGAACCTGCATCTAAACTTTATCGGAATGTAACATCATCATTTTATTGTATTTAGTGGAAATTTGTTTCATTCTGCCAATGTCTTCTTGTATGGGACTTTAAGCTTTCAAGATTAAGTAAGATCTCAAATTTCAATATTATGCACAATTAGGTGAACTTATGCCTTAAAATTCTAAAGTATCAGACTTGAAAAGAAGTAAAAATCAAAAGAATTGTAAGTAATATGGTTCGTCTCCTGGTCAATGTTTTATGAAATTGATACTTGGAATATGATGATTAAAAAAATGATATCCAACGCTAAGTTAAGTCTGAATTTTGTGCAGTAACTTCCTTATTTTGAGTCTAAAACTCTAATTAATTTGAATTTTCAGTATTTTGTACAATATAATGTTCCATATCTTATAATCTTAGTAGGTACCCATATTAGAATATGAAGATGAAATTTTAGGAAATTATATCTCAAATTCAAAGCTCAATATTCCGAAAAGTTTTAGAGCTATCAAGACCAATTTTGCAAAATTAATAGAGAATTTATCACTTTTTAAAACGATATAAAATTTATGTCAATTTGCTTTAAAATAATTGAAACTATAAGCAATTATTCATAGCCATATGTCATCACCATCACCCACCCACAAATGGTATTTCTTATTGGATTTTTTCTCTCATCTAAATGGATATTTTGAATTGATGTTAGAACTATTTCCGACTAAAGCAAATCTGCTCTCAGAGCCGGCACAAGTACATTACGAAAATACTTGAAGTACAAGTATATGAAGTATTATTTACTTAAAATAATTTTTTTTTTTTAAATAATACTTTGATTATCAAGTAAACTTGAAATTTACTTGAACTTCATCAAGTTATTTACTGCGAGTAAAAACATTGAGCTTTAAATAAAGTCGCATTACTTGAAGTGTATTTTAGTACTTGCAGTAGGTAAAATACTTTAAGCAATAGCTACTTACTAAAAGTAATTTTGGTACTTCAAATATCTAATTCTGTTCAAAACAAGTTCACAATATAGTCCGTTCCTCATTCTATTCTGGTATCTTATCCGAGCTTTATGTTATTTTACTATTTATAAAGTAATTAAAGTACCCAAGGTGCTTTAGTGCTCAGTAATTTTTTATATTTTTCTTATAGGGTGCGCCGATTGGAGTGAAATTTTGTATATGTCAGCCTCAGTTCTAAAAATCAAACTAGGCATGTTTTCGGAATAGGTACAAGGTATTTGATTATATAAGTCCATACCTACAGCCTTTACTAATTAAGGCGCGGTTAGGAATAATTGCCCAGATCTTCGTTGGATATTCGAGCAAATTGAGATAAACTATGTATCATTAGAAAGAGCAATAAATCTCCTACAAATCCGTGGAAAATTGAGCAACTGAATCTCAAAGTTGGCTTTTAGAATTCAGAAAAAATACTCTTATAAAAACTAATTTTTTTTTATTTTTTCGTTTTGCTCAATTTTAACTCTACCAATCGATAGAGTGGGTCAAAATTAATGGGAAACAACCTTGACATTATTTTCAAATGGCCATTTTAAAAAGAAACAAAAATAAAAAGAACATCTTATTTTTGACTTTGGAAAATTTTCAAAATATTGATATGTCTTGAGCTCATAGCTTTGTTAAATTTTTAGAAAACTGAAATTAACTATATACCATTGAAACGAGCATTAAATTCTCTATAAATTTGTATAAAATTGAGTTTGAAAGCTCAGAAGGTTTTTGAGGAATTGAGCCTCAAATTTGACTGTTAGTCTAAATTTTGTCAAAAACTTGAAACTTAATTTTCTCAAAAATTATAAACCTGGGAATATTGTAAATTACAGGTACTTTAGAGCTTGACAGGAACTGCAAATACTGAAAATTTCAATGCAATTTGCTCAACTGTTACCGAGCAATTGAGGTTTGAATATTTTGAAATCAGAATTTAAAGGGGGTACCCTTATGAAAAACTCGATTTTTTTATTTTTCAGTTTTGATCAATTTTGACTTTACCAATCGATAGAGTGGGTCAAAATTAGTGAAAAATAACCCTTACATTATTTCCAAATGGCCATTTCAAGCAGAAACAAAAATAAACAGAAAATCCCTTTTTTGGCTCTGGAAAATTTTCAAAATGTTAATATCTTTATCAATTTCCAAATAAATTGTATACCGTTGGAAAGAGCATTAAATTCTCTATAAACCTGTGCAAAATTGAGTTTGATACCTCAAATAGTTTTTGAGTAATTGAGCCTCAAAGTTAACTTTTAGTCCAAATTTTGCCAAAAACTTCAAACTCAATTTGTTCAAAAACTATAAACCTGAGAATATTGTAAATTACAGATTTTTTAGAGCTTGATAAGAGCTATAAATGCTGAAAATTTCAATGCAATTTGCTCAAAGGTTACCCAGCAATTGAAGTTTGAAGATTTTTTAATTGAAATTCACAGAGATACCCCTTACAAAAAACTCGATTTTTTCATTTCTCAGTTTTGCCTAATTCTGACTTTACCATTCGATAGAGCGAGTCAAAATAAGTGAAGAAAAATCCTGACATGATTTCCAAATGGTCATTTCAAGCTGATATAAAATTAAAAAGGAAATCTTATTTTTGGCTCTGGAAAATTTTCAAAATCCTGATATGATCATGAGCAATAATTGCCCATATTTATGTCAAATTTTTAGTAAATTGAAATAAATTATATATTGTTGGAAAGAGAAATAAATTCTCTATAAATCCGTGCAAAATTGAGTTTGATAGCTCAAATAGGTTTTGAGTAATTCAGTCTCAAAGTTAATTTTTAATTCAAATTTTGCCAAAAACTTCAAACTCAATTTGCTCAAAAACTATAAACCTGGGAATATTGTAAATTACAGGTATTTTAGAGCTTAATAAGAACTAAAAATACTGAAAATTTCAATGCAATTTGCTCAACGGTTACCGAACAATTCAGGTTTACATATTTTGAAATCAGAATTCAAAGGGGTTACCCTTATGAAAAAGTCGATTTTTTTATTCTTCTATATTTGCTCAATTTTGACTGTACCAATCGATAGGGTGGGTCAAAATTAGTAGAAAACAATCCTGACATCATTTCCAAATCGCCATTTTAAGCAGCAACAAAAATGAAAATAAAATCCCACTTTTGACTGTGGAAAATTTTCAAAATCCTGACATCGTCATGAGCAATTGCCCATATTTTTGTTAAATTTCGATTAAATTGAAACAAGTTATATATCATTGAAAAAAGCAATAAATTCTCTATAAATCTGTGCAAAATTGAGTTTGATACCACAAATAGTTTTTGAATAATTGAACCTCAAGTCCACATCTTGCCAAAAACTTCAAACTCAATTTGTTCAAAAACCATAAACCTGGGAATATTGTAAATTACAGGTATTTTAGAGTTTGATAGGAGCTACAAATACTGAAAATTTCAATGCAATTTGCTCAACGGTTACCGAACAATTGAGGTTTGAATATTTTGAAATCAGAATTCAAAGTTCAAAGTTTTAGACCAAATTTCCACTAAAGCTCAACTTGAAAGCTCAATACATCAATTTATATTTCAAAATGTATATTTCAAAAACAAAGACCCACTGTTTCTAATATAGGTTCCTAGAATTCTGACGGTGGTAATTTCATAACAATAATATTGATACATACATACATTGGTACATAAAAGAATGAAGGCCAAAATAACACAAAAGGGATTCTACGGTTATTGGACAACGTATCGGGCATATTAATAGCAAACGGTTATTTAACACGAAATCATTTGATGACAAAAAATTTTTGGCAGAATTATAATTTCGCTCTGAAACAATTAATTTCTATTTGAACCTTCACAGGTTAACGGCATATTCATTGTCTATTTATTTAAGTAGATGTTCTCGGCGTGTGTAATATATAATTCACGCTTTATTTACTTACATAATACAGCGGCGGTTATAATGTGGGCTTTATCTAATCAAAGAGGTAATTTCGATGTTGGCTTTCGAGCCCAGGCCAATTTTATTATAGCTGATGATTTACAAGTACTTATATGATATTTTGACTTTTCCAATTGATAGAGAGAAAAAATCTCGTAACAAAATATATGGAAAGAACATTAAATTCTCTATAAATCTGTGCTAAATTGAGTTTGATAGCTCAAATACTTCTTGAGCAGTTGGATTTTAGTCGAAATTTAGTCAAAAAGTTCAAACCCAATTTTCTCAAAAACTATAAACCTGAAAATATTTCCCAATACAGGTTATAGGAACTACAATTCCCACACTTATTCATGCATTTGTAACACTCTGTAAACCTAGTATACGACAAGAATATGTAGTATAAAAAGAAATACACTAAACCAAGAAAATGAGAAATAATGGAGAAAAGACATATGCAAACAATAGTTGAAGTAGACATTTTTCTATTCCAGGCTTTTGAATTTCCAGAGTAAAAAACAAATATTTAAAATGCCTCTGGAATAGACAAAACAAGGAAGAAAAATAATAATTATTTTACTCCCCTGGTAGAGAAACTATCATAACTCCACCTACATTACATTAATTTTCAAAGATTAGAATTTTCCCATGCACACGTACAAAACACATAAAATTTACGAATTCTCTAATCTCTTTGTTACGGCCCGTTTAGTTTTTAGTTTTCGGCTCAAACCAGATTGCGGCAAACAAAAAAAAAAAAACATCTTCGCCCTGGAAAAGTCACAAAAATAAAGTCTCTCAATATAAAATATGAGCAGTGGTTACAGCTGAAAAATGAATTCGCTTAGACGCCCCCCTCTTGCATATAAAAAAAAAAACAAAATAGTGTAATCTGGATGGCTCTTGGATGGAAAAAGATAAAGCTGCTCTGGATTCTGGAGAGGCAAAGACTAATAGCTCTATTTTTGGACGTCCGGAAATTGAGACAAATGCCAGATGCTTATATATAAAATTCTAATATTTGATTTTTGGAATTTTTACACGTTACATTTATGTTTCACATAAATCTTGGCAGTTTCCAGAAGCCATTCGTCAAAAAACCTGGACCCTATTTTAAATTCAACGTGCCAGAGTGCGGTCCTGGCACATTTAAACATCCCCACATATCGTTTTCCTCTCCCGGAGCAAGGAAATGCAAACTCCATAAAAGAAATACGTTTTCATATTTCACAATCCGTGACAGTCAAACAATGGATGTTGTGTTGCTAGACTTTTCAAAGAGGTTCTTACTTTTTTGGAATACATGATTTTAACAAATTAATTTTACTGGGAAACTTCCTGAATCTAAAGTTGAGGTGTTCAAGAAACAAATTTGAATATAGTTTGTGCAATTTCGAGGCGAAAATTATTAAAGCAAAGTTATACCAGGCAGTTGATTTAAATATTGTTATCGTTTAAATTTGCAAATTTACTCTTCTTTTGTGCCGATGGTCCATTTTATCCAAAGCACAATCCGATTTCAATCGAACAAACACAAAAAGTGCACTGGATTGCTGTTAAAAATACCAACACTGCGTTTTTCGTGTGGGCTGGTTTTTTGGGAGATATAATTTTTTTTTTTCGTTACATATTTGTGGTTTTTTAAAATGCAGTGCATTGTTTAGAGCCTGCGGGTTTTCGGTGGACGATTATTGTTCAATTCTCTCTGTTGGTTGGTGTTGAACTTCGATTTTTGAATACAAAATGAAACCCATCATTCGAGATATTTGTACATCTATTAGGTTTCAGGTACATTTTACAACAACAGTTTTTCTCAATTTTTTCTTAAATTTTCATCTCGAAAGAGTAGGGTGACATCATGTCTCAATTTCTCGGATTGTGGTTCTCAATTAATCCTCCTCTGTCTTGAGCTGCTAGAGAAGTTTCTTGTTTGATCTACCCAGCGAGTTGGAGACCTTCTTCATTGATTTTGTCTTCGATGATCAAGTTTTTTCAATTTTCTTGAAATGTATCTTCAGGTATGACAGGTTTCTTTTTGTTGAAAGTTTGTAGTGACTTTTAGCTGCTCAAGAATTGACATGTTGGTATAATACAAAGTTCTGTCAACGAAATTCACAGCATTCTTTTGTAAGCCCACATTTCAAAACCCTCTATTCTTTTTTCGGTTGCCAGTTTTCAAAGTCCAGGCCTTAGAAGCATATGTGGGAATGGGAAAGATTAAGATTCTCAGTAGTTTTAGCTTGTTGCTTTGAGATATTGTAGTCGTCTTTCCATATTCGAGTTAGTTTTATTGTCGAATTACTGTGCTATTGACAGTCTGCGTTTTATTTTTTCTTTAAATTTCAAAGCACCCTAGCGGAAAAAAGAAGAGCCTGGGAGAAAAACCTTAAAGACAAGAATTGTAGACGAGGGGTAAACCGCTGAAAAAAATGTGTACACTAATTCCCAGAATTGTTACTAATTCCTCTAATTCCTCTCATTTCTTCTAATTTCCTTCTAATTCCCTCTAATTCCCTCTAATTCCCCTCTAATTCCCACTAATTCCCTTGTAATTCCCCTAATTTTACTAATTCCTCACTAATTCACCAAATCCACCACGTAAACTTGGCCAACATAATATGGTGTTAAATAAATCAAGCCTAAATATCTGGGTTTGCAGTAGGTATTAAAATAAAAAAGCTGGAAAAGATGAACAATTTATTCTCACATCAAAAAACTTATAAAAGAAAATAAGAATACCCGTTATTTGTATTATAAAACTAAAGATTGTTTCTGGTACCTACATATAACAATATTGGAAAATAATAAAAAATTATTGTTTTTTAAATGCCTTATACCTGCTCTTAATATTAACTTGGTCTGCTCGTTTTAACTCGAATGGGCCTCCACCAATTAAATTAATAGGTCCGTAGAAAATAAAATCTTTATAAACGGTATCAATGTCTTCTTTTCGGGGCCAAATAAATGTGTCGAGCTCTGCTTTCAGAAACTTTATTTTATAATATGCGTTTCCTTTATCTTCAATTATTCGACCAATGAACCATGATTGGTCATAGAAAACCGCATAATAGTTTTCTAAATGTATCTCCGGTACGGCAGTTTCCGATAAATTTTCTGATTGACACGGCAACATCTCATCTGAAAACTCTTCCAAATCATCGGAGTCGTCTAGTTCCATCACGTCCCAATCAGTGGATGAGTCAGTGCTTGTGCCACTAGCTTGATCCATGGGTAGCTTCTGTTTAGTCTTTTTCAAGGTTGGCTCGGAGTTTTTGGAAGCTGATTTCTCAGGTGTTTTCCGAGGTGCTTTCCTTGTACTGCCTATAAATCTTTTTAATCGGTCAGTGCTTATTCTACCATTGGACTGATCTAAAAGCCAGCAGTACGACGACTTTTTGATAATTGAGGTTTTTTTACCGATAACTACTTTAATATACGGTGATTTTTCCGATACAACATGCACTTTTCCGGAAAAGTCTTTTAAATTTATAGAACCCGTTTCCAAAGTATCACCTTCGCCATCTTCATTAGAAATCTCCGAGGAAATATTCTCCGAAATTAAGTCCATAACCTCGTTCATAACTATATTACTCTCATCACTAATATTATTTGTGTTTGCCACATCATGGTCAATTTCATTTTCTTCACAGTTCTCGCCAACTTCAACGTCGTCTTCGTTTATGTTTACGTTCTCCTGTGTAACTCCGATATTTTGTTTCCGTTTTATCAATGGTACCTGCATAAATTTCCAATCGTTTTCTTTTGCATTGAGGCCGAAATATCTCATGTCCTCTATGACATTTTGTAGAGCTTCTTCAATTATAGCTTTGATATCCAAATTGAGAATTTCATCTGGTGGTAAATTTTCTTTCATCAGTCTGTCTTTTAATCTTTTTTCTTCCCTTGGAAATGTGAAAGTCCCCCTCAGATCGTTTATGGTATCAATTGTTGTCTTAATTCTCTCAATTCGGTTCAGCATATCCTTTATACTAAAATTAATTATTGTGGAATATGTAGAGGTCATGGACCTAGCAGCTCGAAATAAGGATTCACATGCTTGGCTACCGAAAATATTGATGCTGAACATCTCTGGTTTCAACTCACCGCTTTTAAGCTTGAGTATTAGTTTAATTAAAGCATGGGCGTTAATCTCGATACAAAGGTAACAGTTACTTGTCAAAAAGTTGTCTCTTATTTTATATTTTTTTTCTGATTTAAGCCAGGATCTCCAGATTCTGGTAAAAAATACAACATACCAGATGTCATATAGTCTAGTACGCAAATCTGTGTTGGAATTTAGGAACGCCGATTCGACGTAGTACATAAGTTTAAGATACGCCACACTACCTTCACTTTGTGGAATTTCTTTTTTCAGTTGTTCAATTACTATCAAACTGCACATTTTTTCTGCCGATGCCAAATTCATCTTGTCTTCACTTCTGCGATCAGAATCTGTTAGTTTGTCTTTTGAAACCTTCAAGATCAACTATCTAAGATGATCAGAGGTGGCAGTATATTTCCCAATTGGCAAATTTATTCCAGGTTTTAGGAAACGAGTACGCATTTTTGTTAAAATATGGGTGGTGTCCTGTACATAACATTCTTCATTTTTTTCAATGCTGCAGTGCTACCACTCCCAATCTGGAACTGGCAATAAATCAAGTACCTCTGTATCTTCTGGGTTTGTTTGGTTTCTTTCCTTATATTCAGGAGCTAAACGGGAAATCAAATCAGTATTTAAGCGCATAGCTCTGAGAAGGCGAGTATCGCCGTCTGAGGAAAATCCCATAATTGTGATGCCAAATTTTTTAGCTTCCTTCTTCATCCATTCCCATCTCAAAGTGACCTGTTCAGTAGTGAATGAATTATCAGTTCCGAATAAGGACAAGCAGTATGTTGATGCCCCAACATGTAACGGTTGTGCCATTATTACATAGGCATATGTTGCTTTTACTCCGGTTTAAAAATATGCCTTGATTGCTTCAGCAGAAGTGGCAGGAAACGTACCTTGTTGAGGCAGGCCATCCCTCAATGGTAAAACCAATCCTATTACATTATTAGATTTGCTGTCATATTCAATTTTGCCTGTTACGCGAGTGCCATCCTCGGATACCCAAATCATTTTTGGTAAACCTCGATCAGTTAAGTGTTTTAATAGGCCTTTAAAATCAAATCCTCCTTCTTGTAGAGGCTCATTTCTAGTGTCCAAGAATCTATTTAGGGTAGAAATTGA
The DNA here is from genome assembly GCA_917834065.1 of Ceutorhynchus assimilis. Taxonomy (NCBI): domain Eukaryota; kingdom Metazoa; phylum Arthropoda; class Insecta; order Coleoptera; family Curculionidae; genus Ceutorhynchus; species Ceutorhynchus assimilis. The sequence goes on from OU892285.1 coordinate 33,675,967, forward strand.
AGGTAAACTATTCTCTAAATTTGCATTTAGTGTTTCATAAAGTAACCTCCCCCCAATATAAAACAGGTATACTGCGAATTTTTTTGTAGCATCATCGTATCTGTTTCTAGTGTTTGAGCAAGTGGAATTCTTGAGTGATAAATCCTGCAATGTTTTGAGTAATCGCGGTAACTCAGACACAGAATTATCAGTGTTTTGGACAGTTTCTATTTCACTTATGTTCTCCAAAAGTTCATCAGCTAGTCCACTATTTCTACTTACTACTTCACTCACTTTTTCAGCAATAAAAAAGTAATTCGTGATTAAACTTTGGTCGTCTAATAAGTTTTCTCTAGCTTGTCTCACTCTTTCATGCCTCTGATATTTCTGTCTTTTCCATTTTGATGGTACTTTATCCATATCTTGGTTGTCGATTTTGCACAGTTGATTCGATGAGGTATTCGTTGATTCGTCAATACTGTCTAAGCACCTATCGTTAGCTTCAAAGAGACCGGTGTAGTCCTCGGTGGGGTCGCTGCTGTTTGCCTCTGAGAGGGTACCAGAAGCCGTGCCGAAAGCAGTGCTCGTAGCGGATTGAAACCTTGAGTCTAGATAAACATCACACAGTTTTTTCGGCAAAGTATTGGTGGAATGTGAGGCAGGAGCTCGGGAAGGAGATAAAACGACGTTACCAAGAATTTTAACCTTTGATGACTTTTTATTCAGGATAGGATCTCGGATAGGATTAATCTCGTGATCATTATAGTTACCAAATAGGAAGTGATGGACTGTTGTTGAGGACGTGCTGAAATTTCTGTCGATACATCGAATGCCGAGGTGGTTTGTGTTTTGAAATGTTTAGTCATGAAGTGTGTATGAAAATTTGAGTAAATCCAACTTTTCTGCTTTTTCCCAGGTTTAAGTATTTTGGGGAGTTTGTATGTCGCGTTACAGAAGCAGGTTACTTTCGAGAACATCTCTTGTTGGTCGAGTGAAGTTACAATTTTAATATCATCGAATTTATGCTGAAGCGTTTCTCATAAATCGGCTTTTGCTTTTGATTTTGCCCATTTCTTCAAATTTCGAAAAATCAAGGCATTCTCGTCTGTCAAGTTCACAGCTCGGTTCACGACAGGTTTCTGATTGGTAATCTCCCTAGCATTGTTCTCGGGATGGAGTTCTTCCTCTTGGGATTCGTCACTCAACAATTCTGAAGATTCAACAGAAGTTTTTGACCTCTTCTTGGGGGGCCCTTCTCGATTAGTTGGCGCTTCGCTTGGCGCAGATGCTTGAATTTCTTTTTTGTGTGATTTTCTTTTCTTTTTGAAATGTTCGATCATCCAAAGTAGGACTTGTTGGTGTGCGGGTAGCATTTTGTAAATTTTAGGATTTTTGCTATATATTCCATGGTATTTTGCTCGATCTTCCTCATCGATGAGCTGAAATAAATCAGTCCTCGCAAACTTTTCTATTTCTGTTATAGTTGCTTTGGTCATTCCAGCTATTAAAACTTCATTTTCATAGCCACAGCTCTTCAATAAGTTTTTCAAAATTTCTGGTATTTTAATATTAAGTGCCCTTTCCGCCTCTTCAAAAACATCCCCATTCCCGGGTTCACCAGTATCACTCATCTGTAAAAAAAGTATCCCATAATTAATAGTTTTCGAATGTAATACCACAAGAGGTTCCAGGATTACCGGATAATACTTTTACCTGTCACGAAACGCGTTACACAGCAACACCACGACTCCGAAGGAGGAGTGGTGTTGCTTGTAACGCGTTGAGTGTCAGGTAAAAGTATTAGGTAATCCTGAAACATCGAGTGGTATTCAAAAGGTTATACAACGAACTAAACTTTAATGCTTTGAAATATAAAAAAAATTCTATAATATAATTTGTTATAAATGCCACCAAGCGCGATAATCCCAAAAGGCTTATCACTTCTTAAGCCTCTCGTGTCATATGGAAATAATGTACAGTGAGTTGTATAATCGAGATAATTCCCAATAAACCCAACAACGACAATCACATCATAACAACAAAAAACTTCCCTACCCAGAAACAACCCCTATATGCTGCTTATGGGAATCTTAATAAAATTAAATAAAATATCGTGCAAAATATCCACGAAAATAGCTCTCACAAATAAGTTGTTTTTTGATCTTGCGCTTAAATAACTCCTTAGGAACATCAAAAGAAACATCCATTGCTTAATATTTTCTATTTCACCCCACCTCCACCTTTCAATTTGTTACTATTTCAGTATTGATCAGGTATATCGTTGAAATAGTACGATTTTTCTAATCACTATTCTCAAGTAATAATAAGTGTAAAAAAGTGTAACCCAGAGCAAAAAGTGTAAGAATACAACTCGATACAACCCAATATTAAAAGTAGGTATAAGTCGAGGTACTTTACTTGAATTGAAATGAATTTAGTATTTGAGGTTAGGTATAGGGCTCACTATCTATCTACTTCTATAATTATTGACCTACGTGAATAATAAATTTTATTGACCACATGGCGAGAAGAGCTTGTGATGAGATTAATTGGACAATAAAATAAAGGCTATTTCTACTGTTAGTCTTAGAAAAAACATATTTACTTACTGTATAACGAGCTATATATAGAATAATCTATGCAAATTGATCACCTCATTGACACTACAGTCACTCCACCACTGAGACGCACTCGCTCTGAGATTATTATTTGAAATTTATTATTTTATTTGTTTTTGTTCTCGGTTTATATGCCTCGATTTTAGAAACAGTGGAATCTGGAATAATTTCACCATTTGCTGACGGCTATTAGGCCACTGTTGCCAGTTGATGTTGCCAACCAGCAAGTAAATTTACCGAGCTGAAGCGAAATAGGCTTCACTCACGCAGCTACACTTGATCACGCGTTGCCGATGCGACGTTGCGTAATCTACTAATTTGCTTTTGGTTTCTTCTAATTTCCACTAATTCCCCAGTAATTCCCTTCTAATTCCCCACTAATTCCACTATTTCCTTACTAATTCCCCAAATTTCCCGATAATTCCCCTAATTCCCCAGTAGTTTCTCTAATTCCTCTAATTCCTTACTAATTCCTCGATATTGTACACCAAAATTCCCCCTCGATTGTAGATGTCATTGAGAACTACAAAAAAGCTCATAAGATTTACTCCTCCACGAGGAATCATTTTTGAGAAAATCGACTTCAAAACTTACAATACATTTTCAGAGAAAATTCAACTATGATGGCTTATATCTCGGAGACAGAAACAACCTGGAATATCAGTAAAAAAGAGGTAATTTATTGCTCTTTCGAAGGAAACCTGATTCGAGACAATCGGTTCGAAATTACCGAAGTTATAAGCGAAAAAGTGGCACCGTATCGGGTCCCCAAAATTTTCCTGGATCTAAATCTTTTATATTTTTTTCCGGGCTTAATGAAGTGTCGCAGCGAAAAACACCAGAAGACATTTTCGACGTATTTTTGGCTCCTCTATCCGGTGGTGTTTTTCATTTTTCAAAATTTGGAAAAGTAAATGCAGGGCGTGTATGCACCATTACACGCCCTTTTCCAAAATTGGGGGGATAGGGACTTAAACCCCTCCAGTAGGTCAGAGAGAGAGCTGAAACTTGGAATATCAACTTTTCTGGACCCCGTTCACCTATATTCCGAATTTCATCTGAATCGGCCAAAAAAAAAAAATTTATGGTTGCCAGGGGGCTTTGCTTTTCAGATAGGGGCCCCCCGAATATTTTTTTCGATAAATACTACTATATAGTACTCCATTAGATAGGACCATCGGTACGCTCTCAGCGAATTTTTGAAATTTTTTCCATGATAAAGTAGGTAAAAAATCCAGTGCATTGGAACCTCATGATAAATTCATTTGATGTAAACATACCTATCATGAAAACAAACGGAAAGGAAATAATACTCCAACGACTTATTGAAAATACAGGTTCAAATACTACACAACAAAATATTCAAACTGTTTGTTAATGTAGGTATAGCAAAAACAACGAAAACATAAAACACACGATTTTGATATAAAAATAAATAGTTAGGATAGCTCAATATTGTCCTACCTACCCACTAGATACAATACCTAAATCACTATGAGGGCGGAAAATTTACTATGAGGGATCAAGCCCCCATTGCCCCCCTCGTCAACCTTGTGAAACTTTTCTCATTATATACTCTCTATATACAAGAATCTCTTACCCTATTATTTTAAAAATTTTACCCAAGGAGTTTAATACAGTAATAGGTCTGTAATTTCCAATTTCACTGACTTTTCCAGCTTTATGAATCAGTGATACAATAGCAGGCTTGAGTTTGACTGGAAAAGTGTTATTTTTAATGGATACTGTAAAGATGTGCGATAGAGGTTTCGCCAAAAAATTCTGAACCTCCCTTGTATATGTAAGATGGTATATTGTCACTCCCAGTAGACTTTTTGGGCTTTAGTTTCTTGATGGCAGAATCAATCATTTCGGCACTTATCACCAGGAAACTGAAAATCACCCCAAGTAGGGCAACAGTCTTTCTCGTTGATTAGATTTTGAAATGAAAACTTATAAACACATGAAAACTAGCATGCAAAGGTATGGTGTCAGGTGTCTGATAAACATCATCGTTCCAAGACATCTTATTAGGTACTAACCTGTTTTTGCTTTTTGAGCGTATGAAATCCCAGAAGTTGGTAGGATCATTTTGAATATTTTGCTCCAGTGACAATTGTTGTAAATGATACTCATCGGCAGTCTGCTTCTTGATTGCATCTCTAAGATTCTTGTGTTCAATGCACTGAAGGTTACTAGCTTTGTTCTTTATAACTAACTAACTTTTGTATCGTATGAGTTCTATGTAGAACCACTTTGGATAGGTATTTACATTTGCCTCCCTTCGAAGCCACTACTACCTTTTGGAGGATCAACTGATCAATACAAGAAATCAAGATGTCATAAAACGCATCAACATATAATATGAATCAGGATTAGAGAGTCCTTCTATTGTGGTCCAATCACTGGATTGAAGCAATCTGTATAACAGAAGGAAGTTACCTTTGGCATAATCATACGTGTAAGGCTTGGACATACCAGACGATACATATCATGGATGGAATTCATAGCACAGACCTAGTGAAAGACATGGATGGTACAGGTCTTCTTGAAAAAACATGCTCAATATTCATATTAGATAGTACAAGATCAAATTTTCTACCCATATGGTTGGTTACATCATTGTATTGTTGTAGGGTTATTAAGATTAGGATTTATTTTTCCAAAACATTCTTATCACAATATATATTATTATATAATATTGAAATATCACAGCTATTATCCAGAATATCTTGAAGATCATTGAAATATTTATCATAAATATCATAGGGCCATACTTGGTAGAATGTATGCACAAGATATGAAAAAGGAAGACTTTTTGTATTTAATTTTTAATAACACAGGTTAACTTAATGTTTTCAAAATGGAACTTTTTGAGTAGTGCCACAAGGACTCCGCCACCTAGGCAGTAGTCACCTTATTATATTATACCCTCTGATCAAAAAGTTCAGCATCAAAGATACTTGCTATCAACTAAGTTTCAGTTACTACTATTATGTCATACTCGTAGGACATTACAGTTTGGTAGAAGCACTCAGTTTTAGTTCGGAATCCTTTAACATTATTTTTTGTTTCTATATTGGGTTTGAGGGATCCTCTTTGGCCTCCTTTTCATCAAAAAACCGGGTGATTACTGCACCTTCAGGCCAAACATCCATGCATCCTTCAGAGCTGATTACTTCTTATAGTGACACTCATGGATACATATTATATTTCTGGATGCATTGATACATGAGGCTCACAAATAACTCCTGGAAAATTAGCATTTGTTTGAGATCCTCAGGCTTCGTATTAGGTTGAAACTTAGAAACATGAAGCGATACAAACTTCGATACTGTCTGCGCACCATTAACACTTTCATTTCTTCCAACTATGGAACTACGTTTCCGTTTAATATGCTGCCATCCACCTGCATCAACCAAATCCCTTATTAAATTCTGAATCTCACGAACCTTTGCAGCACTCTGAGCCTCGTGTATTGCAGCCTTCACCTGCTCAGGTCGAATTTTGTTGTTGTTGTGTTTTGGTTTTGAGACAAAGGCAAGACAAATGTTTAAATAGGCTTGGGCGTGGCACCTGAACGCTTATTTCGGTTACCTTACTGCTGGCAACACTAGAGTTCATGGGTGCAGGACTAGTTATTGCATTTGCTTGACTTTGATCATTGGCGATGGTGTTAGAAGGCAATGGAATACCATCCTTATACTTATTATGTTTTGATTTTTTTTCTCCAGATGGGTAACTTTTTCTTTTAAGAGGGAACAATTCTCGTGTAGAACAATGTTTTTCGTTTCTATTTCCTTGGAAAGTTTTTGATTTGCTGTGCTTAAGCCATGAATCTCTTATTGATACACACATCAAAGGAAATTTCAATTTGCACAACTTGCACTCAATAAACTCATTAAGGAATTAATAAGGAAATTGTCAGAGCAATACAAACAATCGTCCGCATCGCCCGCAATATATCTTGGGAGTCAAATTCCACTGCCAAATCACGAATACTTACTACTTTCCTGATTGATGTGTTATGTTTAAGGGAATTTCCTTATTTCACTGTTTGGGCTAACCTGGAAGAAGTTATATTCTATTTGGCAACATTGAGGTCCATTTCGTTTGAGCCACTCGATTTTTCAAAAGAATCGGTATCATCCTGCAATAGTTGTAAGTCTTCCAACAATGATACCTAACTCTTCTTAATGAACAAGCGATGGTTAACCCTGTCAAAAGCTTTAGAGAAGTCCGAGTAAGTATACAGAATCAACCTGGAACCCCCTCTATGATGTTTAAAATAAAATTCTGATACAAAACCAAATTTGTTGATCTCGACCTTGTAATATAACATACCCAGGTTCGCTCAGTAAGATTGAACGATGAGAATTTTTATTACCTTTTAAACAACAAATCTTCTGAAAAATGAAATGAAAAACAAATAGGACCTAACGTTGTGTAAACTTACTCAATTTTACTTACTGGACTTCCGCCCGACATAGCAAATATTTGGGAAATTTAAGGGAAATTGTGATGTGTTAAAGAAACAAAAAATTTGTGAAACGTCTCCTTTATTATCAAAGAAAAACGTACCGTTCTCGACCTGGAACTAACGAGGGGAAAAAGCACGGCAGAGAAACCCTCGATCTAACATTCCTCAAAAATCGATACATACTGTGTCATTTTAATAATAATTGTGAGTCAATAATTCAATAATTTAAGTCAATAAAAGTTTAAATTAGGTATTGCCCCTATTCTTGTGCTAAAATTTTAATTACATACACTACATTCAATCCACACTACCTATATTCAATTGGTTAGTTAGCCCATCTGTGGCAGGTACCGAGGTCCCTGGTTACGTAAACTCACGGCTATAGTTGTTTTTGAGCCAATAAGTATCTCTTTCCTTTGTTCGGTAGGATATTCGCTCGACAGGGTAGGAAAATTTTAGTAAATTCAACAAGGCCCTAATGCACGCTTTGAATACACAAAATCAAAATCTCAGCACAAAAAGACAGCACATAATTTCTTAGGTCCTAATTTACTTCTTTATCCTTGTTGTTTACAGTATGAAACGATTTTGTTTAAATACATAAACAATGCACATGTTATAAAAAAAGTTATAAACAAACAAAAAAACATAAAAATGGAAAAAATCATAAGAACTTGCATAAAATGAACTCTCAAAAACAAAATAATAATTAATCCACTAACATGTACGCTCCTTACACACACCCTAATAACAAATTGGATTGAACAATCAATTTTAATGCAAAATAGAAATGAAAATTGAATAATGAATAATTTCAGACAAGCGTTTAAAAGGAACAGCTCCAGCTTCTTCTCTCGTTTTTCTAATGCCTAATCGTCTCTTCTCTTCTATCCTCTTCGGTTTTTGGTACCTTCATTTTTTTGTGGCGCGCGCTCATTCCTATAAACTTGTACGGCGCATACATGGTTGCAATATTTAATCTTATTCAGTAAACATTCTTTCAAAAAGTTATGATTTGAAGAAATAATATTTTAAATAGGTGGTCTTCCTCAACCTACCCACCGTAAACTAATGCTGTTTCAAATTAGGAAAGTACCTACAGTCCCAGCTAAGTTTATAAGGAATCTCAGACTGAATGGTTGAAGAGATTTACCAGGGTGTAGACATTTCTTTATAAAGAGCAGGGGAATTCCATCCGGCTTACATGACAACTTATAAGGTGAATTTTTTATTTGTTCTATTATCTTAGCACAAGGAACAGGGTATCCCATAAACATCAGTAACGTTGGAAAATGAGTATTTTGGAATCTGTTTAGTGGTACGGCTTGAGTAAACATTAGAAAAGAAGTCTACAGTCTAAGTATTACTACAGCCAGTAGACAGGAAAGAACAGAGTTATTTCTAAGACTGTTGAAATGTGACCAAAATGATCTAGGATTCCTATTATTTTCAGTTTTGAGCAGGTACCTACATTCTATAAGACGAGTTCCTCAAATCCCTCACTCCAGAGAATAACAAATAATCCAAATTATCTCCCGTTTCTTCAAATTTTTTGTGAAGCTTCTTCTTTTCACCAATTAACCGCAGCTCAGTGTTGAACCACAAAGGAAAATTAGAAATTCTGATTTTTTTTACTGGAACATATAAAGTTATCCTTTCCCACAATGTTCCATAAAACCATAGAGCAGCCTGGGTCAAATCATTCATCTAACACCAATAAACACCGACCAAATAATAATCATCCAATTGAATGTAATTGTCATATTCAAAACTTTTGAATTCTACATTATGGATGAATCTCATACATACATCTAGCTGTGTGAATCATATCGGTGGCTCTGTCAATCTCCAACAGTGCTCAAATTTGAAAACACCAATATACATACATCAACTAACAAGCTTACATCAGGGTTAGTTGGTAGGTAGATACAGTCCAATATAAATTCAGATAACTTACTGACATATACACAACAAAAAAAGTTTTGCATTGCCCTGTAATGTAACCACAGAATACTCATGGATGAATAAAGATATTGTTATCTTCAACTATGGAATGTATTCAGTACATTTACTAAAAAATGTTAAGGAATCCGAAATTGTTCACTATTTCTTTACTGATAATTTGTTTATTTAGATATCACGAAACATATAAAATGAGTTGGTGCAAAACTTTCATCAGAATCCCTCCACCTCGAGTTCTGGAATCCCCAGTTGATGAACGATGAGTACCAAACAAATCAAACTGCTCTGGACAGAGTTCTGCATTACATAGGATGGGCTCGAAAAATACGGAATTTTGTTTTTGAGCTGTAGCTTTTTTTGTTGTTGACCAATTTCCTTTTGTTTTGGCTTATTTGGAAGAAAATTGAACAGGCTAACGGATGAAAGTGGGCTAACGAATGAAAGTGAGAGGGTCACATTGGGCTTTGACCTACCTGGCCCAATAATACACACTTACACAAACAAGCTGTAAAAAACAAATACAAATACACCAAAATAATAAACAAATCAATCAATAAACGTACTGTATAGATTAGAAAGAGTCTGGAATAGCAGAGTCTATAAAAGGCATACTACGGGGGTTATATGAAATTTTTGCCATTTGGACTTTCAATCAGTACATTGATAAACACAAATTTTGAAAATTTCACAGATTTTCACCCAAAACCCAAAATCCCAAGCAAAATTTTAAAAGGGTTCCTACATTCAAGAACTAATTAATCAAAGAATTATTATTCTCGTTTCTTGATCCTGATCAAGAACTGGGAAAAATCAAAAACTGAACATTGAGAAAGATCGCTTTTTTTGTGACTTTCCATTAACATAAAACAATTAAACATCGAGAAGAAAATGGCGGAACTATGGTAGCAACATTTGAAAAAAGTTAACACTTGAACATTTCACATTATTCTGGAATTATCAGACCCTAACTTTTGGTTTCTAAATTATTCTATATTTCAAAAAAATGAGTCCAAGAGCTTTCAAAATATTCAATTTGTAATTGAGTGTCTTTGAGATCTTTCTATAAATCTTCCAAGATTTTCATTCAAATCAAAATCTTGAAGATTTCTAAAGTCTTTAGATTCTCTGGCAACAATCTTTTGGAGTCTTTATTCTCAAATTCTCAAAAACTACAGAATCTTGATGAGATTTCAAGACTTTTCAAGAGTGGTTTTGAAATCTTGGGTCTAAAATTAGTAGCCTTTATTTTCCCAGGTTCCTTAAACGCTCAGAGCCTAAATAAGCAATCTGTTTATTTTGAAATTTTGAAAAATAAATCTTAGGAGCAAGCAAATTCTTAAGATTGAAGCTTGTGAGTTTTCTAAGTAGGTACCTACTTGAAGACTTGAAAAAGATTTCGAAGTTTCTAAATTTCTGTAATTTTTTATAGAATTTTTGTCTATATATCTGGACTCTTGAATTTCTGTTTTCTTCAAATTTCCCTAAATTAAGAGAATTCGAGAGTTTGGAATAGAGAAAATACATTTATTATAAAATGAGCGTTTTCTTTTCTTCTTTCTACTCCAAAAATTTTGAACTTTTCCCGTCAACAGTTTTTCTAAAAATCATCAAAATGTCAAAGGGTGCGTTTTCCTTAGTTTGTGTTTTTCAAGTAAATTTTCAAAATTTTCTCAAACTGAGATTTTTCCACTGAATCTATTTGAAATTTCAGTAAAATGAGTGTTTTCCTTTCCTCTTTCTACTCCAAAAATTTTGAACTCTTCCCATCAACAGTTTTTCTAAAAATCATCAAAATGTCAAAGGGTGCGTTTTCCTTAGTTTGTGTTTTTTAAGTAAAATTTTCAAGATTTTCTCAAACTGAGATTTTCCACTGAATCTATTTGAAATTTCAGTAAAATGAGCGTTTTCCTTTCCTCTTTCTACTCCAAAAATTTCAAACTTTTTCCATCAACAGTTTTTTTAAAAATCATCAAAATGTCAAAGGGTGTGTTTTCCTTATAGTCTAGGAGGCAGTGACGATTTTCGGTACTTATTTTCCCAGTCAGATAACATGGATAGGATTGTAGGGTTAGTAATTCTAAGCCAAATACATATATTTTTAGGGGGGTTTTCCGATGGGTTGAAGCGCAAAATGGGTTAAAGCTTACGAATGGACGACCCTTTTTTTCTCAGTGATAAAAATAGGTCTACTAATGAGAAGTATACTGAAGTTACGTAAAAAAATAGTCCGGCTAATCTGTGAGTATGGATAATATGTCTGGCAAGTGAAAAATTGAAGACCCGAAAATTTTCAGTCAGATTCACTTCCACTATCTGAGATAAGCCAAATTGCTATTTTTATATACTTTATGTTCTATTGTAGTAAATGTGAAATATTTATGTCTGGGAAAATAAGCGTACTTGTATTTTTCAGTGATCTTGTGAACCCATCCGAAAATTTTAGCCAGACTCAAAAATTCTTGTATTGTATCACCAGGAGAACAAACTATTGGATAGATACCAACTGGGAAAGTAAGTGCTAAAAAATGTCACTGCTTCCTGGACTATTAATTTGTGTTTTTAAAGTAAATTTTCAAGATTTTCTCAAAGATTTTTCCACTGAATCTATTTGAAATTTCAGTAAAATGAGCGTTTTCCTTTCCTTTTTCTACTCCAAAAATGTTGAGCTTTTCCCATCAACAGTTTTCCTAAAAATAATCAAAATGTCAAAGGGTGTGTTTTCCTTAGTTTGTGTTTTTCAAGTAAATTTTCAAGATTTTCTCAAACTGAGATTTTTCACTGAATCTATTTGAAATTTCAGTAAAATAGGCGTTTTCCTTTCCTTTTTCTACTTCAAAAATTTTGAACTTTTCCCGTCAAAAGTTTTTCTAAAAATCATCAAAATGTCAAAGGGTGTGTTTTCCTTAGTTTGTGTTTTTCAAGTAAATTTTCAAGATTTTCTCCAACTGAGATTTTTCACTGAATCTATTTGAAATTTCAGTAAAATAGGCGTTTTCCTTTCCTTTTTCTACTTCAAAAATTTTGAACTTTTCCCGTCAAAAGTTTTTCTAAAAATCATCAAAATGTCAAAGGGTGTGTTTTCCTTAGTTTGTGTTTTTCAAGTAAATTTTCAAGATTTTCTCCAACTGAGATTTTCCACTGAATCTATTTGAAATTTTAGTAAAATGAGCGTTTTCCTTTCCTCTTTCTACTCCAAAAATTTTGAACTTTTTCCATCAACAGTTTTTCTAAAAATCATCAAAATGTCAAAGGGTGCGTTTTCCTTAGTTTGTGTTTTTCAAGTAAATTTTCAAGATTTTCTCAAACTGAGATTTTTCACTGAATCTATTTGAAATTTCAGCAAAATGAGTGTTTTCCTTTCCTCTTTCTACTCCAAAAATTTCAAACTTTTTCCATCAACAGTTTTTCTAAAAATCATCGAAATGTCAAAGGGTGTGTTTTCCTTAATTTGTGTTTTTAAAGTGAATTTGATGATTTTCTCAAACTGAGATTTTTCACTGAATCTATTTAAAATTTGAGTAACCTTTGTAGTCAACCAATTCATTCTTAGTTTTCCTGAATTTCGTCTTTCCATTTCTCAGTTTTCATTCAATTTTTCCTCCGATTCAATTTTTGTCTATTCTCGGCTTTTGAGTTTCTATTTTCTTCAAATTTCTTTAAATTAAGCAAATTCGAATATAGTTGGAGTATAGTGAATTCTCTACAAACCTACCAATTAAGATTTCAATTTGGTTTCAACAGTTTTGCACCTGAAAAACTTCAAAATTCAAATTATCAAACATTGAAAATTTTCCAAAAATGACACTGAGACAGTTTTTGCCTCATAACTCCGTTAATTTCCATCCAATTTCAATATAATTAGGCTCTAACTAAAGCCAATCAAATTCTCTACAAATCTATTTATTAAGATTTCAATTTGGTGACTTTAGACTATGAATACTTTCAAGTTAATGGAGTTGAAAAGCTTTGTTAATTGCTTCATGTTCATCATGATTTTGCCATTTCTGTTCTGAAACATCCTTCCAATAAACTTTAAACTCTAAAAATTATGATTACAGGGTGAAACCTACTATACATTGAAAACTAACTGAAAATTTTTGGTTCCAGCTAAAACCCACGAACCCATTCCGAAGAAAATAATCTGGATCATCAAGTGAAGCGAGGGCTGCAATGGTGCAATTCCGCAGCCGTTACGGTCCGACCCTCTATCGAAATAAGACCGGAAAAGTCTATAATACTAGCAAGACGCTACTTGCAAAAGCAAACTTCCACCGACGGTTATATACACGACCATTACAGTCCGACATTGTCCAGGAAAAAATCCTCCGATGAAACTTTAGCCAAAGATTCGCCAAATGTACATAGATTCATCAAAAAGCCATCATCGTCAGCAAATAACTGCAGCCAGTTCAATGCTACTGATAATACCAAATCGTTATCGCTACACGAAAACACTGATAATAGAGATTTTAAGGAGCCTAATGGTTTAGTTTTAAGAAAACCGCCGTCGTGCAACGTCGTAGCCGATGATAACAAATTAACATTGTTTACTCATCAAAAACGTACGAAAATCAAACACAGTCCGCCGCCCGAGGACAAAAATCTAGGTCTAATCGCAAAAAGTGCTGATGATAATCAAAACAATAATAATTATTGCACTGCAATTGTTGCTAGTCGCGATTTGTTAGTCAAAATGAGACTGAAAGAGCGGTTGGTGTTGTGCGCGAGTGTGATAGCCGTTTTGTTGACTTTGGTTTTGGTTATGGACATCCAGATGGATTTGGGATTGTCCAAGAAACATTTGGTGCCTTCTCATGGGAGAGTGAGGTATTTGCATAGCGAGGAGGCGGCTGGTGCAGCCTATAACAGTTTCAGGAATAGGTTGTTGCAGAAAACTCATAGGTAAGTTTCTGTGGATCTACACCTTTTCCAATTGTATTTCAGAAGGTGTCAAATGTATTTCAGAAAGCGTCAAAAGTTTTTCAGAATAGTTAAATGTATTTCAGAAAGCGTTAAATGAATTTCGGAATAGTTAAATGCTACTATTAGGCTTGTGTTGGGTCAGTCGGGCTAACGTAGGAAAAACTGCACAGACATAGGTAGGTAATTTTTTGTATCGCCTCCCTTCTGAATTATTTCCGTCGAATTTTCACTTTCTAAAATACTTTTGGCTATTCTGAAATACATTTAACGCTTTCTGAAATACACTTAACTATTCTGAAATACATTCAACGCTTTTCTAAATACATTTAACTATTCTGAAATACATTTAACGCTTTCTGGAATAGTTCTTTTCTGTGTTCTAGAGCGATCTAAAGTTATTATAGATGTTCCAATTTGGCACCAGCATATTCTGAGTGTTCTAGAAGTGGTTCTAAAATTTTAAATTATTGCTGAAGCATTCTTTTACATAAGTTTACAAGTGTTTAGAACGTTTTGTGAAGGTTTCAAGTTAGATCTAAAGGGTTATGTAACGATTTTTGAGTTGTTCTGAGAGTTTTTAGTTGTTTGCAGTGTAATGTTTTTTGAAAAAAGTTCCAAATTACTTGAAAAGTATTCTGGAAAGTATTCAAAAAAGTTCCTGAAAATCTTTATTTGCATTCAACTTTCACAGTATCTCAAGCTATCTAAAATATTGCAGAAAGTGCAAAAAACTGGATTGTTTCATAAGAATTCTAAATTGAAAAATTGGAGTTACTTGAAAATCTCCTGGAACTTATCAAAGTCCTAAATTTCTACTAAAGTGTTCTAGAGCGATCTAAAATGATTATAGATGTTCTAATTTGGCACCAGCGTATTTAGTGTTCTAAAAGTGGTTCTAAAATTTTAAATGTTTTTGAACTATTGAAATGTTCTGGAGCATTCTTTTACATAAGTTTACAAGTGTTTAGAAAGTTCTATAAAGATTTAGTTAGTTTTAAAGTGTTATGTAACGATTTTTAAGTTGTTTTGAAAGTTTTTGGTTGTAGTGTTTCCAAAATGTTCTAAATTACTTGAAAAGTATTCGAGAACATTCCAAAAAAGTTGCTGAAAATCTTAATTAAGCTTAACAGTATCTCGAGCTGTTTAAAATGTTGCAAAAAGTGCGAAAAAACTGTAGTGTTTCTAAAAATTCTAAATTGAATAGGTAATTGAAAGTCTCGTGGAGCTTATCAAAGTCGTAAACTTCTTCTAAAGTGTTCTAGAGCGACCTAAAATGAATATAGATGCTCTAATTTAGCACCAGCGTATTGTAGAATGTTCTAAACTTTCAAATTGATTCTATAATGCCTTCAAAACATTCTAGAAGATATCAGAAAGCCTCTAAAATGCTCTTGATAATTTGTTCTAAATTGCTTCTGAAGGATTCTAGCGATTTTGATAATTTTAATAAATTGACACCAGCAGCGTACATCAAAATAGTGCTTTTCAAGCTTTGCAACATTCTAGAAGATATCAGAAATATCCCAAACAATCTGGAACGTTCTTTGATACTCATGGAAGTTTTAAATAAATTTAAAAAGTGTTTTGGAACGTTCTAATATGCTTATGAAGGTTTCAAGTTAGTTCTGAAATATTATGGTAACGATTATTGAGGTGTTTTGAAAGTTCTCAGTTGAAATTTAAATTATTTGTAAGTGTTCTTGAACGTTCTAAATTCAAAATTGTTGCTGAAAGTCATTCTAGGATAGTTCTGAAAGCTCTAAATGGTTTGGAGTATTTGAAAATATTTCTAAAAATTAAAATTTATTGCAAATAGGCGTGAAAAGAATTGATAGTCTTCTGGAGTTTATCAAAATTCTAAGTTTGTTCTACAGTGCTCTAGAGTAACGTGAATAAATGTTCTAAATTGGTACAGTCCTGAAGCATTCTAAAATGTTTCCTTAAGTCTTGAATTGATTCTGTAATGCTTTTGAAACGTCTGAAAATTATCAGAAATCAGTTTCTCAAGGTGCTCTGAAAGTTATATTAGTTCCAGAGTCAGAGTGTTTCCAATAATGTCAACTATGTGTTCAGGGCTGGGATTACGTCAAGTAAAATTTTACTAAAATTCTACTTTCATGACGTCAGGTTGCCTAGCAACCATCATCATCGTCTGTACTGTACGTGATAAATAGGTCGCGGGTAACGACATGATAGTAGAATTCTACTCGTCGAGATCCCAGCCCTGGAACGTTCTAAAATATTGCTGAAAATTTAAACGTGATTATTCTGGACTGTTCTAGAATGATTCTAGAATTACTCTAAATGGTTCTGGAATATTTTAAAATAATTCTAACAATTAAAATTTATTGCAAATAAGCGTAAGAATAATTGAAATGCTTCTGATGCTTATCAAAGTTCTAAGTTTGAGTATTCTACATTGTTCTAGAGTGACGTGAAAGGCTTATAAATGTTCTAAATTGGCACAGTCGCCTTCTGAAGCATTTAAAAAGTATCAGAAATCTGCTGATTTGGAGTTATAGCAGTTACTTTTTGATTTATATTTCTGAAAACTTTGAACAATCATAACTTTTTTTCTATTATAGATAAAGAGCTAAAATTTCTAGCAATTCTTATCCCAGTAGAGGACTACAATCTCTGAAAATTTCAGCTCATTTGCACTTATAGTTCCTGAGATAAAATCGTGTTAAGCAATTTGGGGTGATTTATCAATTTTTCAATTTTTCTGAGTGCCTTTTTTCATAGATTTCGGCTTCAAATCTAAGAATAATTTAGTGTATGGAGTTTGGGGTATGTTGATTGACCATTGAGATACAAAATCTCGACAAAAAACAATTTGAAATTTCATCGTTTTAGTAAGAAGGTACCTACCTTATGATTTAGATTTTGGAAAACTTTGAAAGGTCATAACTTTTTTTCTATTAAAGATAGAAAGCTGAAACTTTCACTGAATTTTATCCCAATTAAGGAACTACAATCCCTGAAAATTTCAGCTCATTTGCACTTATAGTTCCTGAGATAAAATCGTGTTAAGCAATTTGGGGTGATTTATCAATTTTTCAATTTTTTTGAGTGCCTTTTTTCATAGATTTCGGCTTCAAATCTGAGAATAATGTAGTGTATGGAGTTTGGGGGATCCCAAATGACCATTAGGATACAAAATCTCAACAAAAAAAAATGAAATTCCATCGTTCTAGTACTAAGGTAGGTAGCTACCTTATAATTTAGATTTTGGAAAACTTTCAAAGGTCATAACTTTTTTTCTATTATAGATAGAAAGCTGAAACTTTCACTGAATTTTATCCCAATTAAGGAACTACAATCCCTGAAAATTTCAGCTCATTTGCACTTATAGTTCCTGAGATAAAATCGTGTTAAGCAATTTGGGGTGATTTATCAATTTTTCAATTTTTTTGAGTGCCTTTTTTCATAGATTTCGGCTTCAAATCTGAGAATAATGTAGTGTATGGAGTTTGGGGGATCCCAAATGACCATTAGGATACAAAATCTCAACAAAAAAAAATGAAATTCCATCGTTCTAGTACTAAGGTAGGTAGCTACCTTATAATTTAGATTTTGGAAAACTTTCAAAGGTCATAACTTTTTTTCTATTATAGATAGAAAGCTGAAACTTTCACTGAATTTTATCCCAATTAAGGAACTACAATCCCTGAAAATTTCAGCTCATTTGCACTTATAGTTCCTGAGATAAAATCGTGTTAAGCAATTTGGGGTGATTTATCAATTTTTCAATTTTTCTGAGTGCCTTTTTCCATAGATTTCGGCTTCAAATCTGAGAATAAGTTAGTGTATGGAGTTTGGGGGATGTTGATTGACGATTAGGATACAAAATCTCGACAAAAAAAAAGTTGAAATTTCATCGTTTTAGTAGGAAGGTACCTACCTTATGATTTAGATTTTGGACAACTTTGAAAGGTCATAACTTTTTTTCAATTATAGATAGAAAGCTGAAACTTTCACTGAATTTTATCCTAATTAAGGAACTACAATCCCTGAAAATTTCAGCTCATTTGCACTTATAGTTCCTGAGATAAAATCGTGTTGAGCATTTTGGGGTGATTTATCAATTTTTCAATTTTTCTGAGTGCCTTTTTTCATAGATTTCGGCTTCAAATCTGAGAATAAGTTAGTGTATGGAGTTTGGGGGATGTTGATTGACGATTAGGATACAAAATCTCGACAAAAAAAAATTGAAATTTCATCGTTTTAGTAGGAAGGTACATACCTTATGATTTAGATTTTGGAAAACTTTGAAAGGTCATAACTTTTTTTCAATTATAGATAGAAAGCTGAAACTTTCACTGAATTTTATCCTAATTAAGGAACTACAATCCCTGAAAATTTCAGCTCATTTGTACTTATAGTTCCTGAGATAAAATCGTGTTAAGCAATTTGGGGTGATTTATCAATTTTTCAATTTTTCTGAGTGCCTTTTTTCATAGATTTCGGCTTCAAATCTGAGAATAATGTAGTGTATGGAGTTTGGGGGATCCCAAATGACCATTAGGATACAAAATCTCAACAAAAAAAAATGAAATTCCATCGTTCTAGTACTAAGGTAGGTAGCTACCTTATAATTTAGATTTTGGAAAACTTTCAAAGGTCATAACTTTTTTTCTATTATAGATAGAAAGCTGAAACTTTCACTGAATTTTATCCCAATTAAGGAACTACAATCCCTGAAAATTTCAGCTCATTTGCACTTATAGTTCCTGAGATAAAATCGTGTTAAGCAATTTGGGGTGATTTATCAATTTTTCAATTTTTTTGAGTGCCTTTTTTCATAGATTTCGGCTTCAAATCTGAGAATAATGTAGTGTATGGAGTTTGGGGGATCCCAAATGACCATTAGGATACAAAATCTCAACAAAAAAAAATGAAATTCCATCGTTCTAGTACTAAGGTAGGTAGCTACCTTATAATTTAGATTTTGGAAAACTTTCAAAGGTCATAACTTTTTTTCTATTATAGATAGAAAGCTGAAACTTTCACTGAATTTTATCCTAATTAAGGAACTACAATCCCTGAAAATTTCAGCTCATTTGCACTTATAGTTCCTGAGATAAAATCGTGTTAAGCAATTTGGGGTGATTTATCAATTTTTCAATTTTTCTGAGTGCCTTTTTTCATAGATTTCGGCTTCAAATCTGAGAATAATTAAGTGTATGGAGTTTGGGGTATGTTGATTGACCGTTAGGATACAAAATCTCGACAAAAAAAAATATTGAAATTTCATCGTTTTAGTAGGAAGGTACATACCTTATGATTTAGATTTTGGAAAACTTTGAAAGGTCATAACTTTTTTTCAATTATATATAGAAAGCTGAAACTTTCACTGAATTTTATTCCAATTAAGGAACTATAATCCCTGAAAATTTCAGCTCATTTGCACTTATAGTTCCTGAGATAAAATCGTGTTAAGCAATTTGGGGTGATTTATCAATTTTTCAATTTTTCTGAGTGCCTTTTTTCATAGATTTCGGCTTCAAATCTGAGAATAATTAAGTGTATGGAGTTTGGGGTATGTTGATTGACCGTTAGGATACAAAATCTCGACAAAAAAAAATATTGAAATTTCATCGTTTTAGTAGGAAGGTACCTACCTTATGATTTAGATTTTGGAAAACTTTGAAAGGTCATAACTTTTTTTCAATTATATATAGAAAGCTGAAACTTTCACTGAATTTTATTCCAATTAAGGAACTATAATCCCTGAAAATTTCAGCTCATTTGCACTTATAGTTCCTGAGATAAAATCGTGTTAAGCCATTTGGGGTGATTTATCAATTTTTCAATTTTTCTGAGTGCCTTTTTTCATAGATTTCGGCTTCAAATCTGAGAATAATTAAGTGTATGGAGTTTGGGGTATGTTGATTGACCGTTAGGATACAAAATCTCGACAAAAAAAAATATTGAAATTTCATCGTTTTAGTAGGAAGGTACCTACCTTATGATTTAGATTTTGGAAAACTTTGAAAGGTCATAACTTTTTTTCAATTATATATAGAAAGCTGAAACTTTCACTGAATTTTATTCCAATTAAGGAACTATAATCCCTGAAAATTTCAGCTCATTTGCACTTATAGTTCCTGAGATAAAATCGTGTTAAGCAATTTGGGGTGATTTATCAATTTTTCAATTTTTCTGAGTGCCTTTTTTCATAGATTTCGGCTTCAAATCTGAGAATAATTAAGTGTATGGAGTTTGGGGTATGTTGATTGACCGTTAGGATACAAAATCTCGACAAAAAAAAATATTGAAATTTCATCGTTTTAGTAGGAAGGTACCTACCTTATGATTTAGATTTTGGAAAACTTTGAAAGGTCATAACTTTTTTTCAATTATATATAGAAAGCTGAAACTTTCACTGAATTTTATTCCAATTAAGGAACTATAATCCCTGAAAATTTCAGCTCATTTGCACTTATAGTTCCTGAGATAAAATCGTGTTAAGCAATTTGGGGTGATTTATCAATTTTTCAATTTTTCTGAGTGCCTTTTTTCATAGATTTCGGCTTCAAATCTGAGAATAATTAAGTGTATGGAGTTTGGGGTATGTTGATTGACCGTTAGGATACAAAATCTCGACAAAAAAAAATATTGAAATTTCATCGTTTTAGTAGGAAGGTACCTACCTTATGATTTAGATTTTGGAAAACTTTGAAAGGTCATAACTTTTTTTCAATTATATATAGAAAGCTGAAACTTTCACTGAATTTTATCCCAATTAAGGAACTACAATCCCTGAAAATTTCAGCTCATTTGCACTTATAGTTCCTGAGATAAAATCGTGTTAAGCAATTTGGGGTGATTTATCAATTTTTCAATTTTTCTGAGTGCCTTTTTCCATAGATTTCGGCTTCAAATCTGAGAATAAGTTAGTGTATGGAGTTTGGGGGATGTTGATTGACGATTAGGATACAAAATCTCGACAAAAAAAAATTGAAATTTCATCGTTTTAGTAGGAAGGTACATACCTTATGATTTAGATTTTGGAAAACTTTGAAAGGTCATAACTTTTTTTCAATTATAGATAGAAAGCTGAAACTTTCACTGAATTTTATCACAATTAAGGAACTACAATCCCTGAAAATTTCAGCTCATTTGTACTTATAGTTCCTGAGATAAAATCGTGTTAAGCAATTTGGGGTGATTTATCAATTTTTCAATTTTTCTGAGTGCCTTTTTTCATAGATTTCGGCTTCAAATCTGAGAATAATGTAGTGTATGGAGTTTGGGGGATCCCAAATGACCATTAGGATACAAAATCTCAACAAAAAAAAATGAAATTCCATCGTTCTAGTACTAAGGTAGGTAGCTACCTTATGATTTAGATTTTGGAAAACTTTCAAAGGTCATAACTTTTTTTCTATTATAGATAGAAAACTGAAACTTTCACTGAATTTCATCCCAATTAAGGAACTACAATCCCTGAAAATTTCAGCTCATTTGCACTTATAGTTCCTGAGATAAAATCGTGTTAAGCAATTTGGGGTGATTTATCAATTTTTCAATTTTTCTGAGTGCCTTTTTTCATAGATTTCGGCTTCAAATCTGAGAATAATTAAGTGTATGGAGTTTGGGGTATGTTGATTGACCGTTAGGATACAAAATCTCGACAAAAAAAAATATTGAAATTTCATCGTTTTAGTAGGAAGGTACCTACCTTATGATTTAGATTTTGGAAAACTTTGAAAGGTCATAACTTTTTTTCAATTATATATAGAAAGCTGAAACTTTCACTGAATTTTATTCCAATTAAGGAACTATAATCCCTGAAAATTTCAGCTCATTTGCACTTATAGTTCCTGAGATAAAATCGTGTTAAGCAATTTGGGGTGATTTATCAATTTTTCAATTTTTCTGAGTGCCTTTTTTCATAGATTTCGGCTTCAAATCTGAGAATAATTAAGTGTATGGAGTTTGGGGTATGTTGATTGACCGTTAGGATACAAAATCTCGACAAAAAAAAATATTGAAATTTCATCGTTTTAGTAGGAAGGTACCTACCTTATGATTTAGATTTTGGAAAACTTTGAAAGGTCATAACTTTTTTTCAATTATATATAGAAAGCTGAAACTTTCACTGAATTTTATTCCAATTAAGGAACTATAATCCCTGAAAATTTCAGCTCATTTGCACTTATAGTTCCTGAGATAAAATCGTGTTAAGCAATTTGGGGTGATTTATCAATTTTTCAATTTTTCTGAGTGCCTTTTTCCATAGATTTCGGCTTCAAATCTGAGAATAAGTTAGTGTATGGAGTTTGGGGGATGTTGATTGACGATTAGGATACAAAATCTCGACAAAAAAAAATTGAAATTTCATCGTTTTAGTAGGAAGGTACATACCTTATGATTTAGATTTTGGAAAACTTTGAAAGGTCATAACTTTTTTTCAATTATAGATAGAAAGCTGAAACTTTCACTGAATTTTATCCTAATTAAGGAACTACAATCCCTGAAAATTTCAGCTCATTTGTACTTATAGTTCCTGAGATAAAATCGTGTTAAGCAATTTGGGGTGATTTATCAATTTTTCAATTTTTCTGAGTGCCTTTTTTCATAGATTTCGGCTTCAAATCTGAGAATAATGTAGTGTATGGAGTTTGGGGGATCCCAAATGACCATTAGGATACAAAATCTCAACAAAAAAAAATGAAATTCCATCGTTCTAGTACTAAGGTAGGTAGCTACCTTATGATTTAGATTTTGGAAAACTTTCAAAGGTCATAACTTTTTTTCTATTATAGATAGAAAACTGAAACTTTCACTGAATTTCATCCCAATTAAGGAACTACAATCCCTGAAAATTTCAGCTCATTTGCACTTATAGTTCCTGAGATAAAATCGTGTTAAGCAATTTGGGGTGATTTATCAATTTTTCAATTTTTCTGAGTGCCTTTTTTCATAGATTTCGGCTTCAAATCTGAGAATAATTAAGTGTATGGAGTTTGGGGTATGTTGATTGACCGTTAGGATACAAAATCTCGACAAAAAAAAATATTGAAATTTCATCGTTTTAGTAGGAAGGTACCTACCTTATGATTTAGATTTTGGAAAACTTTGAAAGGTCATAACTTTTTTTCAATTATATATAGAAAGCTGAAACTTTCACTGAATTTCATCCTAATTAAGGAACTACAATCCCTGAAAATTTCAGCTCATTTGCACTTATAGTTCCTGAGATAAAATCGTGTTAAGCAATTTGGAGTGATTTATCAATTTTTCAATTTTTCTGAGTGCCTTTTTTCATAGCTTTCGGCTTCAAATCTGAGAATAATTAAGTCTATGGAGTTTGGGGTATGTTGATTGACCGTTAGGAAACAAAATCACGACAAAAAAAAATTGAAATTTCATCGTTTTAGTAGGAAGGTACCTACCTTATGATTTAGATTTTGGACAACTTTGAAAGGTCATAACTTTTTTTCAATTATATATAGAAAGCTGAAACTTTCACTGAATTTTATCCCAATTAAGGAACTACAATCCCTGAAAATTTCAACTCATTTGCACTTATAGTTCCTGAGATAAAATCGTGTTAAGCAATTTGGGGTGATTTATCAATTTTTTCAATTTTTCTGAGTGCCTTTTTTCATAGATTTCGGCTTCAAATCTGAGAATAATTAAGTGCATGGAGTTTGGGGTATGTTGATTGACCGTTAGGATACAAAATCTCGACAAAAAAAAAATTGAAATTTCATCGTTTTAGTAGGAAGGTACCTACCTTATGATTTAGATTTTGGACAACTTTGAAAGGTCATAACTTTTTTTCAATTATATATAGAAAGCTGAAACTTTCACTGAATTTTATCCCAATTAAGGAACTACAATCCCTGAAAATTTCAGCTCATTTGCACTTATAGTTCTTGAGATAAAATCGTGTTAAGCAATTTGGGGTGATTTATCAATTTTTCAATTTTTCTGAGTGCCTTTTTTCATAGATTTCGGCTTCAAATCTGAGAATAATGTAGTGTATGGAGTTTGGGGTATGTTGATTGACCGTTAGGATACAAAATCTCGACAAAAAAAAAATTGAAATTTCATCGTTTTAGTAGGAAGGTACCTACCTTATGATTTAGATTTTGGAAAACTTTGAAAGGTCATAACTTTTTTTCAATTATAGATAGAAAGCTGAAACTTTCACTGAATTTTATCCCAATTAAGGAACTACAATCCCTGAAAATTTCAGCTCATTTGCACTTATAGTTCTTGAGATAAAATCGTGTTAAGCAATTTGGGGTGATTTATCAATTTTTCAATTTTTCTGAGTGCCTTTTTTCATAGATTTCGGCTTCAAATCTGAGAATAATGTAGTGTATGGAGTTTGGGGTATGTTGATTGACCGTTAGGATACAAAATCTCGACAAAAAAAAAATTGAAATTTCATCGTTTTAGTAGGAAGGTACCTACCTTATGATTTAGATTTTGGAAAACTTTGAAAGGTCATAACTTTTTTTCTATTATATATAGAAAGCTGAAACTTTCACTGAATTTTATCCCAATTAAGGAACTACAATCTCTGAAAATTTCAACTCATTTGCACTTATAGTTCCTGAGATAAAATCGTGTTAAGCAATTTGGGGTGATTTATCAATTTTTCAATTTTTCTGAGTGCCTTTTTTCATAGATTTCGGCTTCAAATTTGAGAATAATGTAGTGTATGGAGTTTTGGGTATGTTGATTGACCGTTAGGAAACAAAATCTCGACAAAAAAAAATTGAAATTTCATCGTTTTAGTAGGAAGGTACCTACCTTATGATTTAGATTTTGTACAACTTTGAAAGGTCATAACTTTTTTTCAATTATATATAGAAAGCTGAAACTTTCACTGAATTTCATCCTAATTAAGGAACTACAATCCCTGAAAATTTCAGCTCATTTGCACTTATAGTTCCTGAGATAAAATCGTGTTAAGCAATTTGGGGTGATTTATCAATTTTTCAATTTTTCTGAGTGCCTTTTTTCATAGATTTCGGCTTCAAATCTGGAAATAATTTAGTGTCTGGAGTTTGGGGGATCCTAAATGACCATTAGACAAGTTTTTTTTTCATAGAATCTGGCTTCAAATCTCAGAATCTCAGACTTCAAGATTCTAAAGACGCACAAGTGATAAGTTTCTTCGTTTCTGTCAAGACGAAAATTAAATTAAATAGATTCGTATCAGCTTAAAACAATTGGTAAAAAAATTGGGGCCAAAAACAATGATCGTATGGTGGATACTTATCTGTTATTTCATATAAGGGGTAAAAGCTTTCCAATATCCATCCACAATATTTGCTTAGGATCACCTTAATTAACAATATCTGGACCAGACTTGGCCATGTGTTATTGCAAAGATCACAATTTGTTGTTAGTACAAACTAAACTTTAGACCTTTTGTTGTCCAAGCTCTATAAATCCGCTTGCAATTAATTTCATAAGCATGAATTTTCTAGTTAATTTGTTCAGTTAATATATAATTGAGCCTATATAGAAGTGACTATTAAACAAATCTCATCGGTCTCGTTATTCATCGAGTATTTGTTTGAAGTTTCGACAATGATCGAGACCGCCCTGAGGGGAAAATCAGCTCATTAGTTTCGAATTTAATTAGCACGAGAATTTAATTAAACGCTGTTTTGTTTTGTCTGAATCCAGGACAGTTTTGTTAACATTTTGTTTTTTTTTCTAGTGGTCTCAGTACGAATATTTCCAAAGAAAATCTCCCTAATGGAACTTCGCTGCTAGCAAACGAAAACATTCCAAATGCGGAAAAACATTCGGAAGACGCAACCAAAGAGGAAAACTTCGACAATTTCGGTGATTTAGTTGACTATTTGCTGCTGGACAGTTTCGAAAGGGACAAATTCAGGACTGACTTGTCCAGAGTGAATGTTGTAATCAAAGACGACAGGGAGGCAGTGAAAAAACGGCCCAATCCCACCATAGCTGACGTGAAGAGAATTAAAATCGAGTAAGTACTTAATATTCAATGGGTCGTCATTCCCAATAAATATCTCCGCTCTAATTCTAACTTATAGCCTAATTCGGGAAATATGGAAGGTGATAACAAAAGCTTTAAATTCGAGCGCGTAGTAAAATTTCGAGCGGCGTTCGCTTGGAGCTTGCATAAATTCTGACAGAATTACCCCCCTTTTGCTTTATCACATCATAAACAGCCCCCCCTTTTGAGAATAGAGGGACGTTCCGCAAACAAATTATATTCGTAAAACCCCAAAGGGAATCGGGTTTTTTTTTGGGGTTTTGTTGTTTTGCGTTTTTCGGGGAAAATTAACATTTTATATTTGATTTTTGGGGGTTGGATGGATGATGGATTCAAAGAAAGGATGTTTGGAGTGTGGGGGCCTAATTTTGCATTAGTATTATGGAGTTTATTTGAGGCATATAATACCTACTCCCAATAATATTTTTCAGCTTTACAGTTTCAATTTTCTTTTCTTCGTTGAGTTTTTGTATGTCTCTTCTATAGACTTGAGTAGTTTCAAATTTTTATCATTACCGGATTTTGAGATAAAAATTTATGTGTTACTACATTGGAAAATTGATTTATTGAGTGATTATTTCCTGGCTCTTAATTCGAATCAAGAGCCGGGAATAATCAACAAATTGTTAAATTTTCAATAAAAATCATGTACAAAGAGATTTTTTCAAGAATTTACATATAAAGATTGTTTTATCACTGATCATGTACCTTGGGTACTTTTAGGAAAAGGTGCAAAAACAGAAATTTTTTATTTTTGTATTTTTCCTAATTTTGACTTCACAGCGGGTTCAAATTAGTCAGAAACAACTCTAACATCACTTATATTTGGAAATTTCGATGAGAAAAAAAATCCAAAAGGAAATCTCATTTTTGGCTCTGCACATTTTTTTGAAATATTGACATGCTAATGAATAACTGCTCATTCCTTCGACTAAGTTTGAGCAAATTGTCTATAATTATACATCATTTTTGGCTCTGGACATTTTTTGAAATCTTGACATGCTTATGATTTATTGCTCATTCCTTCAACTATATTTGAGCAAATTTCCTATAATTATACATCATTGGAAAGAGCATTAAATTCTCTATAAACCCTGTAAAATTGGTTTCTGTAGGTTTTGGAATTGCCAAGGTATTGAGCCTCAAAGTTGAAATTTAGTCGTCATTATGTGCAAATCTTTGAACTCGATTTTCTCAAAAACCATAAATGCTAGCAACTTTAATTAAATACCATTTTGAAGCCCTTATCAAGAGCTACATTTCCTGGAAATTTTGTCTCAGTACTGCTCTTGGTTACCGAGATATTGCAGTTTGAAGATTTGCAAATAAAAATACAAAAGGGTTACCCTTAGAAAAAGGTGCAAAAAATTGAAAATTTTTATTTTTGATTTTTTCTCAATTTTGATTTTAAAAATCGATAGAGCGAGTCCAAATTAGTTAGAAACAACTCTTACATCACTTACATTTAGAAATTTCGATGAGAAAAAAAATCCAAAAGGAAATTTCCTTTTTGGGTCTGGATATTTTTTGGAATCTTGACTTGCTCATGAATAATTGCTCATTCCTTTGACTATATTTAAGCAAATTACCTATAATTATACATCATTGGAAAGAGCATTAATTCTCTATGAATCTTGTGAAATTGGTTTTTATAGTTTCTGGAATTTCCAAGATATTCACCCTCAATGTTGAAATTTAGTCGTCATTATGTCCAAAACTTTTAACTCGATTTTCTCAAAAACTTTAAATGCTAGCAGCTTCAATTAAATACCATCTTGAAGCCCTTATCAGATGCTACAATTCTTAGAAAATTTGTCTCAGTACCACTCCAGGTTACCGAGATATTGCAGTTTGAAGATTTGCAAATAAAAATACAAAGGGGTTACCCTTAGAAAAAATTGCAAAAAATTGAAAATTTTTATTTTCAGATTTTTCTCAATTTTGATTTTAAAAATTGATAGAGCGAGTCCAAATTAGTTAGAAACAACTCTAACATCACTTACATTTGGAAATTTCGATGAGAAAAAAAATCCAAAAGGAAATCTCATGTTTTGGCTCTGGACATTTTTTGAAATCTTGACATGCCCATGTTTAATTGCTATTTCCTTTGACTATGTTTGAGCAAATTGCCTATAATTATACATCATTGGAAAGAGCATTAAATTCTCTATAAATCCTGTGAAATTGGTTTTCGTAGTTTCTGTAATTTCCAAGATGTTGAGCCTCAAAGTTGAAATTTAGTCGTCAATATGTCCAAAACTTTCAACTCGATTTTCTGAAAAACCGTGAATTCTAGCAACTTCAATTAAATACCATTTTAAAGCCCTTATCAAGAGCTACAATTCTCGAATACTTAGAAGTTTTTGGTATGCATTTCAACAATAAGACCCCTTTTAAATATAAAGGATCTTATAGATTAATATAAATCAGTTCAAACACGTGCCACTGCACTTAACAAAAAAACTTAAGATGACAAAATATTGGGGCGTATTTAAAAATTCCCCTTGCAGTTATAGCAGGAAGTGCATTGCACCCTGTTCATATACCTGCACCATATGGGCAAAGTCTATAAAATGCATGATAAGGTGGCAATAATTTGTTTTTTTAATATAGAGTATTAATTAAGAATTGCAATAAAATATTCAGAAGATAATTATTAAACAATTTTTTTAGGAAATCCCCTATTGGCTTATTGGCGAAATCATCTAAGGGGAAATCCCTCATAGAAACAAAGTAATGCAATAATAATGAAATCTATTATTTGGCCTTGAAATTTACTATATTTCGGCTCAGAAATGCTTGTTCTGAGTAACATTTCGACAGTAATTCAACTGAAAAAAATTTAAAAACTCCCATCCATGGTCGGCCTACGTTTGTAGTTTCAGGCCAGAAACACTCCATTTTACAATAGTATTTATCAATTTTGGCCTGAGATTAAAATGTAGCCCTTCTGAGTCATAAGTATACCTTTACTGTTTACACTGTTTCTGATCTGAGATTCCAGATCTTCTCTTCTCTAACATCACTTACATTTGGAAATTTCGATGAAAAAAAATCCAAAAGGAAATCTAATTTTTGGCTCTGGACATTTTTTGAAATCTTGACATGCTAATAAATAACTGCTCATTCCTTCGACTATATTTGAGCAAATTGCTTATAATTATACATCATTGGAAAGAGCATTAAATTCTCTATAAATGCTGTGAAATTGGTTTTTGTAATTTCTGGAATTTCCAAGATATTGAGCCTCAAAGTTGAAATTTAGTCGCCATTATGTCCAAAACTTTTAACTCGATTTTCTCAAAAACTATAAATGCTAGCAGCTTCAATTAAATACCATCTTAAAGCCCTTATCAAGAGCTACAATTCTTGGAAATTTTGTCTCACTACCGCTCTTGGTTACCGAGATATTGCAGTTTGAAGATTTGCAAATAAAAATACAAAGGGGTTACCCTTAGAAAAAGGTGCAAAAAGTTGAAAATTTTTAATTTTGGATTTTTCTCAATTTTGATTTTAAAAATCGATAAAACGACTCCAAATTAGTTAGAAACAGCTCTAACATCACTTACATTTTGAAATTTCAATGAGAAAAAAAGTCCAAAAGGAAATCTCATGTTTTGGCTCTGGACATTTTTTGAAATCTTGACATGCCCATTCCTTTGACTATATTTGAGTAAATTGCCTAGATTTATGCATCATTGGAAAGAGCATTAAATTCTCTATAAATCCTGTGAAATTGGTTTATGTACTTTCTGGAATTTCCAAGATATTGAGGCTCAAATTTGAAATTTAGTCGTCATTATCTCCAAAACTTTTAACTCGATTTTCTCAAAAACTATAAATGCTAGCAGCTTCAATTGAATACTATCTTGAAGCCCTTATCAAGAGTTACAATTTCTGAAAATTTTGTCTTAGTACCGCTCCTGGTTACCGAGATATTGCAGTTTGAAGATTGGCAAATAAAAATACAAAGGGGTTAAAATTAACATTCTTAATTTGATTTCTAGGGGTTGGATGGATGATGGATTCAAAGAAAGGATGTTAAAGTTTGAGGGCCTAAATTTTGCATTAGTATGATGGAGTTTATTTGAAGCATCATACCCATACCTACTTCCAATAATATTTTTCAAGTTTGTCTTTGCCTGCTTTAAAATTTCAATTTTCTTCTCTTCATTGGTATGTTTCTTCTATAGACTTGAGAAGTTTCAAATTTTTATCATTACCGGATTTTGGGATAAAAATGTATGTATTTCTAAATGAGTTGCTACACTGGAAAATGTATTTTATTGAGTGATTATTTCTGGTTCCTGATTCGAATCAAGAGCCGGGAATAATCAACATATCGGTACGTATATTTCCAATAAAATTCTTGTACTAAGAGATTTTTTCAAGAATTTAATTATAAAAATTGGTATTTAATTGGACACTGATCATGTACCTTGGGATAGAAAAAATTGTCACACTCATAAGCAAATTGAAGAAATTCAAACTATGTTGAATGGTCCTTTCAATATCTTGTTTGTGAAACAGAAAATAATGTTCAATAATTATTTATTTATATTTGAAGTTAGAAAAGGATAAATGATTATTGCCTGATTATGTTTGTGATAGAATTATGGTTTTTATAAAAGTCCACTAGAAATTACAATAATTCTATACTGAGAGAATGTAACAATTGTGGTAGTGTTTCACTCTATTTTTCAGGAATTTAATGGCTTGTCTCCCTACCATTAGGAACTTTGATAGCCTTGTATTGTTCAAGAGACTTTTGAGAAATTTTGTTTTGGAATTACTATTCGGCTTCCAAACATCAAACATTCTCGTACTATAGATAAATCCTCTCTTCGTGAATAAAACTTTTTGAGAAGTCTAAAATTTAACATCTTCAAGATGTTCCTGTTCCGGACAAACTTTGAAAATTGTCTCAAATGAGTCGTCCTTTCGTAGGAATATCTGAAATATCATAAAATGTGACTTCATAGAAACGTTCTCTCCATTTTTGGCTCTGGACATTTTTTAAAATTTTGACATGCTCATTCCTTTGACTATATTTGAGCAAATTGCCTATAATTATACATCATTGGAAAGAGCATTAAATTCTCTATAAACCCTGTGAAATTGGCGTTTGTGATTTTTGAAATTTCCAAGATATTGAGCCTCAAAGTTGAAATTTAGTCGTCATTATGTCCAAAACTCAATTTTCTCAAAAACAGTGAGAGCTAGCAGCTTCAATTAAATACCATCTTGAAGCCCAAAAGCTACAATTCCTGAAAATTTTGTCTCAGTACCGCTCCTGGTTATCGAGATATTGCAGTTTGAAGATTTGCAAACAAAAATACAAAGGGGTTACCCTTAGACAAAAATGCAAAAAATTGAAAATTTTTATTTTTGGATTTTTCTCAATTTTGATTTTTAAAATCGATAGAGCGAGTCCAAATTAGCTAGAAACAACTCTATCATCACTTACATTTTGAAATTTCGATGAGAAAAAAAAATCCAAAAGGAAATCTCATGTTTTGACTCTGGACATTTTTTGAAATCTTGACATGCCCATGTATAATTGCTCATTCCTTTAACTAAATTTGCGCAAATTGCCTATAGTTATACATCATTGGAAAGAGCATTAAATTATCTATAAATCCTGTGAAATTGGTTTTTGTAGTTTCTGATATTTCTAAGATATTGAGCCTCAAAGTTGAAATTTAGTCGTGATTATGTCCAAAACTTTTAACTCGATTTTCTCAAAAACCGTAAACGCTAACAACTTCAATTAAATACCGTCTTGAAGCCCTTATAAAGAGCTACAATTCCTGAAAATTTTGTCCCAGTACCGCTTCTGCTTACCGAGATATTGCAATTTGAAAATTTTCAAATAAAAATACAAAGGGGTTAACCCTTAGAAAAAGGTGCAAAAAATTGAAAATTTTTATTTTTCTCAATTTTGATTTTAAAAATCGATAGAGAGAGTCCTAATTAGTTAGAAAGAATTCTAATTTCACTTACATTTGGAAATTTTAATGAGAAAAAAAATCCAATAGGAAACCTCATTTTTGGCTATGGACATTTTTTGAAATCTTGGCATGCTAATGAATAATTGCTCATTCCTTTAAGTATTTTTGAGCAAATTGCCTATAATTATACATCCTTGGAAAGAGCATCAAATTCTCTATAAACCCTGTAGAACTGGTTTTTGTAGTTTTTGGAATATTCAAGATATTGAGCCTCAAAGTTGAAATTTAGTCGTCATTATGTCCAAAACTTTTAACTCGATTTTCTCAAAAATTGTAAATGCTAGCAGCTTCAAATAAATACCATCTTGAAGCCCTTATCAAGAGCTACAATTCCTGGAAATTTTGTCCCAATACCACTTTTGGTTACCCAGATATTGAAGTTTGAAAATTTGCAAATAAAAATTCAATGGGGTTACCCCTAGAAAAAGGTGCAAAAAATTGAAAATTTTTATTTTGGAATTTTTCTTAATTTTGATTTTAAATATCGATAGAGCGAGTCAAAATTAGCCAGAAACAACTCTAACATCACTTAAATTTGGAAATTTCGATGAGAAAAAAAATCCAAAAGGAAATCTCATTTTTGGCTATGGACATTTTTTGAAATCTTGACATGCTAATGAATAATTGTTTATTCCTTTAAGTATTTTTGAGCAAATTGCCTATAATTATACATCCTTGGAAAGAGCATCAAATTCTCTATAAACCCTGTAGAACTGGTTTTTGTAGTTTTTGGAATATTCAAGATATTGAGCCTCAAAGTTGAAATTTAGTCGTCATTATGTCCAAAACTTTTAACTCGATTTTCTCAAAAACCGTAAACGCTAACAACTTCAATTAAATACCGTCTTGAAGCCCTTATCAAGAGCTACCTTCCTGACAATTTTGTCTCAGTACCACTCCTGGTTACCAAGATATTGCAGTTTGAAAATTTTCAAATAAAAATACAAAGGGGTTAACCCTTAGAAAAAGGTGCAAAAAATTGAAAATTTTTATTTTTGGATTTTTCTCAATTTTGATTCCAGAAATCGGTAAAGCGAGTCCAAATTAGTCAGAAACAACTTTAACATCACTTACATTTGGAAATTTCAATGAGAAAAAAAATCGAAAAGGAAACCTCATTTTTGGCTCTGGACATTTTTTGAAATCTTGACATGCTTATGATTTATTGCTCATTCCTTCAACTATATTTGAGCAAATTGCCTATAATCATACATTATTGGAAAGAGCATTAAATTCTTAATAAACCCTGTAAAATTGGTTTTTGTAGTTTTTTGAATTTCCAAGATATCGAGCCTCAATGTTGAAATTTGGTCTTCATTTTGTCCAAAACTTCAGAGTCGATTTTCTCAAGAACCGTGAATGCTAGCAACTTCAATTAAATACCATTTTGAAGCCCTTATCAAGAGCTACAATTCCTGGAAATTTTGTCCCAATATGATAATTCAGAATATGTCCCAAATATCGAATTTATTCAATCACAAACATAAATTTCTCAACTTTTATATGAAAGCTGAAATCTTCAATTCATTTAAGAAAATTATAAAGGTTTCAATGATGTTCATCAGAATTTTATCCAGAAACGATCAATATATCAGTTTCTTGTGATACTGCTATCGTAGTATCCATAATCTGTTAAAAAATAGACGGTGCTACTTTGATACCAAAAGGCATTCTATCATATTGAAATAGACCTTGATGTGTACTGTCTGGAATTTTAATCCATTTCAATTCGAGAAAATGCGTCAGAAAGATCTACAATGTTAAATACTGTGGTGTTTGCAACATTTTTGAATAAAGATACCAAAAGCTTTGCTGAATGCACCCTCTTTTGTAGGTCATTCCAAAGATACTCATGATATAATTAACAAGTAACAATGAAGTTTCAAAAGTAAAATTCGAGTTGAAGTGTTTGCTCCAACCGAAAAAAAAAAAATGACTCGAGTGATACAAAAAACCGGGGTAATAAAATGGCCCTTTCGGCCAAAACTGACGCGTATAAATTGTCCAGGATACAAACACGCAAAAATGTTGCCTAACTCAGCACGGTCCATAAAACCCCGCTTTGGAAATCGAACATCCAAACGTTGTCTCTCTGGCTACAAAAGGAAAACTCTTTGCGGTCCGATGGCTGATTCAAATTTATTACGCATATATGGAGAGTGTGGGAATTAATAATTTTAAATCAAATCCTTTCCAAAAGCACTCGAAATCCATTTAAGAAAGAAGACCTTTCTCTTCTCTATATATTGACTTTATCCTTCAAATAGAAAATCCCGAACCGGGGAAAATGAAAGAAAACGGATTAAAGCTGCGTCTGTTATTTAATGGGAAACGTCTTTTCTTTTTAGGAGTTTAACAATTAGTTTTGTTTGTAGCTTGTTTGCCGGATAATAGAAATCAATTCAAATTATTTATCCACAAGTGTTGCAATTTAAATTTTCATAGTTTTCGATTTTATAATTTAATGGAAACCCCCGGTTTCGAATCAACAGAGTTCTGTATAAATAAAAAATGCACCGGGGTCTTAAAAAATGCATGCGATTTGACTCCGACAGCAGAGACGATTTAAACCGTCCTTTATTTTTGTCCGAAAACGAATTATTTATGGATCGACGTTTCTTTCGACGAAAAGTTATTTGATGAAAACCTAGTTTCACATTGGTGAAACAACAATTTTTGCTGAATAATTAGAATTCCAACATTCTACAACACTATTTATTATAGAAGAAATATCGTTATATTCATGTTCTACGTCTGCCGCTATTTTTCACTGAAAATATTTGAAATTTTGGTATAATAAACTCCTAACACTCGACTTTTCACATTCTGTTATTGAACGGTTGATTTTAGTACTTAAGGGGGCACTTGAGCCTGGGAGCTTTTTCGATACCAGCACAAAACCAGCTTGAAACCAGTGAAAACCAGCCAAACCAGCATTTATCACTGATTACAAGCAATTTTTGCTGAATAATTAGAATTCCAACATTCTACAACACTATTTATCTTAGAAGAAAAATCGTTATACATATTCATGTTCTACGTCTGCCGCTATTTTTCACTGAAAATATTTGAAATTTTGGTATAATAAACTCCTAACACTCGACTTTTCACATTCTGTTATTGTACGTTTGATTTTAGTACTTAAGGGGGCACTTGAGCCTGGGAACTTCTTCGATACCAGCATAAAACCAGCTTGAAACCAGTGAAAACCAACCAAACCGGCATTTTTCACTGATTTCAAGCAATTTTTGCTGAATAAATAGAATTCCAACATTCTACAACACTATTTATCTTAGAAGAAAAATCGTTATACATATTCATGTTCTACGTCTGCCGCTATTTTTCACTGAAAATATTTGAAATTTTGGTATAATAAACTCCTAACACTCGACTTTTCACATTCTGTTATTGTACGTTTGATTTTAGTACTTAAGGGGGCACTTGATCCTGGGAGCTTTTTCGATACCAGCACAAAACCAGCTTGAAACCAGTGAAAACCAACCAAACCAGCATTTTTCACTGATTTCAAGCAATTTTTGCTGAATAATTAGAATTCCAACATTCTACAACACTATTTATCTTAGAAGAAAAATCGTTATACATATTCATGTTCTACGTCTGCCGCTATTTTTCACTGAAAATATTTGAAATTTTGGTATGATAAACTCCTAACACTCGACTTTTCACATTCTGTTATTGAACGGTTGATATTAGTACTTAAGGGGGCACTTGAGCCTGGGAGCTTTTTCGATACCAGCACAAAACCAGCTTGAAACCAGTGAAAACCAAGCAAACCAGCATTTTTCACTGATTACAAGCAATTTTTGCTGAATAATTAGAATTCCATCATTCTACAACACTACTTATCTTAGAAGAAAAATCGTTATATTCATGTTCTACGTCTGCCGTTATTTTTCACTAGAAAGATTTGAAATTTTGGAACTCTTAACATTCGACTTTTCACCCTCTAAATTTCATTTTTTTTTTCCTGTTTTCCAGACAAACATGAAAACAAATTTGTTTTATTCTGTTATTGAACAGTTGATTTTGGTAGGTAAGGGGGCACTTGAGCCTGGGAAC
This sequence comes from Ceutorhynchus assimilis, assembly GCA_917834065.1. Classification (NCBI taxonomy): domain Eukaryota; kingdom Metazoa; phylum Arthropoda; class Insecta; order Coleoptera; family Curculionidae; genus Ceutorhynchus; species Ceutorhynchus assimilis. The sequence continues at coordinate 33,712,027 of OU892285.1, forward strand.
TTTTTCGATACCAGCATAAAACCAGCTTGAAACCAGTGAAAACCAACCAAACCGGCATTTTTCACTGATTTCAAGCAATTTTTGCTGAATAATTAGAATTCCAACATTCTACAACACTATTCATGTTCTACGTCTGCCGCTATTTTTCACTGGAAAGATTTGAAATTTTGGTATAATTAACTCTTAACGTTCGACTTTTCACCCCCTAAATTTCAATTTTTTATTTTCCTGTTTTCCAGACAAACATGAACATGTAGGAAGATGCAACTTTGTTTTATTCTGTTATTGAACAGTTGATTTTAATAGGTAAGGAGGCACTTGAGCCTGGGAACTTTTTCGGTACCAGCACAAAACCAGCTTGAAACCAGTGAAAACGAGCTAAACCAGCATTTTTCACTGATTTCAAACAATTTTTGCTAAATAATTAAAATTCCAACATTCTACAACACTATTTATCTTAGAAGAAAAATCGTTATACATATTCATGTTCTACGTCTGCCGCTATTTTTCACTGAAAATATTTGAAATTTTGGTATAATAAACTCCTAACACTCGACTTTTCACGTTCTGTTATTGTACGTTTGATTTTAGTACTTAAGGGGGCACTTGAGCCTGGGAACTTCTTCGATACCAGCATAAAACCAGCTTGAAACCAGTGAAAACCAACCAAACCGGCATTTTTCACTGATTTCAAGCAATTTTTGCTGAATAATTAGAATTCCAACATTCTACAACACTATTTATCTTAGAAGAAAAATCGTTATACATATTCATGTTCTACGTCTGCCGCTATTTTTCACTGAAAATATTTGAAATTTTGGTATAATAAACTCCTAACACTCGACTTTTCACATTCTGTTATTGTACGTTTGATTTTAGTACTTAAGGGGGCACTTGATCCTGGGAGCTTTTTCGATACCAGCACAAAACCAGCTTGAAACCAGTGAAAACCAACCAAACCAGCATTTTTCACTGATTTCAAGCAATTTTTGCTGAATAATTAGAATTCCAACATTCTACAACACTATTTATCTTAGAAGAAAAATCGTTATACATATTCATGTTCTACGTCTGCCGCTATTTTTCACTGAAAATATTTGAAATTTTGGTATGATAAACTCCTAACACTCGACTTTTCACATTCTGTTATTGAACGGTTGATTTTAGTACTTAAGGGGGCACTTGAGCCTGGGAGCTTTTTCGATACCAGCACAAAACCAGCTTGAAACCCGTGAAAACCAAGCAAACCAGCATTACAAGCAATTTTTGCTGAATAATTAGAATTCCAACATTCTACAACACTACTTATCTTAGAAGAAAAATCGTTATATTCATGTTCTACGTCTGCCGCTATTTTTCACTGGAAAGATTTGAAATTTTGGTATAATTAACTCTCAACATTCGACTTTTCACTCCCCAAATTTCAATTTTTTATTTTCCTGTTTTCCAGACAAACATGAAAATGTAGGAAGATGCAACTTTGTTTTATTCTGTTATTGAACGGTTGATTTTAGTAGGTAAAGGGGCACTTGAGCCTGGGAACTTTTTCGGTACCAGCACAAAACCAGCTTGAAACCAGTGAAAACGAGCCAAACCAGCATTTTTCACTGATTTCAAACAATTTTTGCTGAATAATTAAAATTCCAACATTCTACAACACTATTTATGATAGAAGAAAAATCTTTATATCCATGTTCTACGTCTGCCGCTATTTTTCACTAGAAAGATTTGAAATTTTGGTATAATGAACTCTTAACATTCGACTTTTCACCCCCTAAATTTCAATTTTTTTTTCCAGACAAACATGAAAATGTAAGAAGATGCAATTTTGTTTTGTTTTATTCTGCTATTGAACGGTTGATTTTAGTGGGTAAGGTGGCACTTAAGCCTGGTAACTTTTTCGGAACCAGCTTGAAACCAGCACAAAACCAGCGTGAAATCAGTGAAAACCAGCATTTTTCACTGATTTAAATCTGGTTGTGTGCTGATTTAGCTGGTTTCAGCTGGTATTAAGCTGGTTTCGAAAAAGTTCATAGGCTCAAGTGATCCTGTATCTACTGATTTTGTTGTTGATGTTATTATTTTGAGGATAAAAGTCCAATGTCCAATCTTAAGATTCGAAAAGTCGAAAACCTCAATTCAGAATCCAGAGGTCCTAGGAATTTTGGGATTCTACGAATCTTCTCATGGAACCACCAAGAAATTGTGACGGCTTGCAAAATTGAAAGTCTTTTGAGAAGAAAATCAGAAAATTTGCAAGGTAATTATAGAATTTAGAATATCAAGACTTTTCTCAAAGAAAACAAGAACAATCAAGGATTTACAAGTTTTAATATAACAATCTGAGAATCTTTACTCAAGATCCTGACATCTCATAGGCAGTTTGCGAAGTTATTATCAAAAATTCAAGATTTTGAGTCTTTCCACAGTTAAAATTGAGAAGTTTGCGACTCAGAATTTCTGATCTAAAGTTATTTCGTAAAAGGTCGAAGAATTTTTCAAGGTTTGCAGACTACAGAATCTTAAGATTCGAAGAGTTGACAACCTGAATTCAGAACCACAGGTACTAGGAATTTTGAGAGTCTACGAATCTTCTTATGAAACCACCAAGAAATTGTGACGGCTTACAAAATTGAAAGTGTTTTCAGTCAAGAAATTTACAAGGTAATTATAGAATTAAGGATCTCAAGAGAAAACAAAAAATTCAAGGATTTACATAAAAATCTGAGAATTTTTACTCAAAATCCTGACATTTTATAAGACGAACAGGCAGTTTGCAAAGTAATTACTAAAGATTTAAGTTTTGAGTCTTTCCAGAGGAAAAATTGAGAAGTTTGCGACTCAGAATTCCTGATCTAAAGTTTTTTCGTAAAAAAAATAAAGACTTTTTCAAGGTTTGTAGAATTCAGAATCTCAAGATTCGAAGAGTCGGAAACCTCAATTCAGAATCCAGAGGGCCTGAGAAACTTGAGATTTTACGAATCTTCTCATGAAATTTTGAAGAAATTTTCCTGGCTTGTAAAATCTCAAGATCTGTAGAGAAAATTAAAACAATTTTCAAGCAACATGTCAAAATCTGAATGTTCTAAAGATCTGACCAAGATCTAATGGAACTTTTCTTAGAATCAGAAAGTTTTTTCAAGGTTTGTAGAATTCAGAATATTAAGATTCAAAGAGTCGAAAATCTCAATCCAGAATCCAGAGATCCTAAAAATCTTGAGATTCTACGAATCTTTCCATGGAATCATACCAAGAAATTGTGACGACTTGTAAAATTTCAAAATCTGAAGAAAAAATCAGAATATTGTCAAGCGAACATGTCAGGATCTGAAAGTCGTACAAATCTGACAAAGATCGAATCAAACTTCTCTAGGATCAGAAACTTTTTTCAAGAATATTAGGATTTGAAAAGTCGAAAATCTCGATTCAGAATCCAGAGATTTTGAAAATGTTGAGATTCTACGAATCTTTCCATGACATGATACCAAGAATTGTGACGACTAGTAAAATTTCAAGATCTGTAGAAAAAATCAGAATATTTTGAAGCAAATATGTCAGGATTTGAAGATCCTAAAGATCTGACAAAGATCTAATGAAACTTCTCTTGTTGAAATCAGAAACTTCTTTCAAGATTTGTAGAATACAGAATCTTAAGTTCCGAAGAATCAAAAACCTCAATCCAGAATCTACTATCTGTTGAGAAAATCATAACATTTTCAAGTGAACATGTCAGAATTTGAACGTCCTACAGTTCTGACAAATATCTAATGAAAATTCTATTAGAATCAGTGTTTCTAGGTTTGTAGAATTCAGAATCTTATGATTCGAAGAGCCGAAAACCTCATTCCAAAATCAAAGATCCTAGAAATCTTGAGATTCTACGAACCATGGAATCATACCAAGAAATTGTGACAGCTTGCAAAATTGAAAGTCTTTTCAGAAGATAATCAGGAAATTTGCAAGGTAATTATAGAATTTAGGATTTCAAGAGTTTGCGAAGTAATTACTAAAGATTCAAGATTTTGAGTCTTTCCAAAGGAAAAATTGAGAAGTTTGCAACTAAGAATTCCTGATTTAAAGTTTTTTCGTATAAAGACAAGGTTTGTAAAATTCAGAATCTTAAGATTTAAAGAATCGAAAACCAATTCAGAATCCAGAGTTCCTGAGAATCTTGAAACTCTACCAATCTTCTAATGGAAACCACTAAGAAATTGTGAGGGCTTGCAAAATTTCAAGATCTGTAGAGAAAATCAGAACATGTTCGAGCGAAGATGTCAAGATCAGAAAGTTCAGACAAATATTTAATAAAAATCCTTTTAGAATCAAAAAGTTCTTTCAAGGTTTATGGAATTCAGAATCTTAAGACTCGAATAGTCGAAAACCTCAATTCAGAATTCAGAGGTCCTAAGAATCTTGAAATTCTACGAATCTTCTCATGAATCCCCCAAGAAACTTTGAGACTTATGAAATTTCAAGATTTGTAGAGAAAATCAGAATATTTTCGAGCGAACATGTCAGGATCTGAAAATTTTAAAGATCTAATGAAGCTTCTCTCAGGACCAGTTTATAAGTGTACAGTTATTTACCTGGTTATTTAGTTTAGTAGTCGGTTAACTAATAACAATTACTATTAAACCGTCAGCTAAACTAAATAACTGTCCACTGATAAACCAGTTCTTAGAATCAGAAAGTTCTTTCAAGGTTTGTAGAATTTAGAATCTTAAGATTCGAAAAATCAAAATCTCAAGGTTTTAAAAATCTTAAGATTCTACAAATCTCCTCATGAAACCACCAAGAAATTGTAAAGGCTTATGAAATTTCAAGATCTGTTGCGAAAATCAACATTTTCAAACGAACATGTCAGGAATTGCACGACCTTAAGTTTTGACAAAGATTTAATGAAACTATTTTTAGAATCAGAAAGTGTTATTAAAGTTTGTAGAATTCAAAATTTCAAGAATCGAAAATCTCAATTCAGAAGTCCTAAGATTCTTGAGATTCTACGAATCTTCTCATGAACCATAAAGAAATTGTGACGGTTTACAACATCTCAAAATCTGTTGGGAAAATCAGAACATTTCAAGCAAACATGTCAGAATCTCAAGGTCCTAAAAGATCTAACAAAGATCTGATGAAATTTCTCTTGGAATCAAAAAGTTCATCCAAGGTTTGTAAAATTCAAAATCTTAAGATTCGAAAAGTCGAAAACATCAATTCAGAATCCAGAAAACCTAAGAATCTTGAGATTCATGAAACCACCAAGAAATTGTGAAGGCCTGCAAAATTTCAATATTTGTAGAGAAAATCAAAACATTTTCAAATTTTCAATCTAAAGATCTTATGAACCAGACAGTTTGGAAAAAACTTAATAATTTAAAATTCAGAAACCTAAAATTCTTATTAGACGAGAATCAAGAAATTCCAACAATTACCTAGGGATCTAGGACCAATAATACAATCTTTACTGGAGATCATGAGACTCTTCTTATAGGAAAAACAGGAAATAATAACTGAAGGTTGAAAGTCTCTAGAGAAAAATGAAGAAATTTGCAAAATAATGACTCAGAATTACAGGCTACAAGCTCATGAGATTCTTCAATTCCGTTTTTTGAATGAAACAAATTAATGAAGAATCATGGACATTCATTTATAAATAAGCAAATAAGAAAAGATATATTCCCATGACGAAATTATAACCTCACCAAGTGAACATAGAAGTTATTGGAAGAGGCTGGAAAAGAAAAAAAAGTGCTGAGAACAGATTTCTATAGATTCACAATAATCTTGTATGGACTTTATATTCATAATCTTTGATATTTTCCTGTAAACTTCTTTTTCTGAGTTGGTATGCTTTTGCTTATATTGCACTGATATCAAAGCAATCATATTGAAAATATTGTTTCTTTTCTTACCAAAAATCCATATTTTTTACCAAACTTTTTCCAAATTCCGACACAAAATGCAACAATGTCACGTAAAACTCTTATCAAGTTAAAATTCTCAAATAAGCATAACCGACGAGGCTATTCGATCCTCTATCTTGTACCTGGGGGATCGTTTTTGGAGGACATTGTTGCAGAAATTACGGTCCGCGTTGGAATATCAAATTAATCGAGGATGAACTTTGTATAAATTAAAAACTTTTAAAGTTTCTCGGCTCGGCTAAACTTTAAAAAGAAAGTTGTTGCATACATTATCAATGCAGTTTGCATCCGAATGGTGAAGATTTGGCTTATTTGGTCTTTAACGAACTATTTAGAAAAGTTTCCGTCCTGGAAAAATATATTTCGTATTTTAATTTAATCATTTTATCGTAAAACATAAAAGTTTTTCGATAAAAAAAAACACTTATAAATAAGATTGCATCATTCTCCCCAGAGGTTATTTTTAATGATCCAGCTATGAAATTGCAGCATTTTCATAAAAACGCTTGTTGGATGAATCTTGTATAGCCTTGTTATAAGTGATGCATTTTATATAAATATTCCATCAAAAACAGTAAAGCACAATACAATCTCTATATACACAGGTGATGATTCGTTTCGCTAATGAATAATAAATCACTAAGGGGGGGTGCGAACACAAATTGTTGCATGTTTGATATACGACGGCAATGGGCTAATTAAAGCCGAAACGCCATTATATTGGAGTGGGTTAATTTCGATTTACGACCTGAAGGCAATACAGCGTCACAATCTTTGAATCTCTGATAAATGTATGCGGTTTTGATTAAATGGTGACTCTATATTATAAACGACAGAATTTTTATTCGGTAGCAAAAATTTACGAGTCATATTCGTAGAATATGCGAGACTTGTTCCCGGAAATACCTCAGGATGTGAAGTAATGAAAACATATTAATTTCCTGCTATATTCGGTCCGCTTTCCCAGAGCCGAGGGAAGAGAGTCTGGATTATCGAGGCTGTAAATTACCCATTTGAGACAGCTTGGTTATTTTCGAGGACACTTTAATGCCGATTTTTCTACAGAGATGTACGGGAAATCAATTTTTGTTGATAGGTATTTTGTTATCATTTTCTCACTACTGGTGGATTATGGACAGTAGAAAATATTGAATAAAGTAAATTGAAATCACCAGTTGTTGTTGAATATGATAAGAAAAGCACAAACTTGCTAATCAATGCAAATTTATAAAATGTGTATCTTAATCTATGAAATTATGTATTCAATGACTGAGAGAATGAGATTCTTGTAAAGTTTGTGAGGTTGCCTGAATCTGGAAAAGTTTATTTGGCTTGTAATTGTTTGGGGTTTTAGTTTGGAGAACGGTTTTCATTGGCGAACAAAAAAAAAAAAAAAAGATTCAAAGTTGTTGCAATTATGTGGTTTCAATGTTTTAAAGTTTTCTGCTTCATAGCCTCAAGACTCTCAGAAATTATTTTATCAGCTTTCGTCGAAGGTTTGAACTAATTACTAACCCAATCAGGAGGCATTCAAATTACAAATATCCAAAATCCAAATGCATTTTTTGACTATTCAAGTCTCAGGACTTGGATACTTTGATATGACTTGATTGATTGACTGGTTTCAATCCCAATTAAGATCCTGGAATAGTGAGAATAGAAAGCCTGGAATAAGCAAATAGGACAAAGAAAACGACAGAAAAAACCTAACGGTTAGGAAAAAAACATAGATAAAGTAGGATGTATAAGATAGTGAGGCAAACTTTTATTATACCCGGCGCTTGAGTGGCCAAAACCTTGGAATAGTGAAGAGAGATAAAAATTTCCAATTTTCTGCACCTTTTTCTAAGGGTACCCCTTTTGAATTTTTATTTGCAAATTTTCAAACTTTGATATCTTGGTAACCAGAAGCAATACTGGGACATAATTTCCAGGAATTGTAGTCCTTGATAAAGGCTTCAAGATGGTATTCAGTTGTAATCGCTAACATTAACGGTTTTTGAGAAAATCGAGTTTAAAGTTTTGGACAAAATGACGCTTAAATTTCAACTTTGAGGCTCAATATCTTGGAAATTCCAAAAACTACTAAAACCAATTTCACAAAGTTTATAGAGAATTTAATGCTCTTTCCAACGATATATAATTATAGGCAATTTGCTCAAATATAGTCGAAGGAATGAGCAATTATTCATGAGCATGTCAAGATTTCAAAAAATGTCCGGAGCCAAAAATGAGATATCCTTTTGGATTTTTTTTTCTCATTGAAATTCCCAAATGTAACTGATGTTAGATTTTTTTCGACTAATTTGGACTTGCTCTATCGATTTCCGAAGTCAAAATTGAGAAAAATCCAAAAATAATAAATTTGAATTTCAATTTGCAAATCTTCAAACTTCGATAACTGGGTAACCAAAAGTTGTATTGGGACAAAATTTCCAGGAATTGTAGCTCTTGAAAAGGGCTTGAAGGTGGTATTTAATAGAAGGTGCTAGCATTCACGGTTTTTGAGAAAATCGACACTAAAGTTTTGGACAAAATGACGCCTAAATTTCAACTTTGAGGCTGAATATCTTGGAAATTCCGAAAACTACTAAAACCAATTTCACAGAGTTTACAGAGAATTTAATGGTCTTTCCTATGATGTATAACTATAGGCAATTTGCTCAAATTTAGTTAAAGGAATGAGCAATTATTCATTAGCATGTCAAGATTTCAAAAAATGTCCAGAGCCAAAAAAGAAGTTTCCTTTTGGATTTTTTTTCTCATTGAAATTTCCAAATGTGATGTTAGAGTTGTTTCTGACTAATTTGGACTCGCTTTACCGATTTCTGGAATCAAAATTGAGAAAAATCTAAAAATAAAAATTTTCAATTTTTTTTACATTTTTCCAAGGGTAACCCTTTGAATTTTTATTTGCAAATCTTCAAATTGCAATATTTCGGTAAGCAGAAGCGGTACTAAGACAAAATTTACAAAAATTGTAGCTCTTCATAAGGGCTTCAAGATGGTATTTATTTGAAGTTGCTACCATTTACGGTTTTTGAGAAAATCGAGTTAAAAGTTTTGGACATTATGACGACTAAATTTCAACTTTGAGGCTCAATATCTTGAATATTCCAAAAATTACAAAAACCAGTTCTACAGGGTTGATAGAGAATTTAATGCTCTTTCCAATGATGTATAATTATAGGCAATTTGCTCAAAAATACTCAAAGGAATGAGCAATTATTCATTAGCATGTCAAGATTTCAAAAAATTTCCAGAGCCAAAAATGAGATTTCTTTTGGATTATTTTTTCTCATCGAAATTTCCAAATGTAAGTGATATTAGAGTTGTTTCTAGCTAATTTGGACTGGCTCTATCGATTTTTAAAATCAAAATTAGGAAAAATCCCAAAATAAAAATTTTCAATTTTTTTGCACCTTTTTCTAAGGGTAACCCCTTTGAATTTTTATTTGCAAATCTTCAAATTGCAATATCTTGGTAAGCAGAAGCGGTACTGGGACGAAATTTACAGAAATTGTAGCTCTTGATAAGCACTTCAAGATGGTATTTAATTGAAGTTGCTCGCATTTACGGTTTTTGAGAAAATCGCGTTTAAAGTTTTGGACAAAATGAAGACTAAGTTTCAACTTTGAGGCTCAATATCTTGGGAATTTCAAAAACCACAAACACCAATTTTACAGAGTTGATAGAGAATTTAATGCTCTTTCCAATGATATATCACTATAGGCAATTTGCTCAAATCTAGTTGAAGGAATGAGCAATTATTCGTTAGCATGTCAAGATTTCAAAAAATGTCCAGAGTCAAAAATAAGGTTTACTTTTGGATTTTTTTTCTCATTGAAATTTCCAAATGAAAGTGACATTAGAGTTGTTTCTGACTAATTTGGATTTACTCTATCGATTTCTGAAGTCAAAATTAAGAAAAACTCAAAAGTAAAAATTTTGAATTTTTTACACCTTTTTCCCTTTGAATTTTTATTTTCAAACTGTAATATCTTGGCAACCAAAAGCGGTACTGGGACAACATTTCTAGGAATTGTAGCCCTTGATAAGGGCTTCAAGATGGTATTCAATTGAAATTGTTAGCATTTGGGGTTTTTGATATAATCGAGTTTGAAGTTGTTGGCGTAATGGTTGATATTTTAGAATCACCTTCGGAGTTACGTGGACTGTAAGCGCAACTAATGAATATGTAGCAAAAAAATAACCATACAAAAGACAATATGATAAAAGGCGCCTTACCTGTGGTTCTGGGGTTCTTCTAATTCAAAGTTAATTGTTAATACCGGTATCCCGGGTTTTGTTTCGGTTGCACAACACTACCAGCTTTTATTTCGAAACCGGTAACCGGCGAGCTCGCGAATTCATCGAGTTTTTTGTGCGCGAAAACGGATTAAAAAATGTGTGTTCGTGTTTCGTGTTTGGCCGCAGTCGCTTGGCTGTACGAATCGAGTGTTTTTTCGTACCTTTTTTGTCGACCTCGGTTCCATACCGAGGGCGCTGGTGTTCCTTGCAATGGAGGCGCTATACCTATTTGAATTTGTATGGTTTTTCAATATGAGCAAAATTCGTGATTTTGACACTATTGAAGAGATGCACATACATTTTCCGCCCACTCAAAACCAACGTTTTGAAAATCAAAAATCAAAGAGAAAAATTAAAATTGAGTAAAAAAATAAATAAAAATAAACTAAAATAAATGAGGTAAGAATTCTGACCCGCGACGACACAAACATAGATACATTGGTAAGGTTTGGAATCTAACCAATTGGCAAAGGACACAGCTTAACAATAGGACGTTTAAACAGTCCTTGCTGGGTCCTTAAGGTGACCACCCGAACATGCCCATCTGGTCTGGGATGTAGCTCAACAACTCGGCCAAGGGCCCAATGAAAGGGAGGTTTCGTTTCATGTTTGATAATTACTAGTTGATCTAAAGTTATTTTCGAAGGATTTTGAGTCCATTTTGAGCGTTGCTGCAAGGTGTGGAGATATTCATCCTTCCAGCGTTTCCAAAATTCTGCGTTCAATCGTTGAACTAATTGCCACCGAGACAAAGTGTTTAATTTGAGATGGGACAAATCAGGGTCGGGACAAGAATTTAGAGGTTCTTGGGTCAAAAAATGTCCCGGGGTTAATGGCTGCAAGTCGTTTGGGTCGGAGCTCTGGGCACATAAAGGCCTAGAGTTCAAGACGGCTTCCACTTGAGCAAGGAAAGTGTTAAGCTCTTCGTAAGTGAGTCGCTGATCACCGATCACTCGATACAGATGAGTCTTTACCGCTTTGACGCCGGCCTCACTCAAGCCATTGAAATGCGGAGCAGCTGGGGGATTGAAATGCCAGAGAATTTGAAGATGATCCGCAGCCAATTGGGACATTTCTATCAGCTGAGTATTGGCACCCACAAACGTCGTTCCGTTGTCACTGTAGATATGGGTTACCGGCCCACGCCGAGAAATAAAGCGACGGAATGCCCCAATAAATGCCTCGGAGGTCAAGTCAGAAGTAAGCTCAATGTGCACTGCCCGGGTGGCACAGCACACGAAGACACATATATAGGCTTTTAGAACCTTGGCGCCTCGATATCTTTCCATGACTATATTAAAGGGGCCAGCATAATCCAGAGTGGCATGCGAAAAACATTTAAGTTGGGAGATTCGAAACGAGGGTAGGTCTCCCATATACGGAGTATACGCTTTTGGTCTGAGACGAAAACATCTGATGCAACGGGAAAGCACAGACTGTATCGCTCTTCGGGTAGATAAAATCCAGAATTGCTGACGCAACAAATTCTGGACGGTATTCAAACCAGGATGTAGACTGTCTTGGTGAACTTGTTCAATTAGGCGACGAGTAAAAGGATGGTCGCGAGGTAATAAAACCGGATGTTTGGCTTCAAAGGACATATGGGCATGTCTTAACCGTCCGCCCACTCTGACCAGTCCCTCCTTGTCAAGAAAAGGAGCAAGAGGTCGAAAGGACTTTGAAACTAGCTCATTGTTTCGAATTTGGGCAATGAGACCTGAAAATCGTCGTTGTTGAGCTCTTTTTTGGATAAAAGGAGCAAAGCGTTTTGAAGTTCAAAGGAGGAGATCGCTCCGGTAAGCGGAGACGATTTGTGACGATAATTGTGAAAAACTCTCAGGCACTGACAAAGGATTTTCTGTATTTTAGACAAAGAGGAATATTTGTCTATTAGAGTGTCGATTTATTCGATGGCGGCTATTTGATTACCACATGAATTTGGGGGTTGTCGATTCCATGAAGAACTTGGTTGAAGAAGCCAGGGAGGTCCTTGAAACCATAAGGGATGATCTGCCAGACTGGCAGGAGTTAAGCCACGGCTTGCACAGTCTGCGGGATTTTCGTGCGTGGACACGTGATACCACTTGACATTTGGGATCGTTTCTTGGATGTGGCTAACCCGATTGGCTACAAAGTTCTTCCATCGATGTGGTGAGCTAGCAATCCAAGCCAAGACAACTTGGGAATCCGTGTAAGCGAAAACTTCGTCGATAATAGTTAGTTTAGTGTATGACTCCATAACAAACTGAAAAAGGTTGGATAGAAGAGTGGCACCTAGGAGTTCCAATCTAGGTACACTTTGCGATTTGAGGGGTGCTACTCGAGCCTTGCCAATGATCAAAGAGGTTTGAATGACACCCTCGGGCGACTCTATGCGAAGATAGACTGCAGCAGCGTAGCCTAACTCGGAGGCGTCAGAGAATCCATGCAGCTGGCAACGTAGAATATTTTGCGAAAAAATGTATATAGGAAAAAATATTTTAGCTAAACCAGGAAGTTCTGATTGAATTTGAGACCAACGGTTTTGGATAGATTGTTCGACTGGCTCGTGCCTGCCGGTTTTAGAAAGCCACAGCCTTTGCATTAAGTGTTTAGCGCAGAATGAGACAGGCGACAGAAATCCCAGAGGGTCAAAAATTCTAGCAATTTCGGATAAGATATTGCGTTTGGTGCACGGCTTCTCTGATGGTTCACAAGCGAAAAACATTTTATCTGATGAGGGGTCCCATTGTAAACCTAGGACTTTTATGGATAATGGTTCCTCCCTGTCGAACGACACGGGAATTTGGCATTCTTCGGGGGAGAGAGATGATAGTAGTTGCGGATGATTGCTTGCCCATTTTCTTAGCTCAAAGCCACCGCATTTCAAGAGAGCAATCATGTCCTTCTGCAAAGATAATGCAGACTTCAAGTCCGAGGTACCTGAACAAATATCGTCAACAAAAGTATCCTCCTCCAGAAGTACCTGCGCCGCTTCCGGGTATTTGTGTTTTTCCAATGAGGCTAACTCTTGAAGTGTACGAATTGCGAGAAAAGGACTGGAGCTTACACCAAAGGTCACTGTGTTGAGACGATATTCTTCTACTGGATGATTAGAATCGAAACGCCAAAGGAGTCTTTGGAAATCCCTATGTTCTGGAGTCAGGTTTATTTGCAGGTACATTTGTTTGATGTCTGCCAAGAAATGATGAAATCGGAACTTTAGAAGTATCGTGTTGATATCCTTTTGAAGCTTTGGACCAGTCAAAAGCACATCGTTCAAACTGAGGTTCTTGGAACCCTTTGCCGAAGCATTGAAAACTACTCTAAGAGGTAATTAACTAATTTGGGTTTAGCCTCTTGAGCTCTAATAGGGCTCATATGACCGTTTTGTAAGTATTGATTCATGAAATCAGCATACTGCCGATATAGAATTGGATTTTTGACTAATCGGGATTCTAAGGATTGAAAGCATCTGTAGGCGCGAAAATAAGTGTCCCCTAAATCGGGTTCGAAATGGCGAAAGGGCAGCGAAACTACAAATCTTCCTGACTTATCTCGGGTTAAAGTCTTTTGGTAAATTGATTCGCATTTCTGATCATCAGGAGATAGGTAACTCTTAGAGGGTATATTTTCCAAGTGCCAAAATTTGCATATACTTTGTTCAAGCGTAGAATGCAGGGAAATTAAATAGGAATCGATCATATTGTGTGAAATTGGTCTGGGCTGTATATAGGTTTGTCCTAGTAGAACCCAACCAAAGCATGTTTCAAAAGCTGATGCTTGCCCTTGACTTCCAGGAATCCGACCTGATTTTAGAATTTGGGAGTAGATATCTGCTCCCAACAACATGTCTACGGGAGCAGGAATAGAAAAGTGCTCGTCGCCCAGTTTCAGGTTTGATATATGACCCCAACTTTGAGTGTTGATTTTAACAGAAGGCATGTCTGAACAAAGTTTGGATAGAACTAATGCCTCCAACGAAAAGACAGGGTCAGTTTTGCCGATTGGCTTAATGGTGCAACTTGTAAGGCCACAAGTGTCGGAAGTCGATTGACTTATTCCGACGACCGGAATGTGACATTCTTTCCTGGATAAACCAAGGCGATTGAGACACTTTTGGGTTATGAAGTTGGCCTGACTAGCTGAATCTAAAACGGCTCTGATTATCTGATAATTGCCTCTCGAGTCAAGCACCTCAATCTTAGTAGTAGAAAGGAGGACAGTGGTTTGAGGAATGGAGGTAGCCATCGCTGCACACTCGCAACTGAGTGATTGCTGTAGTTGTGCACTATGGGGACTTTCCATTTGCGATGGACTGACAATAGAGGCAGGTGTACCCGATGAGGAAGGCGTTTGACCGTGATGACTGGTTTGCCCAGTGTTTCTGGGAAAATGAAGCAAAGTATGGTGTTTGAATGACATATCCGACAACTAAAGGTGGATGGACAATCTTTTAGTCTATGAGTAGACCTTAAGCAATTGATGCAAGCGTTGGTTTGCTTAACGTAAGCTAGACGCCTTGACGGGGTTTTACCTAGAAATTGAGGGCATTGCGATAATGAATGAAAAGGTTGCTGGCATAATCGACATTTATACCTAGCAGGATCATGAGATGAGGACTGAGCAGCCATATTAGCGATATTTGGGATTGATTGCGGGTTATTTTGTCGTATTTGAGAGTCGTGAGCATTTGATTCAGTGTTCGCTACTAGACTTTGAGCTTCTGAATGTCTAGGCGTTCCAGAATAGCTACCAGACTTCAAGTTACTTTGGTGATATGAGTTTTGAGGTTTTTGGGACCTGTTGAGATTCATTGGACATAGTGAACTCATTTGGACTGATTCGAGGGCCCTACAATGACTTTCGAGATAATTAGTAAGCTGTAGATAAGTGGGTAACTCAATTTTGCTATGCTCTATTTCAAATGCCGTTCTTGTAGCTGAGTCTAGCCTTGTAAGCAGCATGTTGAAAAGAACAAAACACCACTGGTTGGTTGGAAATCCCAACACCTCGAGCGCGGCCACATTTTCATTGAAAGTATCCAGTAGGTTTCTTAAGTCTTTGGAAGAATTTGTTTTTTGAGTGGAAGTATTATTAATTGCATTTCAGTAGTTTGTAGCTAAATGCCGTTTATTCTGATAGCGATCTGTGAGAGTTTTAAAAGCTATTGCATAATTAGCATCCGTAGTAGGAATGGAATTTATTAAACTAAGGGGCTCACCCTTTAATAATGAAATTAGATATTGAAATTTGGAAATGTGGGGCAATGTAGAATCATGTACCATGGATCTATACATGTCATAAAATGTTGTCCAATTTTGTAAATTGCCATCAAAATTCGGAATAGTTAATTTTGGTAATTTCGCGGTGTAGCTTGCCTGGTTTGATTCATTTGGCGCTAAAACATAACTACCGGGTGTGCTACTAGGTGGAAATAATTCAAAGTAAACCTGTTTTGACCCAAAATAATAACTATCTCCGTCTTTTCTGACAGCATCCTGCTGGTCATATCCCTTATCATCAATTATACCAATGATTTCATTATGATATTTTTGAAAATCAGAATAAGATTCTTCCAAATTCTCAAACCTTACTTTAAGCAGTGCTTTTTGAGAGTCACTAGTTTTGGCTTTTTGTGCAACCGTGTACGTTTCTGTGATTCGGCTAGCACAGACGTAACGTTTTTTAGTTAATTTTTTGATGAGCGCAACGTTTGCCGTCTCAGTTTCCGGCATGTTGATCGAAATGCCAATAAAATAATTGAAAAAATTAAGAAAGTCTTTTTCAAAGCAAAGAATCTATGAAATAGGGTATATACCTAAGAATAAGGTATATACCTGGATTTGCAGGCTGTAACGTAAAACCTGTAAATCGTCGAAAAGAGAAAATTATAAAATTAAATATAGCGAAAAATTATTTTAAAATTAAGTAATACAATCATTACAATCTCATTATTAGCACCAATGTATCTATCTGTGCACTGCAATGCTTGAACTTATCGGAAATAATTGGGTTTTTTATTTAGTAAACAACTATTTCTTTTTTCCGTTTATTTGCGAAAATAAAATAAATTTATTTTTAATAACTGATAGGTAGGTGCCTCAGCGATAAGTTTTACAGACGGTTTCAGTGGCCTTGAAATTCCTCAAAAATAGAGAATAATGGATAGCGACAGTTTACGCGCACAAACCTGCACATAAAAAACTTGCTTTACATGGCGATTTTTGCTAATAATTATATTAATTATGATTTTTGATTCTAAAAAGGTTCAAATTTGGCTCGTAGGAACAGAAAATGCTGGCGTAATGGTTGATATTTTAGAATCACCTTCGGAGTTACGTGGACTGTAAGCGCAACTAATGAATATGTAGCAAAAAAATAACCATACAAAAGACAATATGATAAAAGGCGCCTTACCTGTGGTTCTGGGGTTCTTCTAGTTCAAAGTTAATTGTTAATACCGGGATCCCGGGTTTTGTTTTGGTTGCACAACACTACCGGCTTTTATTTCGAAACCGGTAACCGGCGAGCTCGCGAATTCACCGACTTTCTTGTGTGCGAAACAGGATTAAAAAATGTGTGTTCGTGTTTCGTGTTTGGCGAAAAGAGAGAGAGTGTTTCGCAGTCGCTTGGCTGTACGAATCGAGTGTTTTTTCGTACCTTTTTTGTCGACCTCGGTTCCATACCGAGGGCGCTGGTGTTCCTTGCAATGGAGGCGCTATACCTATTTGAATTTGTATGGTTTTTCAATATGAGCAAAATTCGTGACTTTGACACTCTTGAAGAGATGCACATACAGAAGTTATGGACAAAATGACTTTGAGCACAATATTTCGGAAATTTCACAAGCTACAAAAATCAATATGAAGAATTTATCACTCTTTTCAATGATGTAAAGTTACAGGCAAAATTACAATACAGGTTTTACTTCCTTCCATCACAATGTGTCAACCCTACCCCCGTTCTACGTCACTCAAAGACTATTGGAAATTGTATAGTACTTACAATATTCAAATATATAATATTTCGGCTATCCAAAGTTCAAAACTGGGATAAAGTTTGTTTCATCAGGGATATTAATTTGGGAGTGCACGTGCACATGTGCTCTTATGGAGGAACCGCCACTGATCAGGGTTTGTATACCTACTTACGTCATCATTTGCCAAATAAAAATTAACCAAAACGTGACGTCATAAAGATTCGTCGATCCTTAAAACCAGAAGTAATTATTTATTAAATTTGTAAAAAAAAATTGATTTCGTGAAAGAACGCGTTTTGGAACATACTTGCTTGAATGTTGCCTAATTTCAATACAAAATTTGAATTCATTTCTACGACAAACCCTTTCTTCAAAGTTATGACATAATTATATCACACAGGTTGTTTCATTAACAAATGCTCTACCTTGATTATTCAGAATCAGGATTATTTTGATTAACATCTTCTTGATGATTCACTGCATCATTAACATCATAATTACGTTAATGTTAACCCAATCAAGAGCCGAGAATAGTCAAAATTCGAATTATAAATATCCAAAATCCAAATGCATTTATTGACTATTCAAGTCTCAGGACATGGATACTTACTGACTACCAGGTGATTTACAACCCTCTCTATCAACATTGTGTCTGATGATTTTCGATAAGGTTCTACATTTATTTTTTGACAGGTGATTATACCTTAATTCTCAAGGTCTTCTAGTTTCAATTTTCCCTTATTGTGAAGAGTTTTAGGTATGTGTCTAACTGCCTGAATATGAGGTCTAGCATTTTTTTAAGATCAGTTGGGAGTTGACCTAATCCCCCAAACACTTTCAGATATCAAAAATTCAACATCTTTCTTAAAGTTAACATAACAAGTAGAATCAACTTGTTGAACCAGCTGTAACTTGAACTTATTTTGACTATCAACTACAACAAATGGTAAATATGTCGTTTTGTTGTTAATAGTACAGAATAGTGAGACTTTTCCAATAAGCTTAATTATAAAATCAGGGCTGCCACATAAAATTAAAGTTATTCGAGACTCTTTAATGTCATACTATTTATAAAATATATTCAGGAATCACACTGACTTCTGCTTTTATGTTCAGTTCAAATTCAATAGCACATCTATTTCCTTGGTCCACATGATATCAGCTTTCGTTGTCACACCATCAACACTCTTCACTAGTGAACTAATATAAAAATCATTAGAGTCCCTATCATTTTGATCATTATCACTGAATTTGTTGACTCTTTGGTACGCGCTTATTGTGTTTTTTTATCATCCCAAATTGTATTTCATATATTTTTTCAAATTTCAAGGGCCAGATAGGGAACAAGAAGAACAAAATTCAAGAAAACGTGAAACGTAGAAGAAAATACTTAAAGCTCAAATAGAAAACACCCTGTATAACAACTCCACGATTAATTAAAGTAAAAATTCAGCTACCGTAGAAGCATCATCAATCATCAAATAAGCAGGAGCCAAGAGTTCAAATCCCGAGACGCGCGCAAATCCCTTTTCGATGTTATGAAAATGATGACGATGGTGTGTCTTAATCTTGACAGAGCATCAACGAAGTAGGATTTTTGAATCTACAAAAGAGCGGAAAATACAGCTTAAAAAATAAATCCAATGTATAATGGAAATGACGATGATTGTGATAGATGGACAACGAATGGAGATTATGGATTGATACTTTATTTCAAAATAAATTGAATGATTTCTTGGGAGTTTTGAGATATAATACTCAACTTTTTGATAGGCAAAACAAATATTTCCAAATTCATGGAGCCTCACACAAGCTTTCTTCCGCAAATTACAAGAATCTCAATCTCTTCTAATCATAATCCATAATTCCATGGGTTATTATACACATTTTATAAATTTGCATGGAATTAGCAAGCGTACGCTTCCCTTATCCGTATTCGAAAATACACATAGAAAGTTTCCGGTCATCTGTCAGTCTCTGGAGACCGGTACGTCGTTGTCGCCCCCTTGTTCACCCCGAATTACTGTTTGCCGTCGCAATGTGTTTTATTAGCCGGATAAGGGTTCAAGAAGGACTCTTGTTTGCATTGAAATTCTGCAAAAATATTCGAATCCTTTACATTTCTATTTTTACCCTTGTTTGTTCTTCCTTTACTCAGTAGTCTTTGAAGTTTAAAGCCTCGAGGCCACTCTTACTGATTATAAAACGTATCTTACTTTGAGTTTGTTTAAATTGGCCACAAGACACACAACAATTCTTAGTAATCCCATTCTTTCTCTTGAAACTACAAAGTTTATTAATTAAAATCGAACTTTTTTTTTAAAAGTCTTCCGCAAGGAACATCTGGATTCGACAGGAATTTTATTATTAGAAAAATTATAAGAAGAGGAATTGTACGCGCTAATTAATTCCATTTGTTAATTAGAGGCGAGTGCGGTTCGTCTGGAATTTATCGCGCGCAGCTCGGAGTTTCATAAAATATTTGGTTTGATTAAAATTTTAATTACAAACGCAAAAAAATCTATCAAATATTTACAAAACCGTACGACATTAAAATAAAATCGTTCAATTTTGTTGTCGCTATTGTTTACCAGCTGTATAGAGAGAAATAGGTTTTGGATAATGCAGATGTTATGTTTTGCATGTGTGTGTAATCATTGATGGAAACCGTAAGCATGGAATTACCATTATAGCGACGAAAACAAATTCAGGAAATTGCAAAGATGCTTAAGTAAAAATTTGACTTTTGCCCCCAAAATTCGATATCGTCAAATTTTAATTATAAACGTAACCGATAGAGAGAAGAGGATTATTAAATTTCGATCTTGGATAATCGTCAGTAGTTGCCTTGCAGGAAATTGCCTCTCTCAGCCAGGAAGGTTCTCGTAATAACCGCTCTATTTGCGATAATATGCATCAAAGACTGAACATTATTTAATTATTAACGCGCATAATTTTACATTGTATGATCATTAATAAGCGGTCATTAACGTTGGAGAGTATTTGGGTTAATGTTAGGGGGAGAATGACTTTTATTATTATTGATGGCTTTATATAAAAATAATAATCAACCCTTCCTTAAATTTGAATAGGGAGGCGAACCTAACGATACAAATCATGTACGATTCGACACACATGCCAATAAACGAAGTGATTTAAATTATAATACGTTGAACTGACTGTAATGACTAAAATTGAGGTTTTGTGTGTGCATATATATCAATATTTTCCCAGAGTTATCATTTTTGGTTCAAGGCATTTAGCTAAAATTGCGGAAGACAAAAAAATGAGAAAAGAACAGGACAGAAAATAAAGGGAAGTTGTAAAATTACTACTCGAAAAACAGCTAAAGGAAAATACCAGGAGGAAAAATTGGAAAGTTGCAATTAATTTTCTCTCTATTCCATAACGCTGTTTCTTAATTCCTAAATACAGTCTAATGAATGTGTTCAGAGATGACATGTTTCGATTAAAGGCTTTTTTTGTCCCCCCATCGAAAGTGAGGTTATGTAGGTAACGTCAGAAACGTAGGCTATAAATGCCCTAAAACCGTACTGATTTTGAAAAAAAAAGAGCACAATCCTGATAGAGAGGGTATTAATCACTTGTCAAAAAATGAATGTGGAACCCTATCGAAAATCTTCAGACCACGTAGACGTGGTAGAAGTGAAACTTCTTAAAAACTACCACCTCCTCATATAACTTTTAAACTTAGCGTATGAGTCAAGGTAAAGACGAAGGACTACACAAAATGGAGACACGCAATGCGCATCTGAAGTAAGGACACAAGGGTAAGCTTGACAATAATAGGCAATCCTCTTTGCTTGTGTCAATCATTTGTCGGCTGTCATTGTCATTGGCTGTTTTTCTCCGTCTCACTACGTGATATCTTTCTTCTCTCTCTCCCGGTGTCGGCCGCGAGATTCGGTGCTAGGTTCTTCCCTGTTTGTTCGTAGCTACTGAGAAAATCCTCTTTAGTTTCTTTTCCCCCGCTTAGTAATATGCTTAAATTCGGCGGGCTATTTCACCTGCTCTGAGGTCGATAAGTTGAAATCAAACAAAAATTTAGTGTATTTAGTGTGTACAAGGCGCTTTAGGCGAATCGCTAAACACGATCATGACGTCATTTTCCGGGTTTTTTCATTCGAAAATATCGGACACGACGATCGTATTTATAGTATAGTGCGATTACGCGCTACGTTCATACACGCTTATATACAGGGTGTCCCAGCTGAGAGTGACCCATTTTAAATGCTTATAACTTTTGAATCAGATGTGCTAGTTACCTGCGGTTTGTGCCATTCGATTTCTCTTGGCCTAAAGTTTTTTTTTTTAGTTGGTTGCAAATTTTTTTGCTTTGTATACAGTCTGTCAATAATTTTGCTTAATGCTTTATATTACCAATAAACTACCCTAAAATGAAAAAGAACCAGATTGGAGTCATTTTTCTAGAATTTACATATAAGGTAAAACTGTCAAATGACATACTATAAAATATGGAAAACTGCACAATATGAGTGCTGCGGTTTCGTCAGGGTTTTGACCGGTATCAAAATGGTTGACATTTTTCAATATACCTTGGCCGACTTCGTGAAAATCGATATTTCGTTCATCAAAATCTGCCATAGTCACTCTGCTTTTGGATATTATAGCGATTTCCATTTGACATAAGTGTCGCACTGAGTGTATCCGTATCTTTTTCTAAAAAAAGCATGTAACATGTAAGGATAAGGATACATTTTTTTTGCCCTGATTCGACAAATGGAAAACGCTATTAGATTCCAATATTTGACAGCTAACATCGTTTCACATGTCATTCACTACATAGTTGTGGCTCAAGGTTGTTTGAGAGAGGTAGGTGGCCTGATAAGTTTATGACGTCATCTGGGGGGCCTCAAAATAATGCAAATCTCCATAAGGCACCCCAGACGCGTCAGCGGGATACCCATTGGCTGTGGCCATAGTAAAAAATGTTGCTTAGGCTGAGAAAACAATAATAAATACAAGGTAATACAAGAAACAAGATACAAAATTCCAAAAATTCAAAAATTTGTAGTGTTATTTGTAAACTGTCAAAAAGAAGTAAATTGTCTGCTGTATCCTTTATTTCGGGTTATAGTGATACATGTATTATTATATTTTTGTCTCTCGTCACTTGTACCTTGTAATTGTCATTGTGTTTTCAGCTTTACGGTATCCCCAACATAATTAAATTTCATCCAAATATCACGGGTAACCAATTTCCATTTAAATATTGCGGGGTCCTTTGTTGATAAGTCTAAATTTGTACTCGTAGATGAATCGCAAATTTTACGGGTTTCAAGGTTAATTTGGTTACTTACTGTCGATTTTCTGCATCTTTTTAATTTATTTTTCTTTTGTGGGCTTTACTCGTTTTTTTTTTTTCTATTTTGCAGGAATAACTACCTACCTATTACGACAAACGCCAATAATTATAGGTAAACTATACTGGAAAATTTAAAATATACAACGCATGAACTCAGAACTAGTGATGACCAGTATTCAGTAACCAGTTAACCAGTAGGTAACACTTCATATCGCCAGATCGAAATCAAGTTGCCAGATTTATCGAAAATATGAACAACCGGACTGGCGCCTTCCGGGCCTTGGGCCCGTAAGCGTTGCTTACTCCCGCTATATGATAGCTACGCCACTGTGGACACCTTACTTTCCTGACTTGAGAGTTCTAGAACTTTTTTCGCTAATACTTTGCTCGATAGCTCAAATAGGCTAAAAGATCTTAAACGGAACATTTTTAATGTCATTGAAGCGATTCTCCAAGAAATGTTACAAAATTCATTCAACCATTTACTGCCTGGAACAGAATGGCTAACATACACATATACAGCATTTTTTATCGTTTTATACAGTTTCTATTATCTTTTATAAGGCAAACACAAGTTCCAAGCTTTGAAAATATGCGTTTGCAAAAATACCAAGATTTCGAGTTTGACTTTTTACGGCTAAAACTTCAAGTTTTAGGGACGATGTCTATTCGTACATGGATACCTTGAACATGAGTCTTTTTTTTGACGTTGTGATATACAGGGTGTTCCATTAAAAATAGTGGAAAGTTTCGATGTTAAAAAACGGTTTTTTTTTACTCGCCCAGTATACAAAGCAAAAAAATTTGCAACCTTCTTAAAAAAACTTTAGGCCAAGAGAAATCGAATGTCACAAACCGCAGGTAGCTAGCACACCTGGTTTAAAAGTTATAAGCATTTAAAATGTGTCACTCTCTGATGGGACACCCTGTAAAGTGCGCCTTACGAGTCTAGCACTATGACGTCTGAAGGACAAGGGGTAATAACGCCATTTATTTCGAGCTTTATGCTGTCTATCATAGGCGTGCGCGCAGCGTATTTAAATATAACTTTTTCCTTATAAATGTAGGTGTGTAACATAGGTAAATATTAAGGTATTTTCTATTAGAAATCAAATAGGCAATATTGCAATTTTTTTATCCGCATTCTTTCCATAGTGCTAGAATCGTAAGGCGAACTTTATTTAACCTTCTGGCATGGAGGAGATGAAGGCCGATTCCATACTGTGAGTGAAATGGAGGCCGGACTCACATCTTTTGTCCTGCGAACATTGAGGGAATAAAGGCCGGTCCCACACTGTGGGTGAAATGAGGCTGGTTCTACACTATTTAACCCTCTGGCATGAAGGAGATAAAAGCCGATTCCATACTGTGAGTGAAATGAAGGCCGGTTTCACACTATTTAACCTTCTGGCATGGAGGAGATGAAGACCGATTCCATACTGTGAGTGAAATGGAAGCCGATTCCACACTGTGGTGAAATGGAGGCCGGTTCCACACTATTTAACCTTCTGCATAAAGAAGATAAAGGCCGGTTCCATACTGTGAGTAAAATGGAGGCCGCTTCCACACTATTTAACTTTCTGGCATGGAGGAGATGAAGGCCGATTCCATACTATGAGTAAAATGGAGGCCGGTTCCATACTATTTAACCTTCTGTCATAAAAGAAGATAAAGGCCGGTTCCATACTGTGAGTGAAATGGAAGCCGGACTCACATCTTTCGTCCTGCGGACATTGAGGGAATAAAGGCCGGTCCCATACTGTGGGTGAAATGGAGGCTGGTTCTACACTATTTAACCTTCTGACATAAAGGAAATGAAGGCCGGTTCCATACTGTGAGTGAAATGGAGGCCGGTTCCACACTATTTAACCTTTTGGTATAAAGAAGATGAAGGCCGGTTTCATACTGTGAGTGAAATGGAGGCCAGACTCACATCTTTTGTCCTGCGAACATTGAGGGAATAAAGGCCGGTCCCACACTGTGGGTGAAATGGAGGCTGGTTCTACACTATTTAACCTTCTGGCATAAACATGAAATGAAAGCCGGTTCCACGTTTAATCTGCTGGCATGAAGGAGATGAAGGCCGATTCCATACTGTGAGTGAAATGGAAGCCGGTTCCACACTATTTAACCTTCTGGCATGGAGGAAATAAAAGTCAATTCCATACTGTGAATGAAATGGAGGTCGGTTCCACATTGTTTAACCTTCTGGCATGAAGGATATGAAGGCCGATTCCATACTGTGAGTGAAATGGAGGCCCGTTCCACACTATTTAACCTTCTGGCATAAAGAAGATAAAGGCCGGTTCCATACTGTGAGTGAAATGGAGGCTGGTTCCACACTATTTAACCTTTTGGTATAAAGGAAATGAAGGCCGGTTCCATACTGTGAGTGAAATGGAGTCCGGACTCACATCTTTCGTCCTACGGACATTGAGGGATTAAAGGCCGATTTTATACTGTGAGTGAATTGGATGCCGGTTCCACACTATTTAACCTTCTGGCATGGAGGAAATAAAAGTCAATTCCATACTGTGAGTGAAATGAAGGTCGGTTCCACATTGTTTAACCTTCTGGCATGAAGGATATGAAGGCCGATTCCATACTGTGAGTGAAATGGAGGCCGGTTCCATACTATTTAACCTTCTGGCATAAAGAAGATAAATGCCGATTTCATACTGTGAGTGAAATGGAGGCCGGACTCACATCTTTCGTCCTGCGGACATTGAGGGAATAAAGGCCGGTCCCACACTGTAGGTGAAATGAAGGCCGGTTCTACACTAGTTGTGAAATTCCTAATAAATCATATTTGTTTTGGAATCCGAAATTAGATTATTCCGTTTTTAATTCAACCAAACAAAGAACTGTAGGGTGCGTGTCCCTAAATTTAACCAACTACATTAAATTAAGTCGTTGCCCCGTGTTATTATGACGAATGCAAAACTGTTTACAGTCAAAACATGCAATCGGGGGTGTGAAAGTCCCACACCCCGAAAAGTACACTTAGAAAAATTGAAATAATTTTTATCTAGATGCGAATCCACTATTCTGCTCGCTCTATTTTAACTAATTAGTCTCTCTTTGTGTGCAAACTGGGCGGTTAAAATTTGCCGACTAATAAAAGGATGTAAATAAATTTTGCGTCCAAAGCCCTTTGGACTATGTATTTTTCATGTGGGTTTTCAGCAACTGAATTAGAGTGGAAAATATTAGTGAAGACAACACAAATTTCCATTTGACTAATTACTAATTTTTTTTTTCTAGCAAAAATGCAACAACTTTAGATTTGTTCCACTATCAAATCTCCCAGAATGAATTGTATCCAGAGAAAAGCCCTTTGGTCGACGAGCTTTTAAGACTGATACAAACCGAGCCAGTTTTACATGTCGGTAAGTAATAAGAAAAGTTCATTTTTCAAATAGTGTTTGCGTCATTAATCTTCCTTATAATATCAAAAAAAAATAAAAAAGGCATTTTCAAATTTCCAAGGAAACTTCCAGTTAAAAACATCAAAAGCACTTATTTTTATAGAAATTTTATCGACGCTTAAAACTAACTTTTCTAATATTTATATAATCGATTTTTGATTTAATATATAATTTCCTAGAGTAATTAAACAACTTCTCCTCTGGGTGGCGACGCTGTATTATATATATATATATATATATATATATATATATATATATATATATATATATATAAATGGACTTTATAACAAATCACTGTTAACACTTTTCTGGCCCCACGTTGGGCGCCAATATAACAAATCACTATTAGCACAAGTTTCGTTTGATATGACTACTTTATTTCGCAGAAAACTCTAACATTTTTAAATTATTTTGAATGACAATGTCGTCTGATGTCGTTGACAACAAATTCTACCAGTTTGCATGTGGCAATAGGTAATATAGGTAATATGAAAATATAATAAATATGGGTTTGTTACAACTTTTTAATAAATCCGTTTTTGTTTTTCTTTAATAATGTGTATGTGTATATTTGAGGTGAACGAAATGAATATTTGAATTATCCAACGCCGGAAAGTCAATATTCAATTTCCCGCGACCCTTTCTAATATTAATTTAAATTGGAAACGATTGCCAGAGAAAACAAATAAAAAAAGAGCTTCGCACGTGTGTATGTGTGTGTGGGATCAAGTCATTAATCAAATATATACACGACATCACCTTTGTATGTAGAAAATTATTATTTTATTATTTGTTAAAGTTAATCGTTCGGGGATGCTTTTGTTGTTGAGCTAGAGGGTTAATTTATCAAAGTTTATTGTAAATGTTTGAATTGAAAATGTGGAGCGGAGGAATTTTGGTAACTTAGAATTTACTGGATAGTTTTACTACTACTGTACCTCATGTGTACTCAATTTCCCTATGAATTATCTTAAAAATTGGTGAGTTTCAAGACTAGTAAAGTGATTATTGTCTGAAATATCAAAGGAAAATTTTGAAAAATAAGAATAAATATGTTGATAAAATAGCGTTAGTGCAAACTAAAAAGGATTTGATGAATGTGTACTCAACTTCCCTAAGAATTATCTTACAAATTGGCGCCCAACGTGGGGCCACGGTGAGTTTCAAGACTGGTAGAGTGATTATTGCCTGAAATATCAAAGGAAAATTTTGAAGAATGGGTATTAATATGTTGATAAAATAGTGTTATTGCAAACTAAAGAATATTTGATGAATGTGTACTCAACTTCCCGAAGAATTATCTTACGAACTGGCGCCCAACGTGGAGCCACGGTGAGTTTCAAGACTGGCAGAGTGCTTATTGTCTGAAATATCAAAGGAAAATTTTAAAAAATGGGTATAAATATGTTGATAAAATAGCGTTATTGCAAACTAAAGAAGATTTGATGAATGTGTACTCAATTTCCCTGAGAATTATCTTACAAATTGGCGCCCAACGTGGGGCCACGGTGAGTTTCAAGACTGGTAGAGTGCTTATTGTCTGAAATATCAAAAGAAAATTTTAAAAAATGGGTATAAATATGTTGATAAAATAGCGTTATTGCAAAACTAAAGAAGATTTGATGAATGTATACTCAACTTCCCAAAGAATTATTTTACAAATTGGCGCCTAACGTGGGGCCGCGGTGAGTTTTAAGACTGGTAGAGTGATTATTGTCTGAAATATCGAAGGAAAATTTTAAAAAATGGGCATAAATATGTTGATAAAATAGCGTTATTGCAAATTAAAGAAGACTTGATGAATGTGTACTCAACTTCCCAAAGAATTATTTTACAAATTGGCGCCCAACGTGGGGCCACGGTGAGTTTCAAGACTGGTAGAGTGATTATTGTCTGAAATATCAAACGAAAATTTTAAAAAATGGGTATTAATATGTTGATGAAATAGTGTTATTGCAAACTAAAGAAGATTTGATGAATGTGTACTCAATTTCCCTGAGAATTATCTTACAAATTGGCGCCCAACGTGGGGCCACGGTGAGTTTCAAGACTGGTAGAGTGCTTATTGTCTGAAATATCAAAGGAAAATTTTAAAAAATGGGTATAAATATGTTGATAAAATAGCGTTATTGCAAAACTAAAGAAGATTTGATGAATGTGTACTCAACTTCTTAAAGAATTATTTTACAAATGGGCGCCTAACGTGGGGCCACGGTGAGTTTCAAGACTGGTAGAGTGATTGTTGTCTGAAATATCAAAGGAAAATTTTAAAAAATGGGTATAAATATGTTGATAAAATAGCGTTATTGCAAAACTAAAGAAGATTTGATGAATGTGTACTCAATTTCCCTAAGAATTATCCTACAAATTGGCGCCCAACGTGGGGCCACGGTGAGTTCCAAGACTGGTAGAGTGATTATTGTCTGAAATATCAAAGGAAAATTTTAAAAAATGGGTATAAATATGTTGATAAAATAGCGTTATTGCAAATTAAAGAAGACTTGATGAATGTGTACTCAACTTCCCAAAGAATTATTTTACAAATTGGCGCCCAACGTGGGGCCACGGTGAGTTTCAAGACTGGTAGAGTGCTTATTGTCTGAAATATCAAAGGAAAATTTTAAAAAATGGGTATAAATATGTTGATAAAATAGCGTTATTGCAAACTAAAGAAGATTTGATGAATGTGTACTCAATTTCCCTGAGAATTATCTTACAAATTGGCGCCCAACGTGGGGCCACGGTGAGTTTCAAGACTGGTAGAGTGTTTATTGTCTGAAATATCAAAGGAAAATTTTAAAAAATGGGTATAAATATGTTGATAAAATAGCGTTATTGCAAACTAAAGAAGATTTGATGAATGTGTACTCAATTTCCCTAAGAATTATCCTACAAATTTGCGCCCAACGTGGGGCCACGGTGAGTTTCAAGACTGGTAGAGTGTTTATTGTCTGAAATATCAAAGGAAAATTTTAAAAAATGGGTATGAATATGTTGATAAAATAGCGTTATTGCAAAACTAAAGAAGATTTGATGAATGTGTACTCAATTTCCCTAAGAATTATCTTACAAATTGGCGCCCAATATGGGGCCACGGTGAGTTTCAAGACTGGTAGAGTGATTATTGTCCGAAGTATCAAAGGAAAATTTTAAAAAATGGGTATAAATATGTTGATAAAATAGCGTTATTGCAAACTAAAGAATATTTG
Organism: Ceutorhynchus assimilis; assembly: GCA_917834065.1. Taxonomy (NCBI): domain Eukaryota; kingdom Metazoa; phylum Arthropoda; class Insecta; order Coleoptera; family Curculionidae; genus Ceutorhynchus; species Ceutorhynchus assimilis. The sequence continues at coordinate 33,741,207 of OU892285.1, forward strand.
ATGAATGTGTACTCAACTTCCCGAAGAATTATCTTACAAATTGGCGCCCAACGTGGGGCCACGGTGAGTTTCAAGACTAGTAAATTGATTATTGTCTGAAATATCAAATAAAAAATTTAAAAAATGGCTATAAATATTATGATAAAATAGCGTTATTGCAAACTAAAGAAGATTTGATGAATGTGTACTCAATTTCCCTTAGAATTATCTTAAAAATTGGCGCCCAACGTGGGGCCACGGTGAGTATCAAGACTAGTAGAGTGATTATGGTGTGCCGATCGCGATTTTCGTGTTTTTCTCGCTCGTTTGGTACAGGTTCATTACCGAGAAACAGCCGAATTGTGAACAACTGTGACGCGTTAGGTACTGAGTGAGTTATTACCGGTTTTCTGTACTTTACTTTTCTATATTTATGCACTCATTGTATTTAGTTTTGTCACAAAGATTTCTTAGTTTTGAACAATATATAAGAAAAAACATAAATACATATTAAAAAAATTACCTGTTTTTCGATTTTACACGCCGTCAAGCCGAAATAGGCGAAATGAGATGGCGGGATCTAAACAACAACACTCCAAACCTCCCTCTCGGCCGCCTTTATTACTTTACACCTGGAAAATCTGTTTTCCACGCAAACGGATTTTCTTTTATTCTGTCTGAGTCTGGCACCCCTGCTTTTCTTATACACCTTTTAATTTTATGAGACGTTGCGTTTTTCAATTTCGCATCCGTCTGTTTTACGCCACAGTTATGCATTATAATGGTTTTTTTGAAGGAATTATTATAATGGTAGATAGAAAAAACTTGTTTTGTGAGAGGTTGAACAAATGAATCCATTAGCTTCGAATGGGTAAATTAAATCCTCTTAGCGAAATAATAATTAAGCAAAGTAGATTATTTCCAAAAGCTGTCACTGATTTTGATTTATACCGTTTCAGCTCAGAAATCCGGTGGGACGCAACTGAAACTGGTCATCGATTATCCTAACGACCTGCAGGCTTTGTTCAAACCAATGAGGTAAGGATTTAACTTAATACTTTGTATTAATATTGTAAGTGAAAATATACACACTGATGAGGAAACAGAGTTTTCAACTCAAAATTAGGAACAAAAATTGCTTATCAGTGAACTAAATCATCTAATTGCTTGCTGTGTTCCAGAATATGTACAAAGTATGAAAAAGTTTTGAAATTCCTATTGACAGTAATCAGTTTTTTCTATCGGTTTTCGTTTAATTCTTCCCGTGTACTCAACTTCCCTAAGAATTATCTTACAAATTGGCGCCCAACGTGTGGCCACGGTGAGTTTCATGACTGGTAGAGTGATTATTGTGTATCGATCGTGCTTTCAATTTTTTCAATAATCATCTCAAGATCAAGTTTGCATTCGGAACAATGACATTCGGAGACTCTGGCAAGATATCTCGCATAAACATACCTCTATAATTAGCAAATTTAAGTTTTTTTCAATATCCTGATCAGTAGATTCATTGGGTAGGTTCATTGGAAGTTTTTTGACATTTTCTTCAAAAACAGGCCATATGTTATGTCGCTTAGAGTCGGCAAGTCCATTTTTTGCAGAATGAGCATCATTTTCTGCTTTTGCGATTCCAGCCACTCCACCACTTAAAGCACCCAGTGCAGTACAATGAAAAAGCAAATGCCCTAATTTCTGACTCGTATATGAATGAAGCAACATATTTAATCAATAGAAGACCCACTGTTTAAAATAAAAGTCTTAGCCACTGGCAATCGAAAATGATTTAGTTAAAGATCTATGATGATATAGTATCGTAAAATGACCAATGAAAATGTATCAAAGTTACGATTCGAATTTAAATTAAAATCGTAATTCCGGAAAGCGTGATGGCGTTTATGACGTTATATTGACCGCAAAGGGCGATAAAATCATAGCGTTATTGACATTTTACGATTCACCTCGCTTAGTTAAGAATCAGCGGTTATTGTTACAGCGATGGGCATCACTTTTCAGATAAAATTCCGCCATATATTACGGGTTTTTATTATGCAATAATAACGCAATATTAAAGCTCGTTTTATAATTAATAAAGCGAGATGGAAGGTTAATCGAAAAAGTTTCTAATAATTGCGTTATAAATTATTTATTGTTGGATTTAAAACAATTTTCCAGGAAAGTTTTGTGTGTACGCCAAATCCGACACGATTTAGTCGAATTTAAATTCTGCAAGAATCGCTAGGTGCAAAATGGAAGAGAAAACAGCCGCCCCCTAACAAACACAAAGATTTTATAGAGGGAGCAGCGAGGAATTTATTTTTATTTTTTTCTCCATTTGTTTTACGTTCCGGAGGAAGTAAAACACGATTTCTCTTCCATTAAAAAAAAAAAAAAATCGCAATCTCTAAATATATACTTTTAAAATTTGCATCTAAGAAATTGCTCATTTTTATAGACGAGACGTTATATATTCCGACGGTTTATTTTCCCGGCAATAAAATTGCATATTGTCGTTTTCTATATATATATATACACACACACACATGAAGGTACATCAAAATGCAATAAAACACCAGGTAGAGCCAATATAACTTTGCGCCCGGGAAACTTTATGATTGATGGCCGGTGTTTTTAGAGCAATCGTACGACAAACGTCACAATGAAAACGAAAACTTTGTAATAGTGTCGGGGAGAAAAGTAATTTCGTCCTACTTACGTGAAAAGATTTCAACGGAGGAACGAGGGCATTAGCGGATTAAAAGTAATTCTTTTGTCCTCCTGACGAGATGTCAGGATGATTAGACACGGATTTTTCAATACATTTTGTTAATGAGTTGACTCGAGAAGTTAGGTAATCAATACCAAGGAAAACTGTGTGTGATGTTCAAATTTCCATTACATGATTTTGATAGATTGCGCCCCAAAGTCTTGCTATGGAAATAGAAACTTTTGCAACTAATACATTACACAATTTCAGGGATAAATGTCTTTTTCTATAGCCCTAAATCACAAAATATAGCAACATCAATTACCTACTATTTATAATTACATATAATAATTTGCACTACTTATTTGGGCGACTGTAAAAATTTGATTTTCGTTTCAGATTCTGTGGCTAACTTCCACGACATACATTAAAACCGATTTCAATAGGTGACACGAATTAATTCAGAAAATCCATATGAATTGTCGCCAGCGTTTTATTTATTTATTAGTTTATTTGGTATTTAATATTTAATTTAATAATGAATTTCCAGACTGTCGGTCGCATAAACATAATAGGATAAATGCGTGTTAAGCAATGGTGTCATCTATAAGCAACTGACTTGCAGTGTTGCCAACTAATGGGATGTGGAAATACCTAGATTTGAAAAAAAAAAATATCCCTAGAATTCCCTAGAATTTACTTTTTTCAAATTCATTTTAGAATTATTATAACAGCCTAATAATAATTGTAATATATAGGTACTTGCAATTTACAAGAAAAAAAATCATATTTTCAAAACTTATTGAATGTAATACCACAAGAGGTTTCAGTATTACCCGGTAATCCTGAAAAATCGAGTGGTATTCTAAAGGTTATACAACGAACTAAACTTTAATTCTTTATTAATTAATAATTTCATGAATCAAAAATTAAATTTTTTTGTCAAAAAATGTCAAAACACCAGTTATTGTGCAAAAGGATTACCTCTCGTGTTATATGGGAAGGATTATCACTTTTTAATCCTCTCGTGTCATATGGGAATAATGTACAGTGAGTTGTATAATCGAATGTAATACCACAAGAGGTTTGAGGATTACCGGATAATACTTTTACCTATCACGAAACGCATTACGCAGCAACACCACGACTCCGAAGGAGGAGTGGTGTTGCTGGTAACGCGTTGAGTATCAGGTAAAAGTATTAGGTAATCCTGAAACATCGAGTGGTATTCAAAAGGGTATACAACGAACTAAACTTTAATACTTTAAAATTTAAAAAAAATTCCTATGTATAATAGAATTTGCTATAAATGCCACCAAGCGCGATAATCCCAAAAGGCTTATCACTTGTTAAGCCTCTCGTGTCATATCGGAATAATGTACAGTAAGTTGTATAATCGCAATAATCCTCAAGTTTTTAAAAAACAACATAGAATTTCCAAAAGCAATGAAACATTGAATAAAACATTATTATGACGTCACTGGTCACTGGTGGGGTGGCGACAGTAGCTTTGTTTTGGTTCGAAATTTGGAACGGTTCTGGGATTGCGCAGAACTGCTTGCGCACAAAAAATAATTGAGGACTGTAAACATGTTTTATAATATGCGCATGTGCAAAATGATGATTCCGAACTAGTTCTGAGTGAAACCAAAACAAAGGTAGTGACGACAGACTGTTAACAACTGTCTTTTGATTTGACGCTATTGTTACGGGAATCCCCACACGCATCACCTTACACGAAAGACAAAGAACACTTCACAACATACAAAAATGATACTGTTGTATGTTGTATGTAATTACTCAGACGAACCAATAATAAGGTCACTTCCGATTTTTTTAAGAATATGTAATACTAATTATTATTTTTTTAGAATTTATTAAATTGTATAAGAAAAATTAAAAATATCAGAAAACCCCCTAGATTTTCCCCATATCCCTAGACAATTTTTTTTGCATATCTATCCCTAGAACTAGGGACAAATCCCTAGAGTTGGCATCACTGTTGACTTGTCTTAGAGCATTGGTGGTGGATTACTACGTTTGTAGGATGGTTTCGGTGGGGATGACTGCTGGACTGGTAATCTTCAGTAACATGAAACCGCATTGAAAGAAGAATGGAATAATTTGAACAAAACCCTTATACGAAAATCCAGAGTCTACCGAACAGTTATCAGAGCTAGGGGCGACAACACCCACTACTGATATCTAATACTTTGTGTTCTTATATCGCCAGAATAATTAAGGCTACTCTTTTGCAATGATATGAAAATAAGTTATGCGATACCGAGTGCAATACGTTTTGTATGCAGTGTAATACATTTTCACCTAAATCATGTTTAAGATTCATTCTTTTTTTGAATCCCATCGAGACTTAAAAATGTAACCGCATATTATTTACACACCTACATACCAAAATAAATGTCCCCCTAGCCGAATATCTCTCTTTCGCGGCAAAAAAAGGAAATATATCCTCCGAGGGAATGGGTATATATATGATGAGATTTTTATGTACAAAAGGGGCCTCTGATGGATGAAAAATCGGCCACGCGGCGCGTGACTCTAATACTTCGAATCGGAATTAACATACTTGCCTTGTCAGAGCTATCGCAAGATAATTTAACATAGGTGTTTTTATCGGACAGGATAAATTGTACAAATAAATGTGTAACATGTACAAGTGAATTGTGAACGACAATGAGAAACTTCATGCACAATTTTGAAAAAATATATTACTGAATTTGTTAACATGTCCGTACTTTTATTTACATTTTTTTTTACAAGTTAGCTGATACATTACTTGAAGAATTGTACTATAATTACCATAGTATTATTTTGAGTTTGAATTCACTTACTCAAATTGACCCTTGAATAGGAAATCTAAGGGATTGAAGTCTGGTGTTTCTGGTTCTTCCATGTACCAATTATAATGTTTTGGTTTTATTTAATAAAAACAACATAATTTCTTCCACAATTACACTGCGGTCAAATTATAATTAAAAATTATTTAAAAGTCTAATGAATAAAATGTGCAATAAATCCGTTTCCACATTTTCCAGCATCATTTTGTTAAATGAAGGCAAATATTTGGTTTCAATTATTTACCAGTAAATAAATAGAAAATACGAAATTTTCCCTATGGGATTTTTTTAATTTCTATGGAATGCTTTCCCTGCACATAATTTAGGAAATAGTGAGTATTTTACATTATAAGCCAGGCAAAACAGTTTTTTCACCTTTTATTATTTTTTCAATATTTTAACGCTTGGGATACGTGTGTCGAAATGCTGAAAGAATTAGATTTTTCTATGGAAAACTCTTTGCCTTAATCAATCTGTAAAATAATTTGCACATGAGCAATTTTCTTGTACGCTCGACGGTGCTCGAGTAATCACATCAGTTACATTTACTTGAAGCTTATATAAGTTTGAAGAGATCATTTTTTTTACCAGCATTAATTTCATGTCAAGAATTTTTGTCCAAAATTTCAGTTTTAACTTTAAGGCTCAATATTTCAAAAACTATTTGAGATAAATAATTCAATTTACATATACATATACAGAAATCAATTTCCATTGTTCAAATTCCAACTAACAAAACGAGTGACAGCTAATTGTTTATTGATCAAAACCTGAAACAACCTTACACCTACACCAAACACCGACACTAATCCGTTTTGTCTTGTTCGCAGATTCCCGCGGGAACAGCAGACGCTCCCGAATCATTTTTACTTTACGGATTACGAACGACATAACGCAGAGATTGCCGCTTTTCACCTGGACAGGTAAACGTAAATTATTTTTCTTTCATGCAACACATTGAACCGTCACAAAGGGACGGGTATTAAAACAGAAAATCGACACCGGGCACGAGGTCGCAATTAGGGCGACACGTTGCCTGGAAAAAGAAAACCGAGCTAGAGCAGTGTGCTATTAAGTTTTAATAAAGGGCTCGAGTTATTTTAATATAGACGATATTGTGGTCGCCTGATGTTGTGATGCGAAAATAAATAATGTCTTAGAGCCATCTTGTATATGTAAAATAACTCCTAATTGTCAGCACAAACTTATAGATGCAATTAACAATTTTGTTAATACAGTTGCTGTATTTTGTTTTTGAAGTTTTCCAAGTCTTTAGTCGTCGAACAATTGATAAGGAGTTGCAAGTTGAGGGTTGAAACAATTTAGTTCAAATCACACTTTTGTAATAGTGTTTTAATTGGCCAGATTTGTCGGTCGAAAATCATTTAAAAGGGATTAGGGTCTTGAATAGAAGGTTGAAGTTGCCTTTTATCTATAGGAAAAGAAACAAATAAATCGTAATACAATTTTGAATACTTTGCATAAATTGCAGTAAATTTGTATAGTTTGTGGAAATTTGTTGATTGTGGAAAAACAGTTGGACAGTTTGAAAACTCATTTTCTAAGATCGAAATTTTAATAAAAGTTGAAAAATTCGAACGAATTAAATTTCCGACGATAACTAGTAGTAAAAACTAGTGGCGAATTGGCGATAACTAAAGTTAACTGGCCTCAACATCTGCTTAAATAAGCGAAAGGAACCACCCTCTGGGTACCACTTTAGAAACCCATTGGCTACACCTTAGTACCGGGCTTGCGAGAATCGCAAAGTCGAAGATCTCCAACCTTCTCAGCTTTCAGCGATTCGCAGAAAGTACCCTCTAGTTTTTGTTGTTTTCCCATTGGTTCTCAACTCAAAATCTCTTTATTTAAATAAATTCGACAGTTACAATACATATGAGTAGGGAAGTGAGGCCTCCCTCAAACAATATATACATAACATTTACTTAACCTAAGGACATGATTTAAAAACTAAAAACTCAGTGCCACATGCGCGCCTAGCGCGCTCTGTGGCACTACCTCTAGCTTGGCTGATGTTCTGGCCGACAAACCACCGTCCTTTTCCCATTAGATCTGTTTCCAACGTTCTCTGGTTGCCCTTTCACGTTCTTATGTGACCTCTCGGTCGTTGGTAAATACCGCGCATTGGGCCACTATACTGGACTGCTCAAAAAGTAGGGGATGATGCTAGATGTGGAGTGCCGAGCGCGCAGCGCCCTCTTTGTGGGGAAAAGTTCCAAATTTACTTACTACTATAAAAGAACACAAAAAATAAAAGTCGTACCCCGTAGGGGCACACAATAACAAAGTGTGAGCTCAGGGTATGTGCGCGTGAGCGCGGGTTTGGATTAAATGGGTTGACAGCCCTGCACCCCGACCAATCGTGAAACCTGATGAGGTAATGGTTTGGGTACAGGTGTGAGGGATGTCAGAGAATGAGGGTTGGGAGGATTGGGTGCAAGAATCTACCGGGATTGGGATATGCATTTGCAGCTGAATTGGGCAGTTTTTGCCTAAAAGTAGTGGTCAGATTGGGGTTGTCCGATGGTTAATTAGACAAGTGTATTTCCTCATAGCCAGCGATAAAGGAGATGTTTACACACTAGATCGCTAGCTAGTTGGAATTTTCCGAAGAACAGAGGGTAGAAATTAGACCTATGATTGGTTTACCAGAGCCTCCTGTTTTAGGCTAAGGCTGTTAGCGCCAGCGCCAAAATTCTTGTCTAATTTTGTCTTGAAGATAGGATTGTAGCTATGCATTGGTACAGGTTATTTACTTGGGTTTGTGATTAGCAGGTTCGGGATAGGGAGGTGTGTGTGAATGTTATTTACGATAAGTGGGTTGGGCATGGTGCTATTGGTATGCTTCTTGTGGAAGCATATGAGCTCCGTCTTTTGACCATTAACACCAAGCTTCCACTTATCGTAATAAGGTTGAAGGATTGCGAGGTGATGGGCTTGTTGAAATTTTGTTGCTTTTGTGTAAAAGGATTGAGCGTAAACAGTGGTGTCATCTCCGTACAGCGCCAGATTTGTATTCTGGAATTTTGGAATGTCCGCTGTGTACAGAGAGTACAGCAGCGGACTGAATGCTGACCCCTGCGGCACTACGGCCTGAATTGGTTTGGAGTCCCAAGAAGCAAAATCACTTTTATAAGTGTTCTAAGAACTGCTATACAGCCAATTTAATAGAACTACAAAAATCATATAATGCCCTTTACAGATCTAAAAATCTAAAATCATTCGGCTCTTTAACATATAGTTTTATCCTGTTTATACCATCTCAATAGAACAACTTTATGTAATAGTTAAAAAACTATTTTATAAGTATGTCTTCCAGATTGTTCTTACAATCCATTGAAATATGCACTTTACAACCATAATAAATATATTTCCTAGCGATCCTATACAGCGGTTTAAACTTGTTTTAAAAATAGTTACTTATGCCGCTGTCTATTCAGCGCCCTCTAGAGCCAGATATACGTAGATTTAGATGTTATAGGATTTTTTTTTTCTTTTGTGCCGCAGCTTGCAATAAAAATATTGAATAAAGTTTTTATAATGCAGAGAAATGAAAGAATTACCAACATGTATGCCGTGATTCGGATAGATGAACTTTTAAACAGTCGCCATCATACAAAAAATCAAATAATCAAAATACCCATCCTAAAAGTTGCGGTTTGTGGAGTACTAGCACAAGAATTCTCCTGCGCAGCGAAATTTTCTGATGAAATATATATATGTTTCTATCAAAAAAACAGATGCGCCAACAGAAATCCAAAAATTAGCCGGTCTGATAAAAATATTAAAAATTATTAAATTTCTACATGATAAAATTTTTAATCGGAAAGTACCTTTATATTGACCTATCAAAACAAATAACCAAATATAATGCAACAAATTTACATAAAAAGTGTTTTTATTGTCTTAATTGTGTACTTTAATGTTCGAAAATATTTTTCGTGAAAAATGGCGGCCACTGACAAACACTGAACCCACAAATAAACATGGCGTCAAGTAATACAATAATTATGTGTCAATAACGAAACGTTATACAATGTTTTGAATTTATAAGAAACTCTAGAGAACCTAATTACTCAATAGAGTTGTTTTTAATGGCACTATAAAACTATTTTTCTAGTCAACGACAGCTTGGAGATTTCATTTATTTCAGAGGTTGTCAAATTTAGTATTGAGTAGTTTTCTTACTCTTAACTTAATCATGTGAAAAATTTGTAATTTGACATAATCTTAGGTTTTATTGATGAAAATATTATTATTTAAATATTTGGTAAAAGTGATACTTTGAAACGATTAAACTGTATAATGTATTGTGCAGTTTAATTCAACTTAGTGGAATTATACACCCAACTCATTAAAAAATATGAAACAATGAATAAGTCATTAAAATTGATCCATGTTGCAATCTTAAACCTGCCTAAGTGAGTGTTCATTGATACGTCAATTTCTTGAATTCACCGCCTTTTTTGTTACATGTGGCAACCCCGTATATCAGCTTCTTGTGAGAATCGTGTTGGGAAGCAGCAAGCAACCCCTATAGGTCTCCTATAAAACAATTTTATACTTATTTCATAAAGCATTTATCTTTATTCTTAAAAGCTGTTATATTTATTGCCTTACAAAGCCTTTATACAGCTTGTATGTAACTTTTACAAAAATGTTTTTCAACGCAGAAATTAAAATTGTTATAAAGAAACAATAAAAATCTTATAAAGTTCTTAAAACATTTTTTTAAAATACTTTTAAAGCGGTCTTATAACGCGCTTTATAAATGTTATACAATATTTTAAGCCACACCCAAGTTTCATTTTTATAATGTGAGTTGTATAAATGATTATACGACGTGATTATACAAACGTTTTGTTAAAAACAGAGAAATGTCGCAGTCAGACGCATCAAGTAACAAAATAGTCCTTGATTCGGCATTAGAGAATACTTATAAAATAGTTTAGTCCCATACAGCAATTATTTTGCTACTTGGGGTGTGAGAGGGCGTCTTCTTGTTTGACGCAGAAAGAGCGGCCACTGATGAAAGACTGTATCAGGGAGTTCCATCAAGTTGGCCCGGACAACCCGGCATTTTCTAATACAAAATTGGGATTAGGTAGTGCTGCAAAATGCTGCTAAAAAAATTTCATATTATTTATCAATTAACACGTTATCCCCAATTATTTCTTCCGGGCCAAGTTGATGACAGCCCGGACAAGACAGCATTTTTTGATCAAAAATTGAGGTCCTCTAGTGCTCGTCAAGTGCTCCAAGATGCTGTAATTTTTTTCTCAAAATGTTTAGTATTTAACACGCAATCCCTAATTATTTCTTCCGGGCCATGTTCATGACAGCCCGGACAAGTCAGTATTTTTTAATCAAAAATTGAGGTCCTTTAGTGCTTCTCAAATGCTGCAACATTTGTTCAAAACATTTGATAGTCCATAAGTTATCGGTAATAATATAACAAGTGCAATGAAAATTATAGATATAGATATATTTTCATTGCACGAGTTATATTTTATAAGAAAATTTCATGAATCATTATACCTGTTCGCAGTATTTTATTAGGGACGTTGTTTAATACAATCATTATGTTTCTATGTTGTCAATCCAACAAAGGACCCCGCACACAACCTCGTACTAATCTTATTTAAATTGAGTCCCGGCTAAACTTTTTGCCACTTTGGCATAATATGATAGTTTTAGAGCTTCTTGTATTAGGAGTAGAAGCTTTACTTTTTTCTGCTGAAGCAGTAGGTTTGCGAGTCGAACGTAGTGAGGCTTGCAATACTGCTGAAGCACACAAAAGTGCTTCTACTTCGTATGCAACACGCTATTTTTTCTTCAAACTAATGGAGTAAGCTCGGGGGCAAGTGAATGGTTGAGCGGCAGTAAAAGTACGAGCGGCACTAAAAGTACTTTTGCTGCCGCTGGGGTTGCCAAGCAGCATGGAAATTAAACTTCTACCACCTCGACAGGTGTTGATCCGCTGGATTTGCTTGGCAGCATAGAAATCAGATTTCTCACATCTTGATAGGGGTTACAGGATTGCTCAATCGGCTAAATTTGTTCACAATTGCTGTGACGTCACGCGCATGCCGGATTTTCAAGATGGCCGCTGATACGAATGATGTTTAGTTTGTGCTGACAACTATTTTATCGTAAATTCGGATTTATCTAGTGTTATAAGTGTAAATTTAAAGTTTCATTTAATGTGTGTAAGCATAAAAGACTCGTGGCTGAAAATACTCGCGAAAACCCCAAGCATTTTCTGGTTTTATAATACTGGATTTGTTGTATCAGGACATCGCTCTTTTATTTGTGTGTATTGCTAGTTAGTATTTCCTAGTCAAGCATTTGTTTTGCTTTTTTTTTATAAATCAAATATCTACTTAGTTGTAAGTTTCCTTTGCATGTAATTTCTAATAAAAATTAGGGTTTGTGAAGAGTGAATAAATAAATATGTAAATAAATTCCTTTACTGGCGCGTTTATACTATGAAAACACATGGAAAATATGGGAAACCTGCAATGTTTTTCTGGAATATGATTATGAGAATGTAAATTAGGTATCACTATTTGGCTTTGTGAAATAAGCTCACTTTGAATGTCCATATTAAATCGTTCTAGTACCTATTAAATTAAAGAATAATAATTGAGAAGTACCTAGGTAGGGTCAGTAAAAAATAAAGCACATTGCAATCCCGTTTCGCTTATATTTTGATATTGAAATGCAAAAATTAAACCGGCTCGGCACCCCACATTTGGTTTTCTACTGTTTCTCAACTCTGTAGTCAATTGTGCCCGTTTTGTGCTCAATTGTGCCAGTATTTATGCGAATTGTGCTCATTTTCATACACAAAAAAACATTGAAACGAATCCGGGGGCCAGCTTGACTCCAGCCCTTCGTTTTTTTGACTTTTTGGCAATATGTTTGGCTAATTGATAAACAAAAGCAAACAAACTCGTCTTTCTAATTAGCCAACCACTCAAGCCTCAAGGATCAACACAAGCTTTTGAAGTCTGCTAATTTTAAAATCAATAAATTAATTACAAAATACAGTTTTCAAAGGAAATAACCTCAAAATAACAGTCTCGTTTTGTCCTCGCCAGAGTGTGGGCGGTTGGTTTAAGGAGCTCAAAGAGCTTCACCGGGTGGTGCACTAGAGGCGTGTAGAGACCAAATTTTGGCTCACCTCCGCGAGTAAAAAGCGAGATTCATCGCCATCCGTGGATTTGTTTGCGTCTTTTTGACTAAGCCGGCTTAGATTCCTAGATAAACAGAAGGTTCACACGCGTGGTTACGTTTGCAAAATGGCGGCCAGAGTCTGAGACTCGTGAAAACGCTGTTTGTTTTGACAGAAAAAGGTTATATCCGGTTTCAGCGATTGATCTAGGCAAATCCTGGATGTGCCTTTCACATTAAGAAAAATTGAAGATAGAAGAAAAGAGTGAAACAAATAGGGGACCTATGATATGGCCTAGAGCCAGACAACATCAGGGTCGCCACGAAATCGTGCTGGCAAATTGCCTCAGTAGCAGCGCCATTAAAACAAGCAAGCAAGCAAGCAACCTCAAAATAACAATTTTTCACGTTTGAAAATGCAAGGATAGTGCACTGTCATAAAAAACACAAACCGATCAAGGACTGCGTGACGTCATTCGCATACCGCCATCTTCGATGTTTTTATGAACGTTTGTCTTATGGGATTGAGCAATCCAGTGTCCTTATTCTTGAAACAGGGGAGCAGCGTTCCCAGGAGAACGAGTGTTCCGTCTTTCTCAATGATACGAAAATGATAATATCAGGAACAAAGACGGAATACTCGTTCTCCCGGGAACGCTGCTCCCCTCTTTCAAGAATAAGGACTCTGTAGAGTTTACGATTCTTGGGGGTTAACAAAGTGTTTTTTTGACGTTTGGAGAAAAACCTAGTTCTTTTCACGTGGCTCCGGTTTAACTAACCGGGTTACAAAACGGTTAGAGAAATGAAATACCGTTTTCTAGACCGGTTACAAAGTGACGTGATGGATATAACTACCACTCGAATTTGAGCGGTATGTTGCGGTTTGTTAAACCGGAGCCACGTGAAAAGGGTTTATTATTGCGCAAATGTGCTACCGTCCTTTGTTTTCAAGTTATTGGACCTTTTTTTTTTTGATTTTTTGGGTCTCGCTCGGAAACTGTAAACGTCAGAAGGTTTTGACGTGTATTGGTAATAGGTCTGTTCGCACTTCGCACAGAAATCACAAACCAGTCAAAGCGAATTTCATTGGTTGAAAACAGTTTCAACCAATGAAATTCACTCTGCCTGGTTTTTGATTTCTGTGCAAACAGATCTAACAATACGTAATACAAACTTCAACAAAATCTAAAACGCAAACAATTCCAACATAAATGCTAACATATTGGCGAAATCACCCGCTCATTGAAACGCGCCTCAAGAAGTTTCTACTCCAAAAACTGATAAAACAGACTCGAGTTTCAGAACAGGTCAAAACTTTTTGACGTTTACCGCTTCTGGGGTCGTATTTTCGAAACCATTCGAATGCCGATCGTATACGAAATAAGGCGAAATTCGCATGAAAATTGAATTTCCGTATTTTCGAATCGCTTTCGATTTGGTTCGTGTACGTTTACTCGAGTGGGTCTCCACCAGTCGAGTTTCACATTTCGCATGCGATTTTAGTTCATTCTGCGCATTGTTTGCAATTTTGAAGTGCTTATTTTGTTTATATACGTTCTCCTTTTGACTTTTCATTCGTTTCCAAATAATTTGTGAATTAAATTGTCCTACTTTATTAAATGCTTCTTTATGGAATGGCTAGCTTGGATTATTTAATCGAAAGAAATGTTATTGATGCCCTCGAAGAAGCAAAAATACTGGCAGATCGTAGGGATAGGGTGTTACATCCCTTTCTTGATCCGCTGGAAGAACATTGGTGTAGGTAGGTACTTAGTTCCGAAAATTATATCGCCTGACGAAGCTACTCACCTTGGAGTTGATAGAGCTTTTAGAGCCCCATCCAAAAACCATGATTGTTCATTAACGTTATAAAAGCAAGGATGTTCTAAATAGGAAATCCCAACGATTAGGTGCACGAAATTTATTTCAGCAAGATATATACCAGCATTTAAAAAGTCAGATGTCAAAAAAATCTTCTTCGTTTTTGTATCTGTCGAAATGGCCATTATCAAATACTCGAATTTGCGACATTGTCAACGCAAATAATACTCGTATACGATATAATTTTCGAAGGATCTTCAAAAATACGCATTTTAGTTCGTACACGACATTTTTCATTCGAATTAAATCGCATGCGAAAGAATTCGCATGGTTTCGAAAATACGACCCTCGAGACCCAAAAAACCAAAGAAACGGACCAATATCCTGAAAACTAGCGATGGTAGCACTTTTGCGCAATGATAACTTTTGATCATAAGCTCAAAAACTATCATATGGCAAAGTTGCAGAAAATTTAGCCCGGACTCAATTTCCATAAGATTAGTGTGGGGTCCTTTGTTTCATTTAAAATAGCTATTTATTATTGTATAAATAATTTCGAATTTGTAAGCAAATATGGCTCGTTTTGGGAAGAGTTCAGCAGCTGCTATTGATAAAAGTATCGAAGACCTTACGCCGATCAATACGAAGAGATCTCAAACGTCGATTTGGAAAGTTTTAGGAATTTTGTGCGGGAAAAAGCTATTCACTAGAGCAAACAACTAAGTCAGAAGAATTAGTCCTAATTTTGAAGGACTGGGCAAGTATTATGCGGAAAAAACGAGCCATATTAATTGCTTTCAAATAAAAACGCTTGTGTCTAATCTACTGTATGCTGATAATCTGCTGATAATTTGTGTCTAATTTACTGTGTACAAAAATGATAATGATCAACGAGTCATTATCATTTTTGCAATATGATCTGTCCAACGAATCTACGGAGTAATCAAATTAGGTATTGTCCGTCGTTTCTAATCTGACACTGTCCGTATGAGGAGCGAGGGGGTGAAGCATATGGCAAAAGCAGGTGTAATTTCAGGTGATTATTGGCGTTCTAATGTAGGGTGCCACCAGCTCACATTCCTTTGGAGTATCAGATTAAAATCGACGGACTTTACCTAACCTTCCTTAGAGGTTCGTTACTATTGATCAATTTCTAAACCGATTTACACTGTAAAGTGAAAGGCGGGTACATATTTTGGAATAAATGGGATAAATCAGATTATTCCACTCATGTGTTAGAAATTCCATAAGACAATTGACGATTTTGAAAATAACAGCGAATTTTTTTTTTCCCTTTAGTTTAACTAGAGAAAATTACAGCGATAATTCTCCCATGTTATCGTATACATGGTTCTCATGCTAATTTTTGATACAAACAACCGGTTTCTGTTACCAACCATTTATTTGTATCAATACAAACAAATAGATCTTGTTAGCAACCATATTTTTTTCCTATTTTTTGCATTTTTATTCGTGAAATAATCGGGGATAATACCACGAGAGCTTCAAAATTATCTGGTTCATTTTGAAGCTCAAGTGGTATTTAGAGGATTATTTCACGTATGAGAATGCAAAAAATATGGAAATAAATATGTATTAAACGATTTAAGGTCTGTTCCCACAGGAGTCTCTGACAGTTTGCAAACTGTCAGTAAGCATCGCCCATATATGTTTTCAATGCTCTTGTTACAAGATAAATCTGTAACTCAGCTGAGCGATTGTTTCTGACAGGTTGCAAACTGTCAGAGACTCCTGTGGGAACAGATCTTTAAACATCTTAACAATCAATACAAATAAATGGTTGCTATCAGGAACCGTTTGTTTGTATCAAAAATTAGCATGACAACAATGTATACAATAACATGGGAGAATTATCGCTGTAATTCTGAAAATCGTCACTTGTCTTATGGGATTTCTAACACATGAGTGGAATAATCCTCTAAATACCACTCGAGTTTTAAAATGGACCAGATAATTTTTCTCGGTTTTCTTTGCAAATTTCACTCATCTTCCAGACTCGTGAAATTATAGAAAACACGCAATCATGAAATATTATCGGTAATTTTGAAGCTCTCGTGGTATTATCCCGGAGAATTTCATACATCTGTCAAAACTGGTATTCCAACAATAAACTGACATATTTTGATTGTTGATTTGAACCAATCAGATTGGATTTACGCGATAATCTGCACTAGTGCAAATTATCAAATAATTGCATAGTAACTGGTGCGAAAACTGGTGTTTTGACATTTTTTGATAAAAAATTTAAATTTTTGATTTATGAAATTCTCTCATTAAATACAACTCGTGCAATGGAAATATATTTATAATTTTCGACAAATTTGCCCTCATGCGTTTTTAACTGAAAAAGGCACTCGTGCACTACGTGCCCTCGTGCTCTTTTTCAACTAAAATGCATTCGGGCAAATTTCCCAAAAATTATCAATAATTTCCATTGCACTTTTCTATTTGTCTATTCCACTAAAGTGTACGTTTTTCATTTATCTAAGTGTTTGTAGACAGCGTAAAAATTCTATAATGATCACACATGATTTTTTTATATGGAATTATGATAGTAGGTTATAATATAGGTACCGACGCCACTGGTAATTGCACATTACGAAATTTGCAGGTATTTGTACAGGGTGGTCCAAATTGGACACTTTCTTATGGAAACACCCTTTATTTTTAAAGATAGAAAAAAATGGACCCCCCACTCTGAGGCTCAAATTTCATGAAATTTTGATTGGTGCAAACCGCATTTTGATATCTTCAACCGTTTAGGCGCTAGAGGGCGATTCTCGACTTTGAGCAATACTGTAAAACCTCCATAACTTTTTTGTTTATGGAAATAATTTATTTTAAAGACCTTTTGGAAGCACTTTTTCAAGCAGAATTCAGTGACTTTCTCAGTTTTTTTCTGTCTGGCTTCGATTTCGAGATATTGACCAAAATCCGATTTTTTTCAATAGGACACTCTATATATTAATAGTTCATTAGAAAGCTATGTTTTTGCTGATTTCAATGATACAAGGTTTGATAGGTTTATCTCTAACAGTTTTCGGTTTTTGTCATAAGAAACAATGTGTAAGAAAGAGACCTTTCTCAGTTTCCTTACAGAGATAAACCTATCAAACCTTGTATCATTAAAATCAGCGAAAGCATAGCTTTCTAATGAACTATTAATATATAGAGTGTCCTATTGAAAAAAATCGGATTTTGGTCAATTTCTCGAAATCAAAGCCAGACAGAAAAAAACTGAGAATGACACTGAGTTCTGCTTGAAAAAGTGCTTCCAAAAGGTCTGTACGGAAATGAATTATTTTCATAAACAAGAAAGTTATGGAGGCTTTACAGTATTGCTCAAAATCGAGAATCGCCCTCTAGCGGCTAAACGGTTGAAGATATCAAAATGCGGTTTGCACCAATCAAGATTTCATGAAATTTGAGCCTCAGAGTGAGGGGTTCATTTTTTTCTATCTCTAAAAATAAAGGGTGTTTCCATAAGAAAGTGTCCAATTTTACAGTGTAGACCAGCTCCGCCATGTTCACTCCTCAGGTTCGTTGGACAGAGTATAGTTCAAATTATCGATAATTTGCGCTAGTGCTAAATTATCGTTGTGATTCGCTTCCTATTGGTCCAAAATTGCCAAACGCTTCTGTACTTTCACCTGAATATTACCTGAAGGAAATTTTCGTTAAAGGAGGTGTGTGTGCCTTAAGCTACCTAAATCAAGAAAAAAATCCAAGATCTCTCGTGAAACCCGCAGTCCTATATTTAAAATAGTATCCGAGAAAATCCCATATGGAAAGGGTTTACATGAATCACGAACACTGGTCTTAAACATAAGCCTAATTGCTGGTTTCTGTAACACAAAAAGCTTTTCTGTAACACAATAAGCTTATTGAAATTAAACTGTGAGCAATTTCCCCAAAAACAAATTCCATAGCGCAGATGGGATTCTATTAGTGCAAAATATGCGTTCCTAGCTGTATTAAAGTCTATAGCTCCTTACAAATTATTCTAAAAGCGTAACAATTTGAAGCCAACTTTTTGGATAACCCTTCAATATGTGGCTCAAACTTAAGCTTGCTGTCAATGCAAACCCCCAAAAAAGTATTTATCTCTGTTTTATTGATCATTTCACCGTCTAGGTATATATTTTCTATACCACATTTGAAAGACATTATATTTGTTTTATTAATATTAAATGGTAAACGGTTTGCATCTGTCCACTTTTTAATATCACAGATATCCCTTTGTATTAGGGTTTCAAGTTGGTCTGATTTTTTGCCTGTCATACCTGTCATAGTATGTCCTCAGGCCTGACATCTGATACATTACGACACATCTTTACGGTTCCCACTGCACTCTGGAGGCGAAGATTGTTTTGACATTGGCTCTGAGTTTAGCCAATGTTCAATCGGAGCTTGTTACCACCAGGTACAGCGGGTTATCCTGCCCAGTGTTTTTCATGAGATAAACGTCCTTGGTTCTCATGGAGTATCTTTCCGCCAGGTACTCCCTCATCTCCGGTATGGTGTAGTTACCTTTCATGTTTCTTAATA
The DNA here is from genome assembly GCA_917834065.1 of Ceutorhynchus assimilis. NCBI lineage: Eukaryota > Metazoa > Arthropoda > Insecta > Coleoptera > Curculionidae > Ceutorhynchus > Ceutorhynchus assimilis. The sequence continues at coordinate 33,760,335 of OU892285.1, forward strand.
CGAAGGCATGAGTTTTCTCGGTAGGAACAGTGTACGTGTGGAACTCGGCCCCGTCGTTTCTCAGGTGCCGAGCCATACTGCTGTGATCTTTGAGGTTCTTCGTGTATATTATTACTGAGTTCCTGGCGTACTTCAACTCTAAGGATTCTGACATTATGGTTTCCGGCATCTCCAAAAACCTCTTGGTTATTCAGTTTGCCCTCAATGACTATTGGAGGGGGAAAGTTCTTTTTGCCTGTGGCTGCAGCTGCAGGCGCTCTAGGTGGCGTTGCTTGTGCCGCTTTGGCCCTTATTTCCTTTCTCGAGTTGTCAAGGGCAGCGGCCTCTGGTTGGTTTGGTTCTCAAATTTATTCAACCTTCCCCATTCAAACTGATACACCCTATGTATGATCCAGTTTGATGGCTCTTTCCTAATTTCTAACCTACAGTTTATTTTTTTCCCAAGATAGAATTGTCAACTTTGAAACATAAACAATACCGCTTATTGGTTGAAAGATGCCATTTGCACGAGTTGCATTGTAAAACTGATGTCAACCTGCAGGGACACCTCATTTTGCGACTAATCAGGGCCAAGCGGTATAGGGCAATCCAACGACTTGTCAAAATGGAATTCAAAATGGAGGCCAATGCCTTTTTTCCAATAATAATTTCTCAAACTAAAAACTTTCCATCTTAGAATACGAAAATTATCCTCCCAAACACTAGAAAATCATCTAAAAGCACCACAAAATACACAAAAAACTGTTTTTTGATGAAAAATGTCACGATTGCTTGAATTAAATTTATGGCGCCAATTTTTTGGCATTGACCATGCATTGACCACCATTTTGTTTGGATTGCCCTATTGTTTATGTTTCAAAGTTGACAATGTCAAAATCTATCTTGGGAAAAAATAGAGTGTAGTCGAGTAAATAAAATAAGAGTCCCCTTATTTCTAACCTAATTATCAAGGGTGTAATAGTTATTTATGTATCAAGGAAATTATGAGGGTGTTAATACCCCAGGGCAAAGTTTATGGACACCAATTGCCCGTGGGTATTAACACCTGATAATTCCCGTGGTACATAGATAATTTTATTTCCTACTAAATTTACTGTCCATTTTTATAAAGGAATAAACCACAAACCAAAATTTCTATTTTCTGTCAATGTTTCACCTATTCAAGGTAAAAGCGGGAGTTATGGGAATCCTTAACTCCCTTGAGAGTTAAGACCCTGTTTATGATTATCGTAACCAAGGTATTATATGGTTATAATAGTTCAGTAAGAAATAAAATGAATTAAGCTATTGTCTATCAATTTAATAATAAAATAATTGAGTAATCACTCCTAGCTTAACCTACCTATATCCTAATTATAACTAAGCGTTTGACTATCTTACAGTTAACATTTCAACCAAGTAATAACCCTTGATAACTATATTGTTATACAATTTGTTAATGTATCTTAAAAATCTAGCTCATGTAATTATTGCTTCACTCCACAAACACACATGCTTCGAATATAATTCTTTCCAACAACGGTATCAGTTACCTGACATCTGGGTTCGTTATAAAATGTGGGTATTCAGAAGATTATCCTTGACTTTGAATAAATTTTTACAACCACATGGGATCTGGTTCAGTCGACAGGTGACTTCTATATGTATAGACAATGTGTCTATAGAACAAAATCCGTAAGAGTTTCAAAACTTCCAAATCGTTTAAATTGAAATCCAAAGGTAGAAGATGTTATATGACACACAAACGTCAACACCTTAGAAAACGAATAAACCCACGCAAAAATCCAAAACATAGACCTATACAAACCGTAAATCTCAACCCCGTAACATTAAGGCACAATAATATATCAACGTACAGATATAAAGACGAATCATCCATTCGGGAAAATGCGCCCACTCCCCTATATGGGGACGTTACCCATCCAGGAGCTTGAATTTTATTAGAAAGAAAGTGTCTCGGAGCGCGCCATTTTATTAGCGAACAAGTTTAGGGCTGGATACTGCCTGCGGTGCAGTTTCTTTCGCCCCTAGAAAAGTCGAAATTTAAATACGAGAGAGTTTTTCCGTTGCCCTTTCAGCTATAATTAACTTGTTAATAATGAAAATTGCGCGCGGCCCGACGCAAATCAATTTGGAGCCTAACTCAAAAAGTTAAATCCGCTCGTGAATTATTTATTGAGGGGAAAAAGCTGTTTCTCCATAAAGGACACTGTGTTTTTTTTGTTTTGTTTTGATTAAATAATTAAATTTGCGACTAAGTTTTTAATAGATCAATTAACTTTCTGCTGGGTGAAGACAAATTAAACTTTGAAAAAGTTGCAAGCCCCTATTTGTTCTCTTACCTTTGCACTTTTATTCTTTTAAACTTGCTTAACCATAGGTTTAACTTATTAAAAAACTCTTGATGGCGTATCAAAATGAGATTTTTTATTGAATTGAGGGTGTAGCAACTCTTTTGATAATTACCAAAACTTGATTAAAACACAGAGGGTATATAATACCCGGTATAATATATTGTGATGTTTGAGCTACTTCAGGATTACTGATTAAAATATATCTTTCAAAGATAAAGATACATCATAGAATAAGGTTCAAGAGATACATGCATGATACATGTGACATCTGTCTGAAGCTGTTCAGTTTCGTCTACGCGCCCTGTATATATAGTTGTAGGTTAAATTGGGTATTTAGGATGTCAAATCCTATTTGGGAATGGAAATTGATTCGTTTTTTTTTTCTTCTTAATTTTTTTGTTGAAGAATTGTTACGGCTTTGCTGAATTTGGCTTTTAAGAATGCGCGCGTTAAACACTGAAAAGGATACAGTCAAAGTCCTTACATTGCCGACCAGTAAATCAATCGTCAAAAACACTTCGTCCGTTTCGTGTGGTTCGAGAATATAGACCTGCGGTTTTTCGCTTGCTGCGACCGGTTTCAGTCAAAACGGTTTCGTTTGTACTCCTTCGCATGGAACTTCTTGAAAGAGCTGGCCAGCTGAGTGGAGTTTGGAAGTGAAGCAATGTAAGGTGCAAAAATATCCTTTTCAGTTTCGATATCTTTCAATTTCAATTTAAAATCTTTCATCGATTACCAATCAATTCTGTATCTCAAATACTTTTGAAGATATTGAGGCTTAAAGTTGAAACTTTGCCTCAAATTTTGCAAAAGCTTCAAGGCCAATTATCTCGAAAACGACGCCGTTGGCGTCGGAGTCAAATAACCTTTTTAATAGCCCTTATCAAGAGCAATAATTGAGCAGATTTATGCCAATAGCTTCACTGGTTTCCAAAATATGACCCTTTGAAATATTTGAAAATCAAATTTCCATGCATACATACCCCTTTGGAAAAATTCGAATTTTTAAATTTTTGGATTTTGCAATTTTTGACTTTACCAATCGAAAGAAGAGGTGAAAATTGGTGGAAAAGCATTTACGCAACTTTATTTTTTGAGTTTTAGGGCTTATAAAAAAATAAAAACCGTTTTTCCACATTTTGGGCCCAGAAAATTTCAATCAATTTCATCATTGTCTCATAAAATCGCTCATTACTCGGTTATTATTGCAACAAATATAATGTAAAATTATATATTCTGAATCAAAATTAAATTATCTTCAAGATAAAATAAAATTCATTTCTTTATCTCAAATACTTCTGGAGATATTGAGGCTCAAAGTTGAAACTTTGCCTCAAATTTCACAAAAGCTTCAAGGCCGATTATCTCGAAAACGACGCCCTTGGGCTCGGAGTCTTAAATAACCTCTTTTATAGCCCTTCTCAAGAGCTACAATTGAGCAAAAGATTCATGCCGATAGCTTCACTGGTTTCTAAAATATGGCCCTTTGAAATATTTGAAAATCAAATTTCCATGTCCCTTTGGAAAAATTCGAATTTTTTAAATTTTATGGATATTGCAATTTTTGACTTTTCCAATCGAAAGAGGAGGTGAAAATTAGTGGAAAAGCATTTACGCAACTTTATTTTTTGGGTTTTAGAGCTTGTAAAAAAATAAAAACGATTTTAGCAATTTTTGAGCTCAGAAAATTTCAATAATCTGTCTTACAAAATCGCTCATTACTCGGTTATAGCTGCACATATTATGATGTATAATTATATATTTTGAATCAAAATTAAATTATCTTCAAGATAAAATAAGATTCAATTCTTTATCTCAAATACTTCTGGAGATATTGAGGCTCAAAGTTGAAACTGCCTCAAATTTCACAAAAGCTTCAAGGCCGATTACCTCGAAAACGACGCCCTTGGGCTCGGAGTCTTAAATAACCTTTTTTATAGCCCTTCTCAAGAGCCAAGTCGATTTTTGCAATTTTTGAGCTCAGAAAATTTCAATAATCTGACTTTGTCTCACAAAATTGCAGCAACCTGTGGATTTTCCAGTTTAAATTTCGCAAATAAGCAATGACATAACATGAAACATGACCTAACTTCTAAATTAAATTACAGTTTTTTTCTGTCAGCTGCCATAGACAAAACCTAGACACCATTTCCTCCCTAACTTTATATTTGAGAGTTTTAATTTCGAAAAAACATATAAAAGTAATACAGTACACTCGCGCTAGTGTGAACACCCGCTTGTGTGAACCTCCCAGTAGTATGGACAGCCAGAATGAATACATTATATATTCTGTAGTGTGAACTTTTTAGAATCTCGGTAGTATGAACAATGTATTTTACGAAGACGTAGAAGGGACACGTATATATTTATTCTCGAAGTAATTTCGGCGTTACGTAACGCGGAAATAGTTAATTCCGTGTTACATAACGGAGAAAAAAATGACAGGTGATGTTGACAGCTGGACAGTCTTGTTCACCTCCCATGTATCACTACTTGCCACAATTTTTACATATTCTGTGGTTTTTCTACATCAATAATCATTGAAAATTTGAACAGCCTATAGCATTTGTCCCTATTTTGTACGCCAAAGTGATCACTAAGGTATTTCAGGGAGTTATTCAGTACTTGCATCAAGGTGACAAGTGAAACAAAACGCCAGTTATTATTAAGGGTAATTTAGCTAGACATAACCTGGTTCAGGTGGTTGCTTATTTATGCCAACTCACTTGTAGTTCTGGTTATAACAGTGAAAGGTAACTGCTCCGACAACTAATTATTCATTTAATATTTTTCAGATGATATGAAAGGGGGTTGTTTAAATTTCAACACCCTGTATTTTGAAAACAACGTAATTCCGACCATCGGTGTCCTATTTCAAACTACTTCTTCTAGCAGTTGAACCCTGTATATACTTAGTATTATTTGTAGAGTTAATGAGAAGAGAATATTTACATTTTCCTTTGACTGCATAAATTTTAAACGTAAAAGGGAACGAAAACACACACGTACGCTGCCCCAAGGTGCAAAACTGTCCCCCCTTTAAATTAGCCGTGTGTAGGGCACAAGTAATTGAGGTTTTTTTCCGAGAAATAATCCCCCATTTAATATTTACTAGTTAATTATAAGGGCCGAATTAAAAGTGCACAGTTGCGGCTTATTTATTTAGGGGATTTCTTTTGTGAAAAATAACGTCCGCAATTCTTTTGTTTAAAATTTATGGGGATTTTTCTAGAGAGTTTAAATATTAGATTTCAACACATCTAAAGCAAAATTAGTTATTTTACATCGGAAACTCTTTGTAATATTAACCGATGTCTGATATCCTTATAAAGCGTCACCAGGAAAAATTATCCTGCAAAAAAAAATGACAAATTTTCCTACTTCAACAAATAACTCGGCCATTTTTCTTTACGGTTAATTTATGCCCTCGGGATTTTCGAATCTATGTATTTTCCTTGGAGACAAGAGGTGTTCGGTTACTTCTGTGGAAAGAAAAATGTTCAGCCTGATGCATGATCATTAGTTAAAACGTTTACTGAAAAAAGGTCTGTTTTCAACCAATGAAATTCACTCTGACTAGTTTGTAATTGCTGTGTGAACAGGCCTATAGACACAAGAATCAAATACTGAAATTTGATTGGTATGACGCCTATATGTCATTGTCTGGAGCGTTTCAGAGATTTTATTTTTTTTTAGTTATACCCAGATTGCACAAACATATTGCAGGAATATTCATGGCATATTTCATGGGAATATGAAGATATCCCATGCAGATCTATTCATGTGACAGGAATATCTTAGGCATAAGTCACCATAATACATATCCCTGCAATATGCCACATAAGATAATTGGATATTGGAATATGCAATGAATATGCAATATCCTTAAAGAATGTCTGATGAATATATCAGTTTTCCAAAAAAAAACTTTAAATGTGAAAGGGTGAATTTTCCTTAATTTTGCTTAAATAACTCAATTTTCCAGAATTTTTTTTCGAGTCATTTTTCACTAGAAAATTTTGAAATTTTCTTACATTGAGTTCCCCATTTTTTTTTTTCTTCCTCTGGAAAAATTCCACAATTTTTGCTTTGCCAGTTTTCCAGAAAAAAAATTAAATATGAAAGGATGAATTTTGCTTAGAAAAGTGAATTTCCAGAACTTTCCTATCGACTTTCCTTGGAGTGATTTTCCACTAGAAAATGTTGAAATTTTCCTATAATGAACTCCTCATTTTCTTCTTTCTTCTGGAAAAATTTCACAAGTTTTGCTTTATCAGTTTTCCAGAAATAAATTAAAATGTGAGAGGATGAATTTTCCTTAATTTTACTTAAAAAAGTCATTTTTTTATTTATTTATTTATTTATTTATTTATTTATTTTGAAGGTATTCCCATTTTGTACCCTATGTATCTCAAGAATTTTCTCTGTACACGTTCAACTAATTCAACATAAATTTTATAATGTGGTGACCACACACAGCTATTATTTTCAAGATGGGAACGAACCAAAGACACATACAAACACTTGAGAGCAGAAACATTCTTAAAGTCTCTTGTGTGTCTTTTGATAAAACCCAACATTTTCAATGCTTTATTACAACATGCATAAATGTGTTCAGAAAATGACAATTTTGCATTGAATACAACACCTAGGTCACGAATACTAGAAACATTTTCAATAACATTATCATTTATATAATAATCATTTAGTTTGGGAGAATTTTTCCTAGAGAACTGAATATATTTGCATTTCTTGCCATTCAATGTGTCATCGGCATATACCAAAAATTGGACATGATGGAAGCAAGACCCTATGTCATTGATAAATAAGCAGAACAGAAGTGGTGCAAGATGACCCCCCTGAGGCACCCCAGAAGTAACACTAATAACCTCAGATTGAAATGACTCCACCTTTACAATCTGGCTTCTGTCTACAAGATAAGAATACAGCCATTGAAGAAGTGAACCACATACACCATATTTGGAAAGTTTTTCTATTAACAATGCATGACTCACCCTATCAAAGGCCTTGGAGAAGTCGGTATAGATAGAATCTACAACCTGACCGGCCTCCAAGGCTCCCGATATGGCTCGTTCATACACTAGCAAATTTGTTGTTATAGATCGACCACTGGTAAAACCATGCTGTTCTGGAATTATTATATTTTTAAGTTTTTCAGTTAAAAACTCGTTTACCAGTGATTCAAATATCTTTGGGAAATGAGACAATAATGTAATAGGGCGATAATTCTCAACATCTTCCTTGTTGCCAGAGTTTTTGAAAATCGGACATACAAAAGATAGTTTCCAATATTTTGGAAAAACTCCAACAGACAATGATTTATTATACAACAGCCACAAGGGTCTAGATAAGGCTAGTGCACAGTTCTTAAGAAATGTTGGAGGTATTCCATCAGGTCCTGGACCTTTATTTATATTGATGTGATTCAGCTTATTGAAAACATCACCAATGTTAATAGATAACTTATTGATATGTACCATGTCTCGAAAAGCAACAAGTTCACAACTGCTCACATTACCCGTAGGACCAGCAGACGTGTAGACCGATGCAAAGTGCCTTGCAAAGAGATTTGCAATGCCCTCACCATCAGACGCCACGCCTCCCTGATAATGGAGTGTGGGTGGCAACTTTCTAGAATGAGTTTTAGAATGGATATATTTCCAGAAATTTTTGAGATTTTTTAATACAATATGCTCAGTTCTCTCAATATAATCAAAATAACATCTTTCCACTTGAACCTTACAAGCAGCTCTCAGCTGTTTAATAGTATATTACATACCGAGTAGGGAAGTGTTTCATTACTGTCGAGAGATACAATCTAGCTACACTGCAGCCTACGAGCTGCGCGCGCATGTCATCTTTTATTGTTTTCTAACTTGTATTTATTACAATGAAGCTTCCTTTTTCTAATCATAGGAGATAGGTCTATTATGTTTGTATCCTTTATGAGCCTTTTTTTTTCAATAGTGAGATTTTTCAATTCAGGACTAAACCATATTGGGAATTTAAACTTATTTTTAATTTTTTTCTTTGGTGTATGGAACTCAATGGCTTGACAAACAATATTGTAAAATATAGCTATTTACCTAACAAGTGCGGAAAATGAATTTTTGAAAAATATTTTCCGCAAGTGTTAGGTACAATATTTTTCCTAGTCTTGTTAAAATACAAAAACACATTTATATTGAAAAATTGGTTTGTTTCTACAAGTAATATTTACTTTTAATACCTTTTAGGTAATCCAGCAGAACTTGAATAACCCTTTATATACGCCTTCAACTGCAAGCCTGTGTAGTAACTGTGGGTGTGGGTCAAATATTCGGATAAATCCAAAATTGAAACCTCTGGCAACTCATTGATACTTAAAGTAAACTCATTAGGTAGAAGTTTATAAGGATCTATATTGGCAATTATTTGTATTTTTTGGTAATACCGATATTTCACATCACTAGCTAACGATGAATAATAGTCAATGTTAGCCAATGTTAGCCATTCTACCACAAAAACAACAAAAAATTCAGTGAACATGCAAAATGCAAACATGATATTCACGGCATATCCTATAACTCTGGAATATGCCAAATTATTACAGAATATTACAAATATGCTGGGGATATTTCTGGAACATTGCAATATGCCTGGCAGATTGTAAGCATATACCTGGCTGTCGTCTGGGTAAAGTACATATGCAGAAAACACAATATTTTTCAATAGTTGTAATCTAGTTCATCAACTTTGTTTCTTTCTTTACAGGCTTCTAGGTTTTAGACGCGCCATGCCAGTGACTGGCCGTCTACTAAACATGACGTCCGACATTTACCAGAAAGCGGAAGGCGACCTGTTGAACACTTTTTTCGTGTCACCCTCGGACAACTTGTGCTTTCACGGCAAATGTTCGTACTACTGCGACACTTCGCACGCCATCTGCGGCAACCCCGACAAACTCGAAGGCAGCTTCGCCGCTTTCCTACCTTCGAGCAAACTTGCTCAGACTAAGGTAAAAATGTTCATAGATGAACTATCAATCTGTCACCTGTCATCGTGTCACTTGTCACCGCATTATCATATAAGGAGTTATCATTCAAACAGTATAACAGCTGGACCTAGTCTATGGCTGTACCTTATAAGTACTTCATAATAATACAGGCTTGTCAGAAATTAGGTACTAGCTCACACATAACCTCAGTACTCTAGTCACTAGAGTACTTACATTCAACTTTTCACTCGTAAAATTACTTAATTAATTTACTTAAAAAATCTCTAGAGCTCGTACATAATGTTGAACGAATTTAAATGGTCCTTCTTTCATAAATTTTAGTTACTTTTCAAAGATTTAACGCGTTTTCCCGAGGCAAAAATAAAATAAACTCTTCGCGAATTTTATCCGAATTGACTCATTAGGTACTGTAAACTTAAAACTGACAATTGCTCTGCTTTTTCTAAAATCCCTGTATTTATATTTTTCGATTCCGCCCAAAATATTATTAATTACCTACCAAAATCGACAATAGGCGATCGTTTGACCATCTATATTTCAATTCTATTGGTCGACCTAGATATTATTGCGTTCGAAATTTTTATCATTTTGGGTCCAATTTAATTAGGCGCCTAACCTTGTAATTGATCTTTTCCAGGTTCTTATTTACGAGTTCAAATTGTGACAGGTGCTTGGTCACTGATGGCTTGTTTAAAATTTGAACGTACCGATATAAATATTTTAATTAATTTGGGTCAATACTAATTTGTTTTATCATCTTTCAATAATTTATAGATACTGATTTGAAATACAGGAAATTCAGTTTTTGATTATTTGATTATTACATTTACAAGACATTGTAAATTACGGGTCTATTTTCCCGAGTCATTACATGTGCCTCTTGACAAACATTTTAATCTAAGCTTGACAGCATCTTGGATAGTCTAATAAATAGTCTATCAACCACCTTGTTTGTCCCCCAACGAAAGTCAGGTTATGTGTGTGACGTCAGAGGTTATTTTAAAAAAAAAAAACCGAACCTGTTATTCTGACGTCACAAATTGACTTTTTTTCAAGTAACTCAAGCTGATACTGTCCTATTTTTAACCAAATTTAATAGGTTATGTTACGACCTATATTTATTGAACAAATCAATTAATTTATTGTCATTTAAATCAATAAGTTGTTTAATCTGAAATATATTGTAAAAAGTTTAAATATTATGTACCTAATAACAATAAACTACCTTTGTCTCATTAATAATAATAATTATTTTAAACAACGCACAAGCTATGGTATTTTGGTATAATTATTTATTAATTTTTGTTGAAAACAGGACAGTATTAACTTTTTTCAAAATAGTCAATTTCTGACGTCACAACTCCCCACACTTGTATTCTATATTTTCTTATTGTGTGTTTTTATATTTGAATAAATTATTTATTCAATGCAAATTATTAGCGACGTAAACAAAACACAAGATCCGTATCTGGTTTCCTGTTCGTGCCAGAGCAGGACAAGGGAAGACACGTTTTGGGAGTTTCGGACGTCGCGTGCTCTTCCTCCATGCAATATTTCGGCCTATCGATATATAAATTGCCTCTTTATAAGTGATTGAACTTATTCATTTGGGGTCAAAATATTTTGGAAAATCTTTAAAAGTTGTGTCTTATTCTTAAGGAGTTGCTACATTTGAAAATAAAGCCTAATTTGGGTTATTTTAGTTTAGGTTTGGATTTTTAAAAAGTTTTAAGAGTAACTCAGATGCTTTTATGTTGATTCATGGACTCTGGACACTTTCAAGCTAGTTTTTGAAGCCAGGATTCTTGAAAATGAGTTGATAATACTTTAAAAGACACTCTGGATATTCCAGAGCTTGTTTTTGAATATTCTTAAAACTTTTGTTGGAACCTTTGAATTTTCTTCGGAGTACCTAAGTAGTTAGGTACTCGAAAACCCATTCTAAACTTACTGAAGCTAATTTTCAATTCAATAATGATTGGAAGTTGCTTCAGAAGCGTCAAAACAACTCTAGACACTTTGAATTCAGTTTTGAAATAACTTGATTCTCAATTTAGACGCAATTTCAGGTCACTATACTCTACTGCTGATGAAGTTTAGAATTCTTAAGAACCTGTTCAATAATGCTTTAGAAGTTTTTTCTAACACTCTAAAAATCCATTCTGAAAACTTAAGAACAAATTTTAGTGTAGAATTTGTAAAAAGTATCACATTCAAAATTATCTTTTAGCAATATTCCACGCTGGTGTTATAATGATACTCCTTACGCACTTGTAATGTAATTACCAATCCTTCACAACCTAGAAGTGTTTTTTATTTTTCATTTTTCTTTAAATTTTCTGGGGCAAAGATTACATTCAATATCTCTTATCACGGATTCCGGGTTCACTAAAGCTCACTTCACAAACAGTAACAAGTTTCTGCTTCTTCCTCCTAAATCAGATCGTCCCGATCCAATCATTTATTCTTTTCTCACCCATGTTTTCTGTTTCATATTTTGTTCATTCCAGGGTCTTGAGGTTTCTTCATAATTCTCAGAGTGAAGAAAATTCAAGTGCCTGGAATAGGAAAAATATGTCTACCCACTTATTTCTTGTCCACTCATGTTTTCTCAAGTTTCCTCTCTTTATTGTTAAGTTTTCTTGCCTGAATTCTCCTTATTCCATGCGCTTGAGTTTTCTTTAAGTTTCCTTTTCCCATTACCCAAACTCAATTTTTATTTATTCCAGGCTCTTGTGTTATCCTCAAGGGCCTGGAATAGAAAAAATATGTCTATCCACTTGTCTCTTGTCCACTCATGTTTTCTCAAGTTTCCTCTCTTTATTGTTAAGTTTTCTTTCCTGAATTATCCTTATTCCATGCGCTTGAGTTTTCTTTAAGTTTCCTTTTCCCATTACCCAAACTCAATTTTTGTTTATTCCAGGCTCTTGTGTTATCCTCAAAGGCCTGGAATAGAAAAAATATGTCTATCCACTTGTCTCTTATCCACTCATGTTTTCACAAGTTTCCTCTATTGCTTAAGTTTTCTTTCCTAAATTCTCCTTATTCCATGCGCTTGAGTTTTCTTTAAGTTTCCTTTTCCCATTACCCAAACTCAATTTTTATTTATTCCCGGCTCTTGTGTTGTCCTCAAAGGCCTGGAATAGAAAAAATATGTCTATCCACTTGTCTCTTATCCACTCATGTTTTCACAAGTTTCCTCTATTGCTTAAGTTTTCTTTCCTAAATTCTCCTTATTCCATGCGCTTGAGTTTTCTTTAAGTTTCCTTTTCCCATTACCCAAACTCAATTTTTATTTATTCCAGGCTCTTGTGTTATCCTCAAAGGCCTGGAATAGAAAAAATATGTCTATCCACTTGTCTCTTATCCACTCATGTTTTCACAAGTTTCCTCTATTGCTTAAGTTTTCTTTCCTAAATTCTCCTTATTCCATGCGCTTGAGTTTTCTTTAAGTTTCCTTTTCCCATTACCCAAACTCAATTTTTGTTTATTCCAGGCTCTTGTGTAATCCTCAAGGGCCTGGAATAGAAAAAAATATGTCTATTCACTTGTCTCTTGTCCACTCATGTTTTCTCAAGTTTCCTCTCTTTATTGTTAAGTTTTATTTCCTGAATTCTCCTTATTCCATGCTCTTGAGTTTTCTTTAAGTTTCCTTTTCCCATTACCCATTACCCAAACTCAATTTTTGTTTATTCTAGGCTCTTGTATTATCCTCAAGGGCCTGGAATAGAAAAAATATGTCTATCCACTTGTCTCTTGTCCACTCATGTTTTCTCAAGTTTCCTCTCTTTATTGCTTAAGTTTTCTTTCTCAATTTCTCTTGCTTGTTACATTAAAAACAGGAAAGCGGATTCAATTTGAAAGTGTTCTAGAACAGTCCCGTAGATTTTGAAGATAAGATCATGTCCAAGTGTTACAACGGCCTACTAGTTCAGAAATAGAAGAGTGAAATCCAACACTTCTGTCATCGTCGAGCATCGTTTGTGCAGAAATCACCGAGCCCGACACCATCCAGTCTCACATTGGCGCCCAACAACGTGGGGCTACTAATTTTCTCTCAAGTTTTCGTTTTCTATGACCCAAACTCACATTCCAGGCACTTGGATTTTCTCCAAATTTCTCAAGAGTAAAGAAAACTCAAGTGCCTGGAATAGAAAAAAAAATGTCTACCCACTTAGGTATGTCTCTTGTCTACTCTCATGTTTTCTCAACTTTCCTCTTTTTATTGCTTAAATTTTCTTTCCCAATTCCTCTTTATTCCATCAGGCGCTTGACTTTGCTTCAAGTTTCACAGAGTAAACAAAACAAAAAAAAAATGTCACATTGGCGCCCAACGTGTGGGGCCTCTCGAAAAGACTGTGACACCCAGACATTAAATTAACACTGTGATTTATTCATTTTAAAGTGTTTCTTCATGATTATGTAAGTTTTGCCAATTCAGATATCATAAATTAAAATTATGCGAATCTTGCCACACCTGACTCAAATCTGAATTAGATTTCTTTGGCCATTTCGAACCATTTGTACGAACTTAAAAAAAATCAAAATTATTGTTGTTTTCTTGTATCCTTTAACTTTAATTTTCTTTCAAGGTTTGGAGACATCCGTGGCGTCGTTCCTATCACAAAAGACGAAAAGCCCAATGGGAAACCGACCCGAACTATTGCCAATTGGTACGAGAAATACCGCCCTACGACAACAGTCGCCGACTTTACGACTTAATGGACATGTCCGTATTCGATTTCCTTATCGGCAACATGGACAGACATCATTACGAGACTTTCAAGTGAGAATCTATTTTTATCTATCTATCATCTGTCGCATCCTGTTTAATCCTCCCGAACATCTTGATAAGTTTAATATTATCCAAAGTTTGCTTCGCAAACTTTGGCCCGTTTCGGTTTCACATAAACTAACATTCTGACAAGTGATTTATGTCGTTAAAATACAATCTTGCTTGATATATTAACTATTATATTTCTAGATTATTTGGTAACGAAACTTTTACGTTACATTTGGACCACGGACGCGGTTTCGGCAAGCCGTTCCACGACGAAGTTTCAATTTTGGCGCCTTTGCTACAATGCTGCCTGATCAGACAATCGACTCTGGAGCAATTGCTCAAGTAAGTTTCCGAAAATTTAATTTACTTGAAGAAATGTATGTGTGTATATGTATAAGGCGCCGCCGCCGGGCGAAAGCTTATCCAGTTTTCAAATTAAAATTTAATAGAGCCGAAATCTCGTGCAACATTGTGATGGAAATTTTAATGTATATAAGGCGAAATAAAATTTAATAACAGTCGGGTGCATGATAATGGCCTGACTGAGGAATTTCATTAGGGAGCTTATTATGATCTGGTTGCTGAAAATGAATCGTCAAGGTTTGGGACTTAAGACACCTTTGTTTCAAACTAAAATCTTCAATAAACTGCATTAATAGTGCAGTTTTTTGAACAAAGTCTCATCATTTTTGTACGCTTATTATGTAGATGTATGCAATTATTCCAATGTTGTTGGTAGCTTGATCATAACTTTTAAAGAACTAATAAAACTTCTATGCAACTATTTTGAAATAGATTTATAAAAGCTTATAATATATAACGTTGTACAGTGTTTTCAAGCCCCAACGCGTTTTTGCTCCACAATATGAATTTTAAAGCCAATGGTGTCCTGGTATATTCCTGGAGCAGCACTAATGCACCAGAGTCTACCTCGAATTCTATTGGCTTACTTTCGACTATGATATTTTCTGAAACCTTTCTTATTTTTGAAATAAACCCTAGCTGCAACGAGTTTTCCTCATCCTCTGACTCTATATCACGCTGTACTTTATCGCCTTCTAACATTCAAAGCATTACCATCATTTTGCTGGGCGGGTATCTGAGTTGTATCTTCCTTTACACCTGAAACATGGCTAGAAAAGTGACTGTACTGCTGACTGATCTTTCTTCTCTGGTTTTACATTGTGACTAGTGACTTTCTTATGTTTAACATAATTTTGAAATATGATTAAAGAAAGCGCCTAATTTACTATTGTCAAAATGATTTGAAAGTAATGCCAATGTCAAGTTGTTTGTTTTCTTTAATGTGTGGTTAGAATTTGTATAATTTTGATATTAAAAAGTATTAAATTCAAGTGTAGTGTATCAATTAGCTTATGTAAATCCAACACTTTTGTCACCGTCGACCATCGTTTATCTAGAGATCACCGAGCCCGACATTACCCAGTGTCACATTGGCGCCCAACGTGGGGCCTCTCGAAAAGACTGTGACCCCCAGACATTAAATTGAGACTCTGTTTTGATTAATCGGTATGATTTAATCATTTTGGAGTGTATCTTCATGATTATGTAAGTTTTGCCTGTTTTGCATGTGATTCGATATCATGAATTAAAATCATACGTGTCCTGCCACAACCGTGTTCGACTGTATGATTTCACGTAGTAGAAAAATTATACCAAATAATTCAGAATTAGACAAGATGACTGATAATAACGACGAAACCTTTATTTTTCAACAAATTGTTATGACGCCAGAGATGCTGCAATCTTTACTAACTGGAATACATGTTCATGTAAGTTGTAAGCCAGTCTACTCAACAACCAAGTGTAAGTGTGCAGGCCAATTTTTCTGGATGTAGGTAAGTCTCGTTTTGATAAAGCCCGGGAAGAAATGTTAAAGCATTCATTGATGCTATTGTGGTCTATAAGGATTGCCTTAATATTCTAGATCAGCCTGCTCTGAAAGACCTGGCAATATTGTTGGAAGATTCTGCTACTACATGGTGGCAGGGCATTAAATCCTCAGTCCACACCTCCGATGAGACTACTGATTCTTTACGATATGCTTATGGATATCTAAAACCTCCACATCAGATATACAAAGAACTTTTCTTACACGATATTTTTGTGACCAAAGCTCGTGCCTTGATGTCTCATTTAAGAGGTGATTCTACAATCTCCGAAAATGTTCAATTAGATATGATTTACGGGTTATTGAAAGTACGTATAAAGGAAAAAATGCAACGTGAAAGTGTCAATTATTGTAAGAATTTTGGGCAAACTTAAGAAAATTGTCGTAAACTCTATCGTATACGTTCTAAGCAAGGCAAAGCCAGCAGAAATAAGTCAATCACTCCAAATGATACGAGTTCTCCAATGAATAATCGTCAACCTACTGCAACACAAAATAATAAGCCGAATACCCTGTCATGCTACGGTTGTGGTACGGTACACCAGGTTATGTTAAAAGTAACTGCCTTAAGCGGTCCAAACATGCAGTTACTCCAACGGATCCGACGAGGACCGTAATGTTTGCAGAGTTCCTCAATACTTATAACGTACTTATTTTGGCAATTGCCTAATTATACTGCTACGGCTAGTCAGCTTCAGTTCGGAGGCCATGGGTCTATGGGTTCCTTGTATACATCTTATCCCTAGGCGCCACCAAGTTAATTGTGACTTAACTAGGAAGATAACTTAATGATGTTATAAACAAAACCTGTGCAATTGGAGAGGTACAATAGTGTATCTGGTTTCTTTATTAAAAATAATAACAAAATATAGGGATAGCCAGGAGGTTATTAAAAATGTGTTTAGAATAATGCTTGTACCAATTTATAAATATTTGATTATAAAAAAAAATAAGAATGTAAATAATGTATAAAAATATTGATTTTTAAATAAACAGTTTTAACTGTCTGTTTACACTTGTGAAAGATTAGAACCACAATATCAGTTACACTCTACCAAGAGGCAAATTCAACACTAGAAAGGTAAAAATTATTGTTAGGGCAACCTCAGGGTAAAATTCTAGAATTTTATTTAAGAAGCACTTACCAAACGTAAATCAGTATCAAGTGGTTTATATAAGATTTGCCTAAATAGTAAAAAGTGCAACTTACATGTGTACAAGTGTTGATTATCTTCAAAGGTGTGTGTGTAAATTTAGAAGTTCCCAAAGTGAGGTTATCTACATGTTTGGTCTCACTGTAGATCCAGACAGAAGCAGTTAGCAGTTCTGCAGTTCTAAATTTGTTCCGACTATTATATGGTAAGTGAGTCCTATGGAAGTCCTATCCACGTTTTATCTGTCGTAGACGTAGAACTCAATGTGGTTCAATCAGAGTGCTACCAAGAGGGTTGCTGAAGGGAGGCTACCAAAGCCCAACTAAGAGCAATCTAGATCTAGTCTAGAATCTCTTTAATTACAGCCTAGGAGCTGTCTAGGTATAGCCTAGAGTCTTCCAAGTATAACCTGGCATTAGGACCCTATAACGATTTTCGTATAAAAAACAAATCGAGTCCCAAATATTAGAAATAATCTTACCTCAAATTGAGGGATACTCTAGACCAAAGGTGAAGTCTTAAACTTACTTCCAAAAGCTGCTTGGAACAGTCCTATTGAAGAAACGAAACACGTGTTGTAGGTTAATAATCCTGAAGAAAATCTCAAAACTTACCGAAACAAAATCCAAAATGACCAAGGGACGACTCCAGACGATTATCAATAAGAAATTAGTCTAAACCTTGAGTTCCCTGGCACGAAATTCCAAAAAGTCTCGCCCAAAATCAATTAGGGCCGAGACCAACCTTTTCGGTATCAAGTCTCAAGATCAAAAGGGCTGATTCTTCATTTAGGTTTCGGAAGAAGGCTTTCAATTGTCAAACTTCTAATTTTGACACTGAAGAAAATTATAGAAAAAAGCGTGCTCAGTTTCACCCCAAGAATACGAACTGGAAGTTTGGTTGTGTAAAAATGACTAGTGAATGTTGAAAAATGCCTATAGAACATATATCAAAAGGTAGAACAGGTCTAAAGAAAACGCCTAGACAAAACAGCTGTTCAATGACATGATCGAAATGAAAAATCAAAAGAAGTAAACAACAATTTATCATAACCTCAGATTATTTATTAATTGGATTTGCAAACAGAGATGATGAAAAAATCTCTCCTTTATATAAGATTCTAATCAATAACAGCGGGCCCTCCGTACTGAATGAAACCTTCCTAGATCAATTAACCAAACTTGCAAACCTGAGCTAAAAAACTTTCAGTAGAAGGCAGTACTCAAGGTAATAAAATCTGGGCACAGAAAAGATAGATGTTCATTCATTTATTTCTTTATAGTTCCATATAGAAAGAAGCATATCTACTAGAGCAAAACACAGTAGCATATTAAATAAGAAATTGAAAATGCTACATACTTACCTGGTACAATCTGGTAAAATGAATTCAGATGATTCTACTCGCCCACTCGCCTGTATTACCACGCCCAGTGTCAGAGACGCATTGGAAGGCAGAGTTCCATTCCTGAACATATCAGCAGTAGCACCCTTCTGATTTTCTAAAATCTGTCAATATAGTGCTGAATATACCGAATGACTCATGATTTTATGGTGATGCTCCTGATCAAAAATATAAGTTTGCTCGTGACCCATCAATCAACAACTTCGAATGCACAACAATAATTGACACTAGCCATATGGTCTTGTCTGAACAGTTGTCACTAGTTGCAGATGAGAGGAAGAACTTATGCCTAGAAGATGAGAGTACTTTGAACAAACTACTCCATTCTAATGCAGATTTGTTCTAACCAAGTTCTGAACCGACACCATTTGCTGAACATTCTATAGATTTAATCGACGAAATAAAAAATGATGAGTTGCTCGCACAGGAAATTATTGAAGAGTGTGAATCTTCTTATGCTGCGCCTGTGGTGCTGGTTTCGAAGAAGGATGGAAGAATAAGACTAACGGTGGACTACCGCAAACTAAATGCCAAAACACGCCCAGAGGCATTATTCTTGACTTTACCTAGGTAGAAAATTTGACATTGTTGACAGTTAATGCACTGTTTAATTGTCAACACAGTCAAATATTCTCTCGAGAGAAAATCAAGAATAAGACCTCTGATCGAAACCCATTGCCTAGGATCGATGCTAGCAAAGAAAACTCAGTACATGACAAACTTAGATTTGAGATCCGGTTATCACCAGATAACTGTTAAGCCTAGCGATAGAGAAGTGGCGCCCAACGTGGGGCCAGGAAGCTGTTGTGATTTATTAACTAAAAAGTGGATGGAACGGCCTCCATCTCCTCTATGTTAGAAGGGTAAATAGTGTGCAACAGCCTCCATATTCTACATATTCGAAGGTTAAATAGTGTGGAACGGCCTCCATCTCCTCCATGTTAGAAGCTTAAATAGTCTGGAACGGCCTCCATATTCTCCATGTTCGAAGGTTTAATAGTGTGAAACGGCCTCCATATTCTCCATGTTCGAAGGTTGAATAATGTGGAATGGCCATATATATATATAAAAGTGTGTTTACTGAGTTCTTGGACACTTTGTGGACAAAAGTGGCCGGTTCTGGAACACTTTTTGGTTGAAAGTGATTGTGGTTGTGAATTTCTTGGACACAAAAGCCGAAGCGTTGGTTTAACAGCTTACAAGATTTGCGTACGCCGTCTCTTGTGTGAAAATTGATGTTGACGAAATTGTAATTAAACCTAAATTCAACCACATGTTAGTATATATGTATAATTTACGGTCTCGCTCTCGTTTCCGCCAAACAAAACATTTGCTTCAACCAGTTATTGGCTAGATTAACTGTCGCCCCTAAGTCAAGTTGTTCCTGTTTTAAGCAAAAATTTTTCTCCACTTTTATCTGTCCTTTTGGGACGCTTCGTTACACACGAATGCCGTTCGGCTTACGAAATACACCCTCGACGTTCCAAAGGCTGATTGACAGATTACGTTCTGGCCTTCAGGATCTGAACATACTTGCATATCTTGATGATCTGATTATTCTGTCAGAATCGTTCGAATCCTATGTGAAGCATTTACAGCAAATATTTGACCGTTTACGAATGTTCAAACTCAAACTCAAACTATCCAAATGTAGCTTTTCCTATACGCCTGTATGTATGTTACATACCTTGGTCATGTGATCTCACCAAATCCAGATAAGATAATTACGATTTCCAAAGATATCGCTTCCGCGAAACGTCAAAGAACTACTGTCGTTCCTGCAAACATGTTCCTGGTATAGATGCTTTATCCAGAATTTTTTGGAAAAAGTCAGACCTTTGACCTCGCTCACAAAGACGAAAGCTACGTGGATTTGGGGCCTAAATAAAAAGCACTAATTTGAACATTTAAAGGCCCTTTTGACATCCAGTCCCATTCTACAACAAGCCGATCCGTCTAAACTTATATTCTCAAGACTGATGCCTCCGCTTATGCCATAAATACATGCCTACTCCAGGGGGAGGGTAACGAAGAATTGCCTATTGAGTAGGTACGTCAGCCGAATCCTAACGTCCGCCAAACGAAATTATTCAACGACCAAAAGGGAGGCTTTAGCAGTAGTCTCATAAGTTCTGTGGTTACCTAAAGTGGGCGCCAGTTATCATCAAAAGTGATTATCAACCGTTGAAGTGGCTGATGTCATTTAGATCACTTACAGGTCGCCTTGCCAGATGGGCATTGACTCTGCAATCATATGACTTGCAAATTGATTATATTCCTGACCGAACAAATGTTGTCGCAAATATGCTACCACGTCCTCCAATCTCAGATTTGTAAGCTAATCTGGTTACCATTGAATTACCTAGACAGACAGCTGCTAACATGAGAATGGAGCAACTTGAAGATCCGGAAGTTGAAAAAATTATCCAGTGTGTTCAAAACCCTGACTAACAAAACATAAGCTTTAAGATATGGACCAAACGTGGATACCTAATGACTAATGGTATCCTATAAGCATCTTTAATCCTCTACTAAAAGGTATTCTTAAGTTTTATTAAAAAAATGCATACATTTCGCGATTTTACCTAAAGTTCAAAAATTTCCAGAACTTTTTTGTTTTCCAGCTAATAGTAAGGATGTTTCTTTTATTACAAGTAACTTTTTATTCTCCACAAAAAAGTTCCCTTGAGTTTTTTTGATATAATGTATACTTTAAGAAATATTCAATAAATTCGAAAAAAAAATCAAGATGGAGGCCTTTTTTTTTTTAAGTTCCACCAATGCGACAAAGTGCGATTTTTGAGGGATTAATTAGGTCCGTACTGACTACTCATTTCCGCAGAGATCACTTTGTTACTAATTTTTTCTACCTCACCTGCATAAACCTGCCTACATTGACTTCACTAAAAAGTTTCCCCCTTGAATAAAAAAATGACGTGTTCGAGTGTTTTTTATTAAATCGACCTTGAAAATCCTAAAAAGCACCAGAATCCCACGAAATCCTACTGGAATCCAATAGAATTCCTCGAGGCATTCCATGGAATTTCTTGTGTATTTTTGGAATTATTTTTACTTTTACTTTAATATTTACCCATAAGGATGATTCTTTGCAAGATTTGGGAATACCAACTGCATATTACCTAAGAAAGTGTATAGAGGAAATGAGAAAAGCCTGAGAAATCTGAGGAAAATTCAAGAGATTACAAAAGATTTCTTGAATATCTTCTTATTTCTCATTTCTCTAGAATCGATTTTTGACTATTCCAGGCTCTTGAATTGCTGTTTTTTTCTAAATTTATTTTTCTAAAAAAGTAAAGTACATTCAGGAGCCTGGAATAGACAAAGATTGACACTGACGAAATAAAAAATAAGAGACAAGAAATTCCAGGCTCTTGAATGTTTCTTACTTTCTTATAAAAATAAACTTTGAAGAAATCAGAAATTTAAGAACCTGGAATAGTCAAAAATCGATTATAAAGAAATGATAAATAAGGAAAAAATAAATACCATAAATACAGGGTGTTCGAAAAATAGTGTGAAAGCTCTCCACGCGTAGTAGGGGACCCTTTGAGAAACCCTAGAAAAATAATTGAAAAAATCCTTCTCCAGCATTATTCTTGGTAATATGAAGAGGTAAATGTGAAAATTCACCTTCGAATTCTACAGGTTATTACATAGGTATTTAATTAAATTCAATATCATAGATCAGAACATTGAAAGGCAGAATAAAGAATTCCACGAAGTGACAGATTTAGAAATCAATAATGATGAGGAAATACAAAGTACAAGAAAAGGAAATTGCCAAGTAGGTACATGATAAAGAGAATAGTGAATCAGAAAATCAAACTAAAATTGACAATAATGTAACGCGAAGACGATCAATACGAGAAAGAAAAACTCCTAAGCACTTAGAAGAATATGATATTGAACTGATGGCAGTACTATCAGTATAGACGTTCCTGAAAATTATGATAAAGCTATTGAAGGAGGATAAGGTTAGCAGAAGGCCATACAAGATGAATTGGATTCATTTGTACAAAATGGAACATGGGAAATTATTTCAAAATTATAGATTTGAAATGGATTTTCACAGAAAAATTGATAAAGAAGGCAAGACTTGTAGCAAAAGGTTTTATGCAATCAGATTTGCAAGAAGAATTATATTCACCAGTCGCGAAGATGTCAACCATCAGAATTCTCTTATCATAGTATTTCTCAATGGTGTATTGGAACAACCAGTTTATATGGAAGTACCAAAAGGTCTAAAAGAAATTCCAGAGGGAAGTGTTTACAAGCTAAACCAATCTTTACATGGTTTTAGACAATCACCTAAATGCTGGTATGATAAACTTCTTCAATATTTGATCATCATAGGTTTGGTATATGATCTTTGGCGGATCCTTGTTTATACTACAATGAGGTGTGTGGAAGAAAGTAGAAAGTCAGAAAATACTAAACGACAAACGACATTTTTGTAACTTTTTTTCTGAAACTTGACACTCTATTAAACGACTTTTTTCTGGTGAGAATGGGGGATCTTGTGTGATAGTATCAGTCCAAGCCCTGGGGATTATTCCATTCCACTCATACCTTTGTTTGGTGGTCTTTATGCCCCTGGAACATTATGTGGTGGTGCTGCTGGCATTGTTAAACCTAGTGGAATATATCCAGCTAAGCGATTTTTCTAGGGCTTATTTTTCCTTTCCTATAGGTGAAGTTGGAAGGATTGAATTGGGAATATTCCTGTGAAATTTGGAAAATGTCGTTGAAAAAACAATTTTGATTTGAAAATTAGTGAATTTTTGAACTAATGAGCAAAACACTCATTTATTGAAAATTTTATTAATAGGTGGTTTTTCATATTTGTTAGCTCTACCTTTGATGTTGAACATTCATTTACCAATGCATAAAAACATTAGGAGCTCTATGATTTACCAGAAGTTATAGTTTGGTTTTATCTCAACAAGAAATTTCTCGAATGTCTTTTTTCAATTGGTCAATTCAGACTAGTCGACGAATCTGCTTTGAATATTTCTGGGCGGTATAAAATCCTTCCATTTATTTTCTGATTATTTTTGTCTACTAAATTCTAATAAATAGAACTTTCAAATTACACCAAAATACTGGCTTTATTAGACAAAGGTCGATGTACACAGGTACTTTGCCGTTAAAATAGCTCATTAACAAAGCTAACGCAACACTCGAAACCGCATCAGATCTCTATCTAAAGAAGGGGTTCATCACCGGTTGCGGCTAATTACCGTAAAGCCTTGAGGACGATAAAAGGTTATTCATTACCGGCGGCGTCGCGACGCATTAATTGACGCCATATTTTCATATCAAAGGGTGACGTTTTATGGCCTTAATTGGTCGTCCACTTAAAGCTACGCCCTCCTTTTCTACAAAGACACCGGAAAAGCGAGTAAATATTAAACTAGAAACTAGGAAAATGATGATGATGAAAAACTCAACAAGTTATTTTTTGATACAAGTTTTTGGGGGCACTAATTAACATGAAACCCTTATTCATTTATTTAAATTGTGCATCCACTAGAGTAGTAAAACTTTACTAACAATTCCCTTTGATGTTTTGTGTGTTTGTACAAAAGGCGAGACACAGTCAAAGGGCCGGAAAATTCGTTTACATGTGTATATATTTTGGCCAGAAATTATTTCAAATGTAGTAGTAGATATCAATCTCACCAAGTTAACCCTTCATTTATCGAATCTCTCTCTCCCATTAGTTACCGATGCTCCAATTAAAAACCGAAAATATAATATTATTTTACATATAGAGTCTTTTTTTTTCAAGTTTCCAATTTGACATTTGAAACCTTTCATGTGTATAGAATGAAAGGCCATTAAGGTTTTAGAAAGTTTTGTTCGGAAAAGAAAAACGTAATAATCGATGTAAAAGCGGCAGCATTTTGGAATTCTTCAAAAAGCATATACGCACGCATATTCCTATTCATCAAAATTAGTTCGTGAAAAAGCCCCTAAGAAAAACATGAGTACCATCGAGAAAGTTCGCACTTGCTTCGAAATGAAAACAAGAAATTTTAATTGAAAGAGCTCCCCACAAACCTCATTACAACAATTAAACATATTTTTTTAATTCCCGACCATCTCGCGCCAAATTAGAATATATGCAAATCTAAAGTTCGTTTATTTAAATTACTACCGCCAGACAGACCCGAAAACTGGGTGCTGCAATTCTGTTTTCGCCTATGGGCCTCGCTCTAAAATTTAGCGCAATTAGAGCGGATTATGTTGTTTTACATTTTATTTATTGCGGATAAATAGAGCCTCCCGCGGAGCTACTTGAAATGCGAGGCGAGAAGTTAAAGGAGAGGCGGCTTTATTTTAGTGCGGTTTTTAGTTGTTTCACTTTCTTGGCCGTTTTAGATAGAGTAAATCATTTCGGCAAGGGATTAGGCGAGGAACGAGTGTGAATTTTAGGGTGTTTGGGGAAATGGAGCGTGAGAATTTTTTTTGAATTTGTAGCCTCAAACTGTTATTATGAACATGTGTTGGAATGATCCATCTCTATTTATTTTATTGATAATATTCTACCATAAAAACATCTCAAAAATATTTCAGACAGGTCTTATCGGATCTCATTAATAAACATCACCCAATAATACACTTTTTAATGACCACTTTCATCTGTCAAGTCCTTTTGGGACGTTTCGTTACACACGAATGCCATTCGGCTTACGAAATGCACCCTCGATGTTCCAAAGGCTGATTGACAGACTCCGTTCTGGCCTTCAGGATCTGAACATACTTACATATCTTGATGATCTGATCATTTTGTCACAATCGTTCGAATCCCATGTGAAGCATCTACAGCAAGTATTTGACCGTCTGCAAAGGTTCAAACTAAAACTGAAACGATCCAAATGTATAATTTTCCTGTACATCTGTAGTTCTCGAATTGTTATTATAGCTGGGTTCGGCTATTCAGCGCGGAGTTGGAGTGGAGTGAACAGAGTTAATGGAGTCACCCCTAATACGGTAAAAAACAATACCCCAACCTTAACCCGAACGGCTGGAGTGCGAATGGAGTCAATCGGAGTGCACGGAGTGAGCAAGCCGAACCCACCTTATGAACATGTGTTGAAATGATCCATCTCTATTTATTTTATTGATAATATCCTACCAAACAAAACATCTCAAGAATATTCCAGGCAGATCTTATCGGATCTCATTGATAAACATCATCCAATAATAAACTTTCTATTGAATAAGAAGTAAGTGTTTTGCTCCATTTGTTCAAAAATTCTCTAATTTCCAAATAAAAATCATTTTTCAACTACTTTTTACTCTTGAATTTGTTGAAATGAAGAAAATTCAAGAACCTGGCATCGAAAAAATATGAAGATGTTGATTATTTAAAACATTAACATTTATCTTGTATAAACATTAAACAAAAATTTTGGAAGAATAAGAGGAAATCAATCTAGATTTACGAGGAATATATTACAATCCAGAGTTTTCTGTTGCTATAAGAAATACAATAGTGCTTGGCAAATATCTGAGAAATTTAATTTAAATCGTACCGTTCTCAACCTGGAATTCTCGAGGGGAAAGAGAACGGCAGAGAAATCCTCGATCGAACATTCCTCAAACATGCTGTGTCATTTTTTATGATAATCGTGAGTCATTAATCAATAATTTAAGTCAATGATAAAAGTTTAAATTAGGTACCGTCCCTGTTCTTGTGCTAAAATTTTAATTTCACACACCACATTCAATCAACACTACCTATATTTAATACTGAAGAGTTTTTGTTAGCCAGTTTCACCATCACCAGCAGGTACTGAGGTCCCATACGGGAGGCTCCTCAGCTATAGTTGTTTTTTAGCCAATATCTCTAGACTGATTATTTCAATTTGTTTGCTAAGATATTCGCTCGTCAAGGAAGGAAAATGTTAGTAAATTCAACAAGGCCCTAATGCACGCTCTAAAACCAAAAATTAAATTCCCGGCACATAAAGACAGCACATAATTTTTCTAGGTTTTAATTTACTCTTTATCTGTGTTGTTTGCATAAATTGAACTCTCAAAAACAAAATAACAATTATTCAACTGACCTGTGATCGCTCTTTGATACACAGACTAATCACAAATTGGATTGGACAATCAGTTTAAGACAAAATAAAAATTGAATAATGAACAATGGCAGATAAACGTCTAAGGTACAAGCTTTTTTCTTAGTCTAGTCGCTTCTTTCGCTTGTCTCCTCTTCATACGCGCCTCTCGTTCTCATAAACTTAAACTTCACGGCGCATTACATGGTTGCAACATTTACTTTTATTCAGTAAACGTTTTTTAAAAAGTTAAGATTTGAAGAAATAATATTTCAAATAGGTGGTTTTCCACACATGTTTTACACCTTGTTGTTTTAACGATAACTTAATTCTAAAACCTCCAGTTTGAATATGCTGTTCTGTCAAAGGGTTTGACATAAAACAATTTGTCTGCCATCTTTTCTTTCTCGCTATTTTAATTTTCCTTATCGTGAGCTCTCCCTTACCTAATGTTTCCTTTTTCAAGTTTCCGCCCAATTCCAGCGTTATTCCAGTTAAATAATATCTGAGGTATCTGGGCCCATAACCTCTTGATTTTCCAGTAAATAATAACTCACTTTATTGATTGAATAACTTTTATTAGTAAAACACGATACAAAAACTCTATGACAATGATTATAACGTGACAACTTCTTTGACACATGCCTTGCACACAATGCTGGTAACTGGTAGTTCTTTGAGAACTCTGGACAGATTTGGAGTATTCTTCTACAATATTATTACCATTTTGTATAGCCATAGATTCATCTTTGGGTTAAAAATTGAACATTGAGAAAGATTCTGAGTATAATGACTATCAAAATATGGGTACACACATCTTAAGTACTGTTGTTGAGGGAAGGTGAATTTAAACTCTTTAAAGTTTTACTGGGATATAAATAGATGTACATACAGAGCAGCCTTTGTTAGTGGCTGAAAATATACAGGGTGATTGATGGTCGATGATATGTTAGATGCTTATGGAAAACGGAATATTAGATGTTTTTGAAAATTTCTATGACGCTTATAACAAAACGTAATATAAAGTTTGATATTTTAAATGAGACACCTTGTATATTATTGCATTTTTCGCTCCGCTATTACTTTCTGATAATTTTTGTACTGTCCTATACCTATCTCTAGTGATTTTCGAATTATTAATTAATGTCTTTATTTTTTCTTCAAAACATAGCTATAGTTAAGTCTGTATTACTACGTCACTGAGATTCGTAGAAAATTTAAATTTTGGAAATAACTATAAGGAGGTCTTGCATAATATTTTCGAGCTACATTATACAGGGTTGGTCAAAATTAGTAATTGTGCTGCCAAGTACACGAAAGATGAAAATTGCACTTTTTTAAATAAAACACCCTGTATATTATGAGATAATATAAAAGGCAATTAAAATCTCTTATAAATGATGTATCATGTTCCTATACCCAAATAGTAAGGTTTCGTGAATACAAGCAAGTTTCTATTAGCTTATCCAAAACACGTGACTTTGACAAGCAAACAAAGGGTTTGTGTGCCTCTTGGCGGACATTTTAATTTAAATTTGACAGCACCTTGAATAGTCAGCCTATCCAAAACACGTGAATTTGACAAGCAAACGAAGGGTTTGTGTCAATGACATTTCGTTTGTGTGCCTCTTGGCAGACATTTCAATTTAAGTTTGACAGCATCTTGGATAGTCTAATTAGAATTGGATTATTTTGGGACAGGTATTTGTCTAGTGGTGTTTTCGATTTAATTCGCACTAAGTGTATTTCCATCTCTTTCTCTCAGCCTATTGAAGAAACAGATAGAAATATATTTTCCCTGCACTCGTTCTAACAACCGAAAACACCATTGAATAGCTATGAAATGTCACGATGAAACATTAAAAGTGATTCATTCAAACTACGTGATTTTTTACAAATGTAGGGAAATATAGCCATGTTCGAGTTACAATGGCTTTTGACCGAACTCTTTATCCCAAATAGTTGTTATGCTATGGCGCCTTAAACTTAGATATAAAATTTTAATTATTCCAGGCTTTTGGTTGGGATAAAGTACCTGCGCCATTTTCTTTCCAATACTCAATGAAAACGCCATTTTGTAGGCTTTCCATGTATAAGAAACAAAATGGTGACATTTTGAGCTAATCAAGAGCCCAGGATAATCACTCTTTATCTCGAATAATTTTTCTGATGCTTTATAAACTAAACTCTAGGTATTATATAAACAAATTATTATTATTCTCGGCTCTCGAATGCCATTTTCTTTCTAATTCTCAGTGAAGACGCCATTTTGTAGCCTTTCCATGTATAAGAAACAAAATGGCGACGTTTGAAGCCAATCAAGAGCCGGGAATGATTGAAATTTTGAAGCATCTTAGCTAATAAATAACATCTGAAATTCCCCTACTTTAAATAGTACGTTAAAAAGTACTTTTAATTTTGTTAGGTTGGCAGCAGAAATTTACTAAATGTGACGTCATCCTAAATATAGCGTAAATATCTTATATTTTCTGCTTTTTATTGAAATATAGGTACCTAATTTCGTATTTTTTTCTTGATCGGCACATAGAATGCCATTTTCTTCCTAATGCTCAACGAAAACGCGATTTTGTAGGCTTTCCAAGTATGAGAAACAATATGGCGACATTTAAAGCCAATCAAGAGCCGGGAATAATTGAAATTTTGAAGTATCTTAGCCAATAAATAAAATGCTTTACACTGTAACATGAAAGTTTGATTATTCCCTGGCTTTTCATTGGAGTAGGTACAATTTGGTATTTTTTTCCTGAAACTCAATGGAAAGCCTATAAAGTAAGGAATATGCGTTATAATAAACAAATAATAATTATTCTCGGCTCTTGATTGGCATATAGAACGCCATTTTCTTTCTTATACTCAGTGAAAACGCCATTTTGTAGCAAGGTTCCTAAAGCTCACCACAGGTAATGGGTAACTTGATGACGCATCTGGGGTGCCTTATGGAAATTTGCATTATGTTGAGGCATACAGATGACGTCATAAAAGTTATCAGGCAACCTCGTTTTAAACAACCTTGATTTCGTAGGCTTCCCATGTATGAGAAACAAAATGGCGACATTTGAAGCCAATCAAGAGCCGGGAATAATTGAAATTTTTAAGCATCTAATGTTTAACACTTCGACATGAAATTTTGATTATTCTTGATTGGCCTTTTGTAATATTGCCATTTTGCATCTAATAGATGGATATCGGTGAACCAGAGATTCTGTTGTTTTTGGTCAGGGTTACATGAGATCATGGGGTCACAGAAATTGAATTTTCAATGCTTTTTTATTATTTTTTGAACATAAATTTAACATAACATAACCTATAATATTCAACGAGTTTTTTTTAGGCGTTATTTGAAATAGTACTTAATGTAAATGTTGGGTAAATTACATTATGCGGTAACGTTATTTCAGTACGTAGTTTCAAAAACCGAATCGCACATACGTTTAATGTCAAAATAACGTTGTCGCTAATACTGCATGATACTATTTGGGTTACCGATATCTCTCTATTGTCAAAATAACGTTGGCGCTAATACTTCATGATGCTTTTTGCTTCAACGATATCTCTCTAATAAAGAGCCCAGGAATAAGAACAATGATTCGATTTCAAAAAACTGCTCACTAAACTTTAATAATGCTTGAGACGTTAGAGATATAATTTGTCTTATTCTCATTAGCTTTCAACTGATTTATAGTATTAGATTTGAAAAAAATTGAGAAGTCATCCACCAATCAAGAGCCAATTCATTAATATTTTGAAAATAGCTTGAAAATTCCCCAAGAAATAGATGCTGAAAAATGCACTTTTTCAAATACAGCACCCTGTATAATATGAAATATTATAAAAGGCAGTTAAAATATCTTATAATTGATGTATCATATACCCAAAATAGTAAGGTTTCGGAAATACAAGCAAGTTTTTGTTACAATTGGATTATTTTGGGATATTTGTCTAATGGCGTTTCTGAGTTTATTTCCATCTCTTTTTCTCAGTCTGTTCAAGAAACAGATAGAAATACATTTTCTCTGCACTCGTTCTACCAACCGGAAACGCCATTGAATAGCTATGAAATGTCAAGATGAAACATTTAGTTAATTCAAACCACGTGATTTTCTACAACGGCGGGTGTTGGCAAATACTGAAACCTTGGATTGAAAACAAATGCATAAAATGGTCCACTTTTCGCAATGTGTCATACCTAAAAATATTGTGGTTGTAGTGTTTTTGTCTCTCTCCAATTCACGATGTTTTTGACAGTTTGATCCAATGACGTCACAAACGTCTTACCATAGGCATCTATGAAAGTGAGCTATCGATTTTACCATGACTATTTCCCTCCTGTCAATTTTAATATTGTAAAAAATCACGTAGTTTGAATTACCCAATATGTCTGACATCACACACATAACCTCACTTTCGATGTGGGAACAGAAAAAGCCTTCAAGGACTGTTTACACACAGGCGCTAGCTGTTTCGTATTACGTCACAAATCACATAACATCATTTTGATAAGGGGAGAAACATGTCATTGGATAAACCTTCTTTGGGATAAACTTATGATAAAAAGTGTCACTGCGCCGGATTTGTCTGAAATTTCTGAACAGGTAACAGATTCATTTGAGAAATAGGTATTGTTTGTTTATCCAAATGACATTTTTGTCCCCCTATCGGTATATGATTTGTGACGTAATAGCTAGCGTCTGTTTGTTATAAATAGAACTTAAACGCTTTGTTTGTCCCCCGATAGAAAGTGAGGTTATATGTTTGATGTCAGCTAGTGCCTAATTCACAGAAACTTGCTTGTATTTCCGAAACCTAATATTTAGGTATAGGAACATAATATAGTATTATTATCAACGAAACGAACGTTGATTGGTAATATGCCAATTTCATGTAGGTACATGATAGGAAACTCCTTACCAGAGCTGTCAGTACTTCAAGTAAATTACTTGGAAAATGTATTTCAATTACTTGTTAGTATTTGAAGTACTATAATTCAAATACTTTTGTTTTTGGATATTTGTACTTGATTCTGCAAATACTTCAAATAAAGTATTTGTATTTGGTACTTGGATTTACAACAAAAGTAATTCAAATACCATTTGTACTTCAAATACTTAAAATATTTCAAATACCCCAGAAAGTTATTCAAATACTTCACCAAATGTTAAACTAACATGTCCTAGCAAGTAAAAATGCTACATCAGCAGATATGACTGACGATTTTTTCGAACTGGATGGTTCCCACTCCCCGGAGAGTCTTAAAAATAACAATAAAAGAAAATTTGAACTAAAAATTTCTCAATATGCAAAGGATACCAGTATAAATTTTTCTGAGATTGTAGTAAATTTCAAGTTTTGCCTCAAAAGTTTTCTTAGAATCAGACATGGTCTCACAAATTTGCTCATAGTTTTGGTAATTCTCAACGAATCTACTTGAATTATAAATTTTCGGAAAGAGGACAAAATTCTCTATAAGATCTCCAAAAACTGAATCAATTGCTTTCACAGGCTTTGAGAAATTGGGCTTCACAGTTGGAATTTGATTGAAATTTTATCAAAAACTTCAAGATCAAATAACTCAGAAACCACAAATGATAAAAATATTTTCTAAATGAGGTATTGAAGTACTCAATGAGAGCTACAATCTCAGAAAAATTTGACTTGATACTGTTTATATTTACTGAGATATTGTCAATGAAAGATTTTGAATAAAAATTCCAAAGAGGGTAGAGCCTGAAAAATCAAAATTTTAAAATTTTCAATTTTTCTAAAATTGAACTTTTTCAGTCGAAAGAGGAGGTCAAAATTAGTCGAAAACAAATCCTAGGTTATTTTCAGGAGGGTGAATTCATGAGAAAAAAAATTGAAAAGCAAATCTCACTTTTGACCTTAGAAACTTTCTTAAAATCTGACATGGTCTCACAAACTTGCTCACAGTTTTGATAGTTCTCAACGAATCAACTTAAATTATAGATTTTCTGAAAAAGGATTAAATTCTCTATAAAACGTCCGAAAACTAAATCACTTACTTCTACAGGCTTTGAGAAATTGGGCTTCAAAGTTGGAATTTGATTGAAATTTTATCAAAAACTTCAAAATCAAATAACTCAGAAACCACAAATGATAAAAATATTTTCTAAATAAGGTATTGAAGTACTCAATGAGAGCTACAATCTCAGAAAAATTTGACTTGATACTGTTTATATTTACTGAGATATTGTCAATGAAAGATTTTGAATAAAAAATCCAAAGAGGGTAGAGCCTGAAAAATCAAAATTTTAAAATTTTCAATTTTTCTATAATTGAACTTTTTCAGTCGAAAGAGGAGGTCAAAATTAGTCGAAAACAAATCCTAGGTTATTTTCAGGAGGGTGATTTCATGAGAAAAAAAATTGAAAAGCAAATCTCAATTTTGACCTCAGAAACTTTCTTAAAATCTGACATGGTCTCACAAACTTGCTCACAGTTTTGATAATTCTCAACGAATCAACTTGAATTATAGATTTTCTGAGCAAGGATTAAATTCTCTATAAAACCTCCGAAAACTAAATCACTTGCTTCTACAGGCTTTGAGAAATTGGGCTTCAAAGTTGGAATTTGATTGAAATTTTATCAAAAACTTCAAGATCAAATAACTCAAAAACCATAAATGTAAAAAATATTTTCTAAATGAGGTATTGAAGTACTCAATGAGAGCTATAATCTCAGAAAAAATTATTTGGCACCTTGCTGTTCATTGGTTGAAAAACGACCGCATAGCGCACCAAACCAATAGAAAAGACCTAGGTGCCAAATACATATACGGAATGCTTAGATGCCAACTGGACACGCTTACCCTGGAGTTAAAACCAACCCAGAGGTGATTCGCTATTGAGAAACCGGCCCCTACGAGAATATTTATTTAGTTGTTTATTATTTTTTGTAAAAGTTCATTTTCCTGAATAAATATTAAATTTTTAGATAAATGTTAAATGGTTAAATTGAGAGTAACTACAATTTGGAACTGGAATCTTGGAATCTGGAATCTCTGTAGTACTTTTTTAGAGGCATTAGAAGTATTTTCAGTTTTCAATACAATTTTAAAAAAACTCATTAAATAATTTAAATTCCTTTTTAGTGCATACATGAAGTACTTCTTATTATTTCAAATACACAATACACATAGGTATTTCAAATATTTAATTGAGTAGGTACTTGAAATATTTATACAGAGTATTTGAATTATTTTACTTGAAAAAATCAAGTACTTAATTAAAGTACTTGAAACTTGTAGTACTTTTCAAATTGAAAGTATTAAGTATTTGTACTTGCAATATGAATTTCCCGTAATTGATACTTGGTATTTAAAATACTATTTACCAGTATTTGTGACAGCTCTGCTCCTTACCTAATTTTATTTTTGTATTCAAGAACCGACACACGTTAAATCACTAGAACTATTAGTACTTCCGAATAGGTATTAAAAACTCTTTACATCTTTTATGAGGGATTTTAATTGCCTTTTATAATATTTCATAATATACAGGGTGTTCTGTGCACAAAATGTTTTATGTACTTGTATAATATAGAACAAATTTTCCTGCTCAAAAGTAATATGCAGGAGCTCCCTAATTTATCTCCAAAATTTAAACTTTCTACGAATCTCAGTGACGTAGTAATACAAATTTAACTAGAGCTATGTTTTGAAGAAAAAATAAGTCGAAAATCACCAGAGAGAGATAGGTACAGGACATTATTATACAAAAATAATCAGAAAGTAATAGAGGAACGAAAAATGCAATAATATACAGGTTTGATTCCAAAATGTCGCATAAGCTTTCCACTATGTAGTAGGGGACCCTTCAGGGAACCCCAGAAAAATACTGAAAAAAATCCTTTTCGACCAATCTTGGTGTTATGAAGGAGTAAAGTTGAGAAGTCAACTTCTTTATTGTTACGGGATTATTTTTCCACAATTAAGAAATTTATTATGTAATTTCACCTATACAGTTTGCATTTCGCTATTTTTCAGTACCATCTAACAATAATTGGAGTTATTTATTTAAACATTTCATATTATATATATTATTACAGATTCCTACACTTGCTTTATATTATAGTACCGATAATTCTATTAAAGATTTCCGTACCTACTACTTTCGTTTGTACCATTACAGTTTCCTCTATTTGGTGGGTACCAGGCATTCGGTCAGTAGCAGTACCACTGTCCCCCAATAGATTCTGTAGAAATTCCTCAAGGTTTTTTTCTGGAAGAGAAAGGATGGCAAAGGGCAGCTTTCAAGAGCACGTCGAGAGTTGCCTCTAAGCGTTTTTGCTGATCTATAACCAAAAATAAGTTTGAGCCTCTAACTCCCAATTGTGGGTTGCTGAGATTATAGCATTACAGTGCCACTATAGGTAGATTTGGTTGTGCGAGTTTTAAAGGGTTAAAGTCTCAAACTTAGCCGTTTTTTTTTCGTGTGCTGTGTCTGTAAAGGGCCAAAGTATTTTGGTAAGTTTTCATTTTCTGCTATTCTTCTTTAGGATAAGTTCTACAATGTTAAAGTTCTTTTAGAATTCTTCTCTAGGCCACCTTCAAAAGTCATGTCCCTCCCTTCACTCTTTTCTCTCTTAACTACCCCACGTAGTTTAAGACTTGTAACAAAATTGGCGCCCAACGTGGGGCCAATTTTTTTTTAACTGCGATATTTGCTATGAAGTTCCAGGTGTCTTTCATTAATCTGTGACAAAAAAGATCACATTAGTTGGATTCTACCTTTCAAAATGAATTTTGTAAACTGCAAGACCTCTATCTACCTTTAAATCCAAAAAATGAATCTGCCAAAGTATTGCCTTTTATGCTTATGGTTTTCACTTACAAATTCCTTCAAATTTGGAGTCGAGACTCAAAACTTTAAATTTATCTCATAGTTTTTCAGTTTAGGTGATGAATAAATCAATTACATTTCTTGTTTAAATCAAATTATCAGCATATCAACATCATTCCACACCACTAGTTATCTATACATAAAGGTGCATTGATTTGTATTGAAAGATAGCATTTTATTTTCCACAACAGTAGGATTTAGTAACCAATATTGAAGGCGATAAAGTGTCCCATTACAATCAAAAATAAAAACAAACTCCCTTCCGGACGATTTATTCAATTGTCCCAAGTCAAAATCTTAATAGAAACCCCTATTCGTATAGCTAAATTCAATTGTTCCGCTCCCTTGGCGTCCCATTAATAATCCAAAAGTCATTTTTTGTCATTTAGCTTCCACTTCGTAGTAGTGTTTGTTTTCTTGCTCGCCCCTAATGCCTTCGTGCCATGCCATATTGATGTTTTCCAGATAATTTAATACCGATGCATTGTTTGTTTTTTTGCCTTAAAAGGTATGTAATTAACAGAAATGCGCATCGTTACACGCGATGGCTCCACTGAGGGGCCAAACGCTCTGTTTAATCTTTTCCACAAGAACACTTCATAAAAGGAAAAACCTTTTTTCGGCTTTATAAAGTTTTCCGAAAGTGATTAGCTTTTTCGAGTTTCTCAAATAGAACGTTGAAACTTACAAAGGGGCTCACTTTTGCATTTAAACCTTTTTTATTTTTTTTTTTTCTTTAATCTTCGTCCATTGTGCTGATGGCACTATTTGCATTGTTGTTTGCAGAAAGAGAGACGTTGTAGCCGAGAAAAAATTGCCCTAAGGCAAATAAGGGTAAGGCATTTTCCTTTTAATACACAAACATAAATGAAACTAGTATTTACATTACAAGTTAATGCGATTTTGCGTATGAGTATTTGAAATTTCACATCCCTAATCGCTTTGTAAAATAAAATCCCATTCCGGAAATTAACTTTCACAAGAAAAGCGTGCAATTCCTTTTTATCGAGATAATTTCTCAAAACCGGGTGCCAGAATTAATCTCGTCGCTCCAAATAGGAAAAAAAAGCAAGCGAAAATGTTTAGCTTGCGAGCGAAAGAATTAACCAAAAGCTTTCTTATCGACGTGTCTCTATTGAAATTTAAGTGCCGCCCCGATTGTATTATTCAGAGACTAAATAGAAAAGAAATGTGAACCCGGAGTGACACTCGAGAAAAGCACTTTCTGGGCGAGGCCTCCGAGAGATAATTATTCAATTCCGAAAAAGAAACTCTGGAATGTAGGATGTTGCTTTGTTTAGCAATTTATGCTCCGAGAGATTTTCATTAATTATAATTTTGTTTTTTTTGTTGAGAAAAGCCCTTGTGTTGCGGTATAAAACAAAATACAATGTCCTCATTCTATTTGTAATATTATTTTAAAAATAAAAATAATCCTTTAGCTAAACAGAAAAACTACAGCCCCATTTCCACCCTTAACAAATAATGACGAGAAATAAAAATAAAGCTGGGGCTTTCAAAAACTGGGTGTAGAGCGCTCTCTTATAAAAACTACCCGTTTTTCCGTATATAGCTAGCTAGATTACATTGGAAGAAAAAGAATCGGAACGGAGATGGACACGTACGAGAGCTTAAAAATAAATAAGTTATGAGGCTTTAATGGGTGCCTTCAGATTACCTACTGTTATTATTGCATTGCATTTAAAACTTTAATAATTGAAGCACATTTTTACTTGATAACAAACTTAAACTTAATATTTAGTTTACTGAAGGGTTTTTGAAGTTCGAGAAAAACCAATAAATACCATACCACAAAAGTTTAGAAATTAAAACTGCAACTTACGGCTATGTACACATAAGAAAATAAATAAAGTAGGAGACTTTATATGAACGTGTATATTTTTTAAAGCCTGTATTACATCTGTGTATTCATGTAGTTCAAGGTGACAACTGAAAAAACTTCAAACGCAGCATTATGGAAAACTAAACAGATGTAATAAGAGCAAAGTGCTTTCAGCTAATCAGCCATCATCAGTGCTAAGAACCAAAAAAAGAATAGGAGACTATCCGTAAGGGCATCCACAACATAGAGAAATATAATAGTAGTGAACTACGATAGAAGTTATTTAATGTAAGAATCTGGAAGTATGTTTGTGCGCAAACCCGTAGCGCATTTCGCACGGTGTGGCAGATTATTGAACTAATTACTTCGATTAACACTGAATTAGTGATGTGCACATTCCAAGGCAAAGTGATCCCAAGGTCAACCTAGATTTCTGTGATCTTAAGACAAGGAATTCAAAAATAAAGATAACCTGTAGCTCCTTTATGTGCAAATGAAATCACTCAAATTGCAACAAACAATAATTTTATTTTCACATTTCAAGTATTTGCAAATCTAAGTAACAAGTTGCTTTTGAAAATTTGACAATTAGCAGTTTGGTTGTTCTGGTGACACACTGATACTGAGCTCTTCAATGGATGTTGGGGTTTCACTTTCGTGAACTGGAGCTCTTCGTGTTGTTTCCTGTATCCAGGAAAGAAGATAGGTTGCTGGTGTGACGTCACTCCAGCTGATTCAGACTCCAAACAGTGATCTTTATGTCGAGTAGATACCCAGAAAAGAATAAGGCAAGGTTCACCAAGATTTGGGATATTAAATCCCTAAATTTAAATTGAAATTAGTTTATTATAAAACTATTGTTGCGCAGACACTCCTTTCCAACAGAATCAAGATTAAATTAAAATGCTCGTACTATAATTGATCAGGATGCTGCTTTTCTGGCAGTCGCAATAAACAGGCAAAATTTTTAAAAAAAATGTGAGAAAAATTGAATCAGATAAAAAATTAAAAAAATAAATCTCTAGATTTTCCCCAAATAGACAAATTTTCCTTTTAAGTTGAGGTACCTACTATAGGTACTACAAAATAAAGCTGAGGATGAAATTAATTAAATCCCGGAATTGTCAAAATTCTTGAGATGTTTTAATTAAAACCTTTTTTAAATGAATTTTAAACATATCCGGATTTCTATTTTAAAATTTCAGCCTTCCAGCGCTCTTCTGACTCGAGAAGATAATTGAAAGAGTCAAACAGGCCTCTGCCTGGATTCAGTAAAGAGTTGATAGGGATGGACACACCTAACATGGGATTTTTGGGCTCTATCGATTTTGTCCATTTTTTGATATGTTGTAGAGGATTTAATTCTTAACAACCTTTGAATGGGTCGAAATCATGTAGGTATTACGGTCTTTGAGATATGAGCGTTGAAAGATGAACTTTTTCGCAACTTTTGGTGTGGAGAGTATACGAAATACAGGTGCTACTGGTGTTTATCAGTCTAAATATTGACAGGTTCACATATTTTACGTCACTTAAAAATTAATGTCAACATAGGTTAAAGCCGGGACCGCACTGGGGTCAATGTTGGCGCCATTGCGGTCCCGACCTCAGCCTATGTCGACATTTGTTAGTGACGTAAAATATGTTGACTTGTCAATATTTTGACTGATAAACACCAGTTTTTCGTATACTCTCCACACAAGAAGTCGTAAAAAAGTTCATCTTTCAACGCTCATATCTCAAAGGCCATAATACCTACGAGATTTCGTCCTATTTAAAAGTTGTTAAGAATTAAATCGTCTACAATATATCAAAAAATTGGCAAAATCCATAGAGCCCAAAAATCCCATGTTAGGTGTGCGTTATCCTTTGGCTTGCACCTACTTTATTTAGAGCAAATGGTCCAATAATCCCACACTAACAATTGATTCCGAAAACCAGAGCAGCAGTACTTATTTATTAGCCCAAAACTCTGAATTGACTCACCTCAGAAAAACGTGGGACCATCAATCACAAAATGGAGGAAAGTAGATAACATAAGATTTATCAGGTAAAAACTCAACAGTGATATGGTAGTATACACTGATGGTAAAATGAATTGAAAAATAGTAACGGAAAATCTAGAAATCTGAAGAAAAAAACTACAATAATCAAAATCGACTTGCCTGCTCAGCTACTGCCAGAAAAAGAGACCGTTTTAGAAGCAAAACCCTGCAGGAAAACGAGTTTCGTGTTTTTTATACTTAACTGCGTATTAACCAGATCGCCGCCGAATATCATCAATTTAGAAAATTTACATTCAGAAGGTACAATATCCAATTTACAAGAAAATACTGTAGACATCATAAACTGAGTTGGTGTTCATGTAGTATTATTAATGTTTATAAAATATATAATTATATGATGAGAGTTTTGTCTAATTAGATATATTTACAGAATTTAAGTGGTTATTATTACATTTACCCAACAGTTATGCAGTCCTGACGAAAAGATGACGACGACGCTCCGAATGGACGATAAATACGGTTTGAAGATGACACCATGAGATAAGGACCTGCGGTCAAATTTCGGGAAAACCCCAAAAAAATTGGGGTTGGCCCGGGTCAAACTCCCGCAATTTCAGATCAAGAGATTTTCCCACGGTATCGAAAAAGTTCCTAGGTTCAGCTGCCCCGTTACTACTGATAGACAGACTATTAGCTTTGGCTGTCAGATAGTGACACATGAAGTCGCCATTGACACCTGTACTACCTACCACCCAAGCTCACAGTTAGATGGCATACTTAACGTACGCTAACGCTATTGCCATTACGATAACGTTATATCGTAGAACCCGTTTTGTTTAACTAATAACATTTGGAGTGTTTTAAGAAACTTCAGCGATTTGACTACCTATCTTAATAAATAACGAAAACCCGGATGTTTTATTGATTGATGAAACATGGCTCAAGGCAGATAATGCTTTGAAGGTCAAATACTATGTAACACAAAGATTGGATAGAGATGATATAACTTCAACCAAAGATGCCAAGTCATGGGGATCAAAATTGGAGAAGTTACTATTGTCACGGCGTACTCCTTGCCAGATGTCATACTTTCCCCAAACAACATCCCCCAATGCCTTTGGAAGCTCCATTCATCATCATGGGGGATCTATATGCTCAATATAGCCTGTGGAGTTCACAGATTAATGATGTTAATGGCAGGCACTTGATAGAGTATATTAGTGACAACAATTTAACAAATATAAATGAAAGTAATAGCCCCACCGAATCAAAATAAAAATTATCCGGACATAACAAACATATCACAGGACCTGGAAACAAACTGTAACTGGTATGTTTCCAACCATCTTCCGACTGTATGCTGCATTAGAAAATAACTGTTATAGGTCAAAAACAGGAGAAAAAGCCATTAAGAAAATGGAAAACGAATAGAGCCGCTGGGATAAATATGACAGGTTTTTTGACAAGGATAGGGAGGATATTGATACCTTTCAGGCATTTATCGATAAAATCCATCAGGCAGCGGAAGAAGCTATCACAAGAGGATCAAGAAAAAACAAATATACCCCGAAGCGAATTTGGTGGGATGAAGATTGTAACAGAATAACAGTTGAAAGACAAGAGGCGATGAGAATGTATTTGAGATTCATGACCTTAGAAAATTTTCTAAAATACAAGCAACTTGCTGCCAGAACAAGACGAATCCTGAAGCAAAAAAAGAAAGATGGCTTTATAAAGTTAACAGAAACACTTAATAAAGAATCAGCAATCGGGTATGTCTGGAGGGTAGTTAAGAAATTTTCAAACAATATAGTGAATGGAGTCAAAAACACAGATAAGACAAATTGGGTGACAGACCTACTGAATACGCTAGCCCCTCCTTTTATCAGTAGCACTTCAAGGAAAAAAGGATACAGCGCCAAGAGAAGAAGGAATTACTCAACCTATGTTGTCCAGACTACCACCTTTTATGAAAACTACCTTGTTGCAACTTTTCAATGGAATCCTTAACAGGAGACAGGTATTCCGCAGGCGTGGAGAAACCAAATCGTCATCCCGCTTAAAAAACCCAAGAAAGACCCCGAGCAGAGACTCTAAAGCATACAGACCAAAAGCTTTGACATCGTGCCTTGGCAAATTAATGGAAAGCATGGATGAGACACGTTTAGAACATTTCTTGGAGAAAAAAAATTATTTTAATGTAGTCCAAAATGGGTTCGAAAAGGGAAAAGGGACCATAGACAACCTGGTCACTTTGGCTAATTCAATTTACACAGCATTTACCAATAATGAAGTGATAGTTTGTGCCTTCATAGACATTCGGGCTGCTTATGATAATGTATCATTGGAAATTTTTAGAGAGAAGTTGAAAGAAACCGAGGTGGAAGGAAGGAATGGACTATTGAGTATATATATAACTTGTATTCAGTTAGAAATATGACTATAAAAGAACCGCTCTATGGAAACCTAATAGGTCTACAAAAAGCACACATCATGAGGTTGCCGCAGGGATCGCTTCTGAGTCTTCTGTTATTCAACATGTATACCAATAAAATTCAGGAAATCGTGGCTGGTGAGGCTTGTTCATTGCAATATGCCGATGACATTGTAAAAAGGTGGAAGAAGGTATAAGAAAAGTGCAGGTTGCTTTGAACAGATTGACAGGATGGCTAAGGGACCATAACATGTATATTTCAACAGAAAAAACTAAAGCTATGTTATTTTCCAAAGGTAGAAGATATGATCTAATAACAAATGTAAGGTTGTCAAATAGAGAAATTGAGTGAGTTAACTATAAGTACTTGGGTGTCATATTGGACAGGAAGTTGAAGTGGAACGAACATATTGAATATGTGATTAACAAGGCGCACAAAGGAATTAACACGAGAGCAATTACAAGAACCTGGTGGGGCGCAAATATATTTCTGAACATTTATAAAGGACTGGTTAGAACCCATTTTGATTATGGCTGTCAATGTTTTTGATAATAAATTTACAAGATTTATTTAGTTTTTTCAGTTTTTATTTAAAGCAACAACATGTTGATTCGAGCGGGATCTTAACAATGCTGTCCCTGACAAGTATGAATAACATATGACAAATACAAATAAGGCAGTGGCTACACTATAAGTGGAACATATACATAACACGTTTTTTTTTTTTTTGTTTTTTTTTAACTAATTACCAAATAATAACATAAATTCAAAAAGTTACAAAATAAACTCATATTTACAAAATAGGATATATGTACAAGTAATCAAAATTGACAATTAACAAGAATCATAATCAGATTCAACTGAGGTATCTGAATCAAAAGCAACTTTATAATCTCTTAAGTAAAATGGTAAATTTCGGGTTCTTTTGCTTTTTTGATTTGGTACTTCAACATCACCTGTTTGATCAATAGTTTCATTATCGTCACTCTCACTAAAATTAAAGTTACTTAACAAATCCTCATGAACTTCGTATTAGCGGTATTATTGAAATCAACATCATTGATATTGGTCAAGTCATTATCAGTATTTTGTACATTATTATCAAGCAGAATAGGAA
The DNA here is from genome assembly GCA_917834065.1 of Ceutorhynchus assimilis. NCBI lineage: Eukaryota > Metazoa > Arthropoda > Insecta > Coleoptera > Curculionidae > Ceutorhynchus > Ceutorhynchus assimilis. The sequence goes on from OU892285.1 coordinate 33,803,331, forward strand.
ATGAATTATCATGATTGTCTACACTTACATCATTTTCAGCACTACTAACATCTAAATCAGTGCTTGAAGGCACACCTCAGTTAACATCATACAATAAAGAATTGTCTATATATGGTAAATTTCTTTCTTTTAGATATTTCCTATTTCTCCTTAAGATTGTACCATAAGAATCTTTTACAATATATGATCTGTCATTTACAATATCCTCTACTTTTCCTCTATCCCAAGTTGTTCCTTTTTGAATTAGAATATTATCACCTTTATTGAGCTTTGGCAATTTATTTATTTTCTAATTTATTTTGTATAATATTCGAATCCAAAATTAAAGGTTTAAGATTTTCAACTGATATTGGTATTTTAGTTTTAATTAATTTGTTTAACAATAATTGTGATGGTGAGTAAGGCATATTAGTTAGATGAGTATTACAGTGTTCCATTAGTAATAAAGGTAAATCGTCAAGGCTATTCGATTTTTTCAACATGCGTCTTTTATTATCCCTACATAACGTTCAGCAAGTCCATTGGACTGATGGTGATGCGGACTACTGAATTTTAATTCAAAATTCCAATCTTTCGCAAACAATTTTAGAGCATTAGAGTTATAAGGCATGTTATCTGCGTATAAAACATCCGATATACCAAACTGGGAAAACTTATCTTTGCAGAATTGTATAACATCAAAAGATGTCTTACCCTTTGTTTGATTAATCTCCACCCAATTTGAATATGCATCTACTAAAAGAATAAAAAATTTTCCTAAAAAACTTTGCTAATCCCAAAACTCTAAGAACTTCTGATTTATTTGTGGGACTATCTATAGCTTTAATTGCTTCTATATTTTCACTGTCTGGTCTAACACCATTTTTTGAGATTTTATAACCCATAAATTTGACCTCTGGTAGTTTTAATTGTAATTTTTTAAAATTGAATTTAACATTGTTTTCTTTGGCTTTTTTAAATACCTCGCTTAGTGTTATATCATGCTCAATTTCTGAGTCAGTAGCTAATATTAAGTCGTCAAAATAAATATGAACATTTTTTATTTGTCCAAAAATCTCAAAGCTTTTTCTCTGAAATAATTCTGGACTACTCGAAATTCCAAAAGGAAGGCGATTGAATTTATATCGTCCAAATGGTGAATTAAAAACACAAAGATCTGAGCTCTGTTTATTCAAAACACATTGCCAGAAGCCATCTTTCATGTCAATTAATGTAAATATTGTCTTACCTCTGCTAACTTACCTATAATAGCTGTGCTTGTTGGTATCATAAAGTGTTCTCTTTTTATAAATTTATTTAAAGGCTTTAGGTCAATGCAAATTCTAAGGCTTTTGTCTGGTTTTTCTGTAATCATAAGACTATTTACCCATTCTGTGGGATAAGTAACCTTTTCTATTATGTTTTTACTTTCTAAGTTGTCAAGTGTCTTTTTGAGAGGTTCGTGAAGGGCTAAGGGAACTTTCCTAGGACATTGTACAACAGGTGTTGCATTTTTTTCTAATTCTATATTGAAATGTCCTATGGAATCTCTCCTAGACCTTCAAACACGTCACTAAAATGTTTGTAAACATCATCTTTAGTTTTTAGTTCTGAGTTTAAGTTGTTAATTTTTTTAATCAATGAAAATCTTAAAAAATCATTCAGGCCCAATAAAGGTTCAGAAGCAAAGTCAACAATAACAAAATTTATGTACAAAACCTTATCTTTGAAAGAGCATTTCAAATGTACCTCTCCTATAGGCCTAAATTTAAAATTTCCATATGAAACAAGTGTAACAGGGCAATGGTTTAGGCTTGGTTTATTTTTAATCTGATCAAAAAATTCTTTAGGCAAAATACTGGTATCAGAACCTGAATCAAGTTTAAACTTAACATTTATGCCTTCTACATTTATATTCTCAACCCAAGATCTACAATTTTCTGTCTTATCACTATTGTTGCACATATTTACATACAAGTCCTGACCTGGATCATTTTCTTCTCCCACAAACCTTACATTTTGTTCTGAGGTTCTTCTAGACTCATAACCATGTTGTTCTCGAGGTTGTTCTCTTCTTGCATCTCTTTCTGTTTTGTTTCTTTCTTCATATCTTTCATTTTTGTTTTGATTCTCATTTTTATTTTTAAAGAAGCAGGCTTTTGCAAAGTGTCCAATTTTTTTACATATTCCACATTCCTTGTCTTTAGCTGGGCATCTATTTGGGTAGTGTTCATACAGGCATTTACGACAAAGTGTTTTTTTTGTTTAGTTTTTTTACAAGATTCACTTCTTCCTCTTTCGACAATACTTTCACATGCTCTTTACTTAGTTCTATGCTTTTGCAGTAATCTAATATTTTTTTGTTGTGAGATCTTGTTGTCTCAACAATCGTAGCTGGCTTTCTTTACACCTAAGTCCAATGATGAGTTGGTCTCTGATCATTCGTTCTTTATAAGACTCTGAACAACCAGTTTTTTCACACTTAAAATCACAAAGCTTTGCCTGTTTTTTTAATTCAGTCATATATTGGTCTATTGATAGGTCTTTTTGCATAAGCATGTGGAATTTAAAGGTTTCCATTGGTATTACCTTTTTTGGCAGGAAGTGTTCATCATAGGCAGTAAAACGTTTTTCAAGGGTAGATTTTTGGTCGTTAGAAAAAGTGTTGTAGATGTCTATGCCCTCATCTCCAATACAATTAAGTAGGTTGGCAATTTTTACCTCTTCGGTTGCTGCACTTTTTCCTGTGGCGGTGAGATATATTTTTAATTTTTGTTTCCAAAGATCCCAATAGGGAACTTGACAAAAAATTTAAACATGAAAATATTACTATAAATCATAAGAACACATTAATTAAAACCTATATCAGCGAAAAAAACAATTGGAATTGAAAATGCGGAAAAATTCAAATTATTTCTAGCGGGAAAAAACGCTCTGGTACTGGTCGTGACGTGATCTAGTATGATCTGTCAGTGTCTGTCAGCAACCGTCCATCATACCGTGAGTTCGTCTTGAAACACGGAGCGCTCGGAGCATTTTCCGTCTTTTTTCCTTATGATGAGAAGAACAGGGATAAAAGAACAAAATAGCAACTCCGAGCGTTTACTCGAACTCTACATAATAAATACCCGTTAGCTGTGTTTATTTACGTTTTTCTCTGATTTTTTAAAATTTTATCATTATTAGAATTGGTTTACTTAGTTTAAATTCAATGATTAGCTCAGTATTATATAAATAAAACGATATACCTATTAATTATGACCGAAGAAGGAAATTCCAAAGGCCAATCCGCCAATCTGTAATTTGTGATATGTTTATAGTAGCAAAAGTAAGTATGTGCCAATCTTTTTTTTCCATTATAACTTAAAAATTTACAGCTCGCCGCAACCCAAAACAACAACAAAACAAATAACGGTGGAAAATGTGGAAGTCAACCAAATTAAATACAATGAAGTAAAATATAAAGATGTTTTGTGATATAAAGTTTGACGACAAGGTGACGCAAAATCCAAAATCATACTACGTGACGTCATGCAGATTCGCGCGCATTTAAAGTCGTATAAAATGCTTTTAATACGCGCGAAAATTTTCACCAAGTTATTATTGAGTTTTAGGGAATAATATTTGGGGAATACTCTTTCAAGGCATAAATAAATGATTTAAAAAAATATAAAAAAATTAGTAGTCCTTATGTAGTAGTTCCCTATGTAGTAGTTCCCTATAGTTCTTTTCACGTGGCTCCGGTTTAACTAACCGGGTTACAAAACGGTTAGAGAAATGACATACCGTTTTCTAACCCGGTTACAAAATGACGTGTGGATACCTACCTTATACCCAGTGTTGCCAGGTCTACTGATTTATCAGTAGATCTACTGATTTGGCCATTGGTCTACTGATATACTGATATCGATGTGAATTCTACTGATAAAAGCAGCTGTCATTATTTAACCGCTTTTTATGATATTTTTTTAAATTATAATCATGTATGAGAATGTCACAGCAATAATTTCATGCTTGACCTGTAGGCTAGAACTCTTAGGAGTGTACTCTAAATGACGCCTGATTACTCCGATCAGTCCGGTGTGGTATGTATTGGAACATCGAACGCTCCCAGTGCAGGCGCAGCACTCAGCCTACTGGGAAATGGGTAATCCCCGGTGTTCGTGCGTGATTGTGTTGTGTCTTGTTTACTTACCTTTCGTCTTGCCAGTTGCCTAAAGCATGCGTTGTTGTTGGTTAGTCAATTGGTCACACAGCGTTAGGGTTTCCATACGTCCGGATTTACCCGGACATGTTTGGGTTTTTAGGGTGTCCGGGGAAGTCCGGCCGGAATTCGGAACAATGTCCGGAAAACTCGGAGATACCCAAGGATGATACACACTACTACTACTACTACAGGATGGCCTATGGCCTATTCTCATAATAAGGCCTTTGTGTAACAAACTTAGAGTAACAAATCCCCCTCTCGCCCAAATACCAGTTGTGACGTAGGCAGCATGTTATTTCCATGTTATTTCTCGCCATGACATAGGCTGTTTAAACAGCTGATGAAGTCGGAAATGGTTTCACACCAATATGGCGGCAATTACCAAAAACAAGGCCAATAAGCACTCCTTAGACTTTAGAGTGTGTATTCTCCTTGGGAGATACCTACTAAGAATTCGAAATTTTGTATCCTGGGATGGCAAGTAAATTGTATCCTGTAATCTGCATCAAATTTATTCTGGGTTGCCTATAGAATTGATACACGTGTTATTTTTTTGTCTCTTGTCATTGGTACCTTGTATTTGTCGTTGTGTCTTCAGTCTAACGGAAAAAATGCTCAAAGTGTATCTATTAATTTCTGTAAAAAATTTATTTCTGCAAAAAAAAAACATCCTTTATAAAAAATGTATCGGCGAAGTCCGGATTTTTTCCGGATTTCTTGACCTCTTAGGTCCTGGATTCCGAAAAACCTTTATGGAAACCCTACATAGCGTTATGCTGTACAACTATAGTCCGCCCAAAATAAGAACACCGTTTAAAAAAATGTGAAGAAATTAAGTTCATAGAAAAGAAAACAGTTGTTACGTACACTCACTACAAAAAAATGAGGCGTTTAATAATTGTTATTTCTTAAGAATTATTAAACGCCTCATTTTATTGTAGGAAGTGTACGTAACAACTATATTTTCTATGAACCCTAATTCTTCACATTTTTTTCAACGGTGTTCTTATCTTGGGCGGACATTAACTGCAGCCTTTTTCACCTGTTTTTATCAGAGACTAGACTACTAACTACATACTACATAGGTAGTATGCATTCTTTGGTAGTGCATATCAAATAGGAATATTTCACGTTTCTTAATAAACTATTTCCTATAAGTAGTATTGATGTTTGATTTTCCAATGCAAGTTTTCATAGTCTTATGCACAGTCTAAAGATTTAATGATTTGAAAAAATGTAACTGAAACAATTAATTGAGTACCTATACCCTAATGGTTAACCCTTTTAACTAGGCAACTTATCTGTCTACTGATTTCTACTGATATTTAGACTGGTAGTCTACTGAAAAAACGAAATATGACCTGGCAACACTGCTTATATGCTTATACCTACCACTCGAATTTGAGCGGTATGTTGTGGTTTGTTAAACCGGAGCCACGTGAATTGGATTAATGGGTCGGCGGCTTGAAATCCATTGTTATTTTTTATTTATTTATTTATTTATTTATTTTTTTTTCGTCTCAAAAACACTTGGGCCTTGATTAAGCTTCTATGTGATTAACCTCACTTTTTACTTTTTCATTTTTTCAGCACTATTTTTCAACTAAAAAGAACTTCTTTTTATTTTAACAACACCACTTTAGGCTGGTTACTCCTGACACCATGTTTTTGATAATAAATTTACAAGATTTATTTAGTTTTTTCAGTTTTTCTTTAAAGCAACAACATGTTGATTCGAGCGGGATCTTAACAATGCTGTCCCTGACAAGTATGAATGACATATGACAAATACAAATAAGGCAGTGGCTACACTACTAAATTAAGCAGTGGCTACACTATAAGTGGAACATATACATAACAGTCAAGCGATGTTCCATATAAGCAAGATGAATTCTAGCAAAATGTATCGCATTCAGTACCAGGCCTTGAGACTAGTGGCTGGCTGCATGAAGAGCCATAATGACGCTGTTATCTGAAATGTCAGAAATGCAATTGATAAAGAAAAGGAACCTACTTAGTACAAAACTGATCAGAAAAGTAGCCATTAGAGAGGACGAGGTCAATAGGGTGATACTCAACTTCTATGCTTATTACAATCAGGATCCTCCTTATATTGGCGGACCAAGTGCGCTGCGGTGGTAATAGAGGGGGATTATGCGTTGGCCTACATAGGAATATTGGAAAGAACGGACTATCTGCCATGTTTCGAAGAGAATAATATGGCAATTCAACTGCGAAAAATAGACTAGGTGGATTCGAATATACAAAAGTTCAATCCAGATGGTCATCTCTTATTACAGGAATTGTTGGAGGAATACTCGGACCATTAAAAAATATATACGGATGCATCTTTGGAACCAATATGAACACATTGCAGAATTGGAATATACAACACAGAAAAATCTCAATAATAGGTTCTAACCAACATTTGTTCAGCAGAAGTGCTAGCCATCCAAGGGGTTTCAATACATTAGAGATTGAAACAGGAAAATCTGTTTTAATATCGGATTCTACAAGTGCTATTTTGAAAATTGTTAGAGATGGCATTAATAGAGGGACCAGTAAAATCACGTTGAAAACGAGGAAAAAAATATTAGATATGCAGAATGGAGGAAAGGAAATCAAAATACTGTGAGTACTTAGTCATACAGGCATAACAGGAAATGAAAAGGCAGATAGACTTGCTGGAAGAGGCCGAGAGGCAAATAATGCTATCAACAGAACAATACACTATGATTTATTCAGAAAAGCTAGGGAAGAGACATGTAGGCAATGGACTGTGGAATTTACCAATAAAGGTAGAAATCATTCAAGCCAATACTACAAATTAACAAAGAAATCCCAATGAAAACCGTTGTTTGCAAAAATTAAAAAGGCTGACAGACAAAAAACTAGTGTCTTTTGCAGAATCAGAACTACACATTGCCTCATACCTAAACACAAATACAAAATTGGCATGCAGGACAACAAGAATTGTGAATGTGGTGAAGTGGGTGATATCAATCATGTGCTCTTGAACTGTGAGCTGAACAGAGGTCCGACAGATTGGTTGTATTCAAGACTGAACAAGATGGTAAGAGGACCGATACAGATGGAAGAAATTCTTGCAAATCCAACTAGCAGGGAAGCAGAGATGGATATAAATTGTATTAGGAAATTTGATGTGAGAATCTGGAAATAAGCAGTAGCTTATGAGTACAGTTGTATTGTAGAGTGGTGCTATTTGGTGTGCTGCATGATTTAGAATGCTATTAAGTGCTAATGCTTATAAAATGGGATTGGTTTTTATGTGTTCATTTTTCTTGGCATCTTATTTACTCCCATTTCCTTGGCGTTTCCAATTTTCCCGCTGTACATGCCACAGCAAAAAATTACCTACTCATCCCCAATTGAAACCTAAACTGTTGGCAAGTGGGGTAACCCCAACCCGATGCATTAGAAGTCACAAGTGATAGGATTCTGACTGACTGTTGTTTGAAGGCAAAGGGCCATTGGTAAACAGGAAGAAGAAGAAGTAGACTTCACACTTATAAAATGAAGGTTCCGATCGATCGGGATTTTTCACCAAACCCTTGAATAAAGTGAAATTATTACAAATCAAGAGCTTATTCTAAAACAGTGAGTTTGTTAATGTTGATGGAACTAAAGAAAACCGGCTGACATCACCTACTCATTTGAACCTTCTAATAATATACTCAACATCAAAGTTAATAAAATATAACGATTTTGTGTGTCTTTCTAAATGAACCTACTCCCCTCTCATAAGCTCAAAGATGTGTGAAGTATATAGCAAGTATTGAACGATGTAAAAGCATTTAACCGCGTCAACATCACGTTACTATATTCTCATGCGGATTGACATTTTGCGGTTGACAAGACCGTAATTAGAATTTTACCTACTCTTGGTGAAAGGGCGCAAATATTCTAATTAGCTCCAAACAAATTATTACAATAATTAGCTATTTAATTGACTCAAAAAAAAACAACAAAGTCCTAGCAAGACAAGTTGTGCATATTGCAGTATTCAATCTACGAGCCCCTCTAGGGTGTCTACTATTTAATTCACGACGCCAGTTAAAGTGTCCCGTTGAAGTACAATCCAGGAAATCCCCCGTCGGGAACGTTTTTGCACCGGCGAGCTTTTGTTTTGTCGCTTTTTCATCGAGGAATTAATTTGAAAAATTAATTATTAACGAGGATGTTACAATAACGAAACAACTAGCTAACTGTTCCGGAAGAGTTCTTTAATTGTCAATAGTTTAATGAGGACAATGGCGCTACGCTTTGTTTGAATTGTTTGGTGAATGTTTTCGGTCTATTGATTTTTGAGTCTAGATTATTAATTTTCCATTAAGAATTTACATAGTAACGATTGTCATCATCAGCACATTCAAACTCTTAATTCATTTTAAAGAGCTGACATCGATATCGATACAGAGTTTTCGTAAGGGTCAGCAGATTAAAGAGGCTCGCATCAAACTCGACTAAGCTTTTCGCTTACCGTCGAATTATTAATCGAACTGAAATATGTTTTCAACAGGGCGACAGTTTAAGCCCTTCGGATTGACGCGGGGTAAAATCCCTGGCACGTTTTTTTTTTTGTAAAATGTATATCGTGCCGACAAGCGTTACTCTTGTCCGATCGGATTGAATTTTAAATGGAACGTCCGGATTTTGTTACCGATGCTATTCATTACTAACAGGTCAATACAGATATTCGGAAAATCCCTTAAGGGACTTGGAGTATAATTCGAATAAAGAATTGTCAATGTGTAACTTTTTCCGTTACGTTTTTCACTATTTTTGGGATTAAATAATAAATTGTGGAATTTCGACATTAATTCTTAAGTGAATTGAATTTTATTGGGGTATTATTAGAATCGTGAAGCGCAAATGAAACGTATCTTCTCTTATTGACAAATAACAGACTCACTTTACCTATTTTACTAATTTGTCTAATAATGAAATGACTATCGTAGCCTGATAGATTGTGAAATACCAAAGGAACTATAATGAACAATTTTCCAAAATTTAATTGCAGTTCTGGGGCAAAGTACATGGTGCAATTATAACCATATTGTGCTTGAATTCTTTGGTGAAACCCCATATTTAATATTGGTGGCTTGATTTAAATCAATGAATAAGTAGTCGAGATGTTTATTTTCAGAAAAACTCTTTTTCCTGTATTTGGCCGTATTCCCACTATTAGCCTAAATCGAGCCACGAAATATCCTGATTGAATAAAATAATTAAATGTATTCACAAACCTATATAAACCACTTGGTTAACTGAGCTTACATAAGTTATATCATTTGAAAACATTTTCTTGATTTTTCCTTTTTAAGGTTTAAGGGACTGTAAAAAATTAAAAACGATTTTGAGTTCTTGAATATACTGCTGTTATTCATTACCCTGATCCTCCTTTGTTAACAGTGCCTTTCCACCATCGTTATACAGCACTGTTGTGGTTTTCATTTTGTATATGCCAGAAAGTTCTTTTATCTTTTTATGTTAGTTGAAGTCATCGCATATGATCTGAAGCTGCTCTATTTCTTTGCAGGACTCCCGGAGCCACACTTTCTTTGCTTCCTTAATTTTTTTGCATATTATCCGATGCATTTTCTTGTACTCACTATGATTGTTGTTTTTGTGTTTTCGTCTCTCCTTCATGAGGTTCAATATGTCCTGCGTTCATAGGCGCAACTAGGGGGGTGCTTGGGGGTGCTAAGTACCCCTAAAGCAAAAATTAGCACTCCCATTATGCATCTCACCATAGCACTACCTACAGTAGCACTACCTAAAACTAATATAAAAAATCAATGCAACTAAATTCTTTATTTTTTTTATACTTTTTGTTCTTACTTACGTCATCGATGAAATCATAATTTAGAAATCTTAGATTTTACTTCTCCGCGATTCTAAATTCACTTTTCCGCGATTGTAAACCCACTTTTCCGCAAATATTACCTCATTTTTCCGCGATTCTTACCTCATTTTCCCGCGATTGTTTCCCTACTTTCCGCGATTTTATCTTCACTTTTCCGCGAATTTGACCTCACTTTTTTTGTGATTTTTAAATAATTTTTTTTGCAATTTTTGACTCATTTTTTTACGATTTTACCATCACTTACCGCGATTCTAAATCCACTTTTTCGCGATTGTAAACCCACTTTTCTGTAAATATTATCTCATTTTTCCGCGATTCTTGTCTCACTTTTTTTTGAGATGTTATCCTCACTTTTCCGCGATTCCTATTTCATTCTCCGCGATTTTATCCTCACTTTTCGTGACTTTATTCTCATTTTTCCGTGAGTCTCATCTTACTTTTCCGCGAGTTTAAACTCAGTTTTTTTGAAATTTTTGACTCGTATTTTTTTTGCGATTTTTGACTCTTTTTTTTGCGATTTTATCATCACTTTCCGCGATTTTATCCTCATTTTTCCTCATTTCAAAATTACGAGAATAAAGATAATTTTTGGAAAGTTACGAAAAATTACGGGAATTACGTTAAAGTACGTAAAATATGAAAGATTATAAGAATTGCAAACATTTACGAGAATTACGGAACATGACGAAAATCACGGAATAACAAAAAATTGCAGGAATTACAAAAATTATGGGGATTGCCAAATATTACACAAAAGAATTACGAAGTTACTCCAAAAGTCCAAAATTACGTCAATTATTTAAATATTACTAATTTATGAAAAGTTACAAAAACTAACAAGAAATTACAAGAAAAAATTTACGGAACCCAGTAAAATGACGGAAATGTCGAAAATTTACGGGAATTATGAGAAATTATAAAAATTACGGGAATTAAAAAAAAATACGAAAAATTACGAAAATTACAAAAATTACGGGTATTACGAAATATTGCGAGAAAGAATTACAAAGTTATTTCAAAATAACGTGAATTACGGCAGGGATGTTCCAAACTGCACAATTGTGCATATTGGTGCACACTTTTAATTTATATGCACAGTATGCACCCCAATCTCTAGATATGCACAATTTGATTTCTAGAATAAATACGTCACAATTTTCCAGCCAATAAATAGAACACAAAATACAATAATGTGGTTTTGTCGATCCGAGTAGGTTTTCAATGTAGAATTTTCAATTGTTTGGGTAGGATCGGAAAAAAAAAAACCGCAGAAGTCTGGTTTTTAAAAAAGTCGACGTTTCGCAAAATTTATTTGCATCTTCAGGACACTGTAATGATAAAAAATAAAAGGGTTCTTTACAAACTTAGATGATGAACTACAAAAATACAAAAGACAAACAAAAAACAGAGCTATCCTCCGATTTCGCACTACATTACTTGAATAAATATTTCATAAAAACAGAAAGAAAATAGCAGAATTACATGAAACCTTTAAATAAATTATACGTATATAAAAATATATATAGCTATATTGTAAGTGGGGAGAGTAGCATCATAAAACATAGAAAAAATACTTATAGTTAACAAAGGGTAGTGAAATTGACTTGATTACTTACATTTAAATTAGACTTTCCTTGTCATTGTTGTTTAACAGATTCACATAGGTATAGAGGTTTCTCGAAAACATAGTTGATAAACAATTAAAAAAAACACACAATTACGTAGCACAACAATAACAATTTAAAATTTAAAAAAGCAAAAACAACAAACTTTACACACCTCAAATGAGAGATAAAAAAAAAAAACAAAAATTAACCATTCATCAAACGGAAATGTTATTCAAAAATTAATAACATAAATTATCTTTATAAACTAAGCTTTTAGGACGCAATTGTGTGTGTATTAGAACAGCTACATACACGTACTGATTTTATTTAGCGTCATCATTAATAGGATGGGAAACAAAAAACTGAATACCACACATTCCAACGCTAATATCTTGAGGGTTATTTAATTGTTGCTAATATATTAAAATATGCATTACTAAGATGTTCTATATCTGTTCTTTTGTTAACACAATTCTTATTTTTCTGGATCTCAATCATCTCCGCTATCAACCTTTTTTTGTAATTGGATTGTGTTTGTAAAATTGTTGTATTGGCATATTCAAAATCATGTCCAGTTTCTATTTTATGTTCGACTAGAGCTGTTGGATTCGATCTTAAGAGGTAATTCTTCTGATCGTTTTTATGTTCTCTCAATCGTGTTTTTAAATATCTACCAGTTTGGCCTATGTAGCATTTATTACATTGGGAACAAGGAATGTTATAAACTACATTCGATTTATTTAGCTTTTCTGTGCTGGACTTAGTCTTGGAATAAAAGCAGTTCTTCACTGTATTCTGACTTTTCATCGCAATCTTAACTTTTTCTCCTCTCTTAGTCACCTGATCTTTGAATATGGTTTGTATTCTTTCGGACAGGTTACTAATGTAAGGTAGCTTACAGAACGTGAATGGTTCATTTTGTTTAGGTACTACTCTTGCTGGAATTGTTTTGTTAATAATCTTCTTAATAAGCGATACAGGGTAATTATTCTTAACCAACATGTTCTCTATGTACTTTAGGTTCCTTTCATGGAATTTCTCCGTTGAAAGGGATGTTGCTCTGTACTTAAGGTTATTAATGATATTAATTTTTTGTTTAAATGGGTGTTCGGATGAGAAATTAAGAAACCTTTCAGAGAAAGTAGGTTTGTGATACCAATCAGTTTCAATACTTTGTTCGTGTCTAATGAGTAGTACATCCAGAAATGCAATCCTATTATCATTCTCTTTCTCACAGGTGAACTGAACTCTAGGGTGGTAACTGTTAAATATGTCTAAGATGACTTGTTCTTGATTATTTGGGATTGACGTTATTATATCATCCACATATCTTTTATAAAAAGGTAATTTAAAAGGAAGTTTTTTTATGCACTGATCTTGAAGATCTTGCATCACTAAATCGGAACAGACTGGTGACAAACAGTTACCCATTCCTAAGCCATATATTTGTTTATAGAACTCTTCTTGGTACTGAAAATAACTGTTATCAAACACGAACTCCAACAACTCGATAAACTTGATCAAAGGAATTTTAACCTCATTTTCTATAAGATGCCACTTCTTCCTAACTATATTTACTACTACATCTGTGGGGATATTAGTGAAAAGTGAGATGACATCTAGTGAAATAATTTCATAATCATTAGGTATTTTGACATTTTTTATATCTGCAACAAACTCAAAGGAATTACGAACATGACAATCGTCCTTGACATAGATACCATTTAACAGAGAGGCTAAGAATCCTGTCAGAATATACAAAGGTGAACCAACAAATGAAACAATTGGCCTTAAGGGTCTATTGTCTTTATGTATTTTAGGTTGGAAATAGATTTTAGGTGGGTGGGCTGCATTCGTTTTCAGTTTCCTTCCCTGCTCTTTATCTATAAAACCGTCCTTGATGAGAGATTCTATCATTTTGTTATTCTTGTTCTGAACTGAAATGGTTGGGTCTTTGTTAAGCTTTTTATATGTTGTTGTGTCCTCAAGCATATTTCGAGACTTGTCAAAATACTCTGCCTTATCTATGATGACAGTAGTGTTACCTTTGTCAGCTTTCAAAACCATTATATTATCTTTATTACTTTTAAGGAACTTTGAAGTTTGTTCTGCCATAACTAGAAGCTGCTGTCTTTGATAATTCAATGGTTTATTCGAGCGAATATAATTGGTCGTAATATTAATACATTGGTTCCTAATTTGAATTTTAGACTCATCATCGAACTTATCCAGAATATATTCTAGATCTATGACAATCAGAATAGGTAAGAGCAATGGGGTTCATTCAAGAAATGGAGCAGCTACACGGTACTGACGTAGCATTGAAGTTAAAAGTATGGGCCAGCTGTACTAGGAAACTAGCTAACTATAACAGCCATAAAACTTTTTTGATAAGGTGCAGGAAAAGTCAGGTTTTCCCGCAGCATATTCTACAAACTGCTAAATGTATAGATCATTTAATTATTGAAGAATCTCCATTTATAAATCAAAGTCATACAACTCTAAGAAAATTTCAAAGGCAAATATTAAACTTGGAGATATCTTTCACACATTGGAAGATTCATCAACTTGATAGAAATAGATCTTCTGCCATTAGTTTTATAAAAAATGTAATTAATCAAACAAATTTCGAACGCTTTGAAAACAGTCAAGAACAATTTTATTTTGAACATATAAGGGACATAAAGAGTAGGCAAATAAAAAAATTTCAAGGGATAATAAATAAACAGAGACCCACACATGACATAGTTGTTAATGATAAATGGATAGTTAACCATAGTAGCGTAGATATTCCTAGTAAGATTCAATATGTACTAAGTTTAGGTGACAAGTATAGTTTACCTTGTAATAATAGAGATCATCCAATTAAAGATTTAATCATAGATCTAGAATATATTCTGGATAAGTTCGATGATGAGTCTAAAATTCAAATTAGGAACCAATGTATTAATATTACGACCAATTATATTCGCTCGAATAAACCATTGAATTATCAAAGACAGCAGCTTCTAGTTATGGCAGAACAAACTTCAAAGTTCCTTAAAAGTAATAAAGATAATATAATGGTTTTGAAAGCTGACAAAGGTAACACTACTGTCATCATAGATAAGGCAGAGTATTTTGACAAGTCTCGAAATATGCTTGAGGACACAACAACATATAAAAAGCTTAACAAAGACCCAACCATTTCAGTTCAGAACAAGAATAACAAAATGATAGAATCTCTCATCAAGGACGGTTTTATAGATAAAGAGCAGGGAAGGAAACTGAAAACGAATGCAGCCCACCCACCTAAAATCTATTTCCAACCTAAAATACATAAAGACAATAGACCCTTAAGGCCAATTGTTTCATTTGTTGGTTCACCTTTGTATATTCTGACAGGATTCTTAGCCTCTCTGTTAAATGGTATCTATGTCAAGGACGATTGTCATGTTCGTAATTCCTTTGAGTTTGTTGCAGATATAAAAAATGTCAAAATACCTAATGATTATGAAATTATTTCACTAGATGTCATCTCACTTTTCACTAATATCCCCACAGATGTAGTAGTAAATATAGTTAGGAAGAAGTGGCATCTTATAGAAAATGAGGTTAAAATTCCTTTGATCAAGTTTATCGAGTTGTTGGAGTTCGTGTTTGATAACAGTTATTTTCAGTACCAAGAAGAGTTCTATAAACAAATATATGGCTTAGGAATGGGTAACTGTTTGTCACCAGTCTGTTCCGATTTAGTGATGCAAGATCTTCAAGATCAGTGCATAAAAAAACTTCCTTTTAAATTACCTTTTTATAAAAGATATGTGGATGATATAATAACGTCAATCCCAAATAATCAAGAACAAGTCATCTTAGACATATTTAACAGTTACCACCCTAGAGTTCAGTTCACCTGTGAGAAAGAGAATGATAATAGGATTGCATTTCTGGATGTACTACTCATTAGACACGAACAAAGTATTGAAACTGATTGGTATCACAAACCTACTTTCTCTGAAAGGTTTCTTAATTTCTCATCCGAACACCCATTTAAACAAAAAATTAATATCATTAATAACCTTAAGTACAGAGCAACATCCCTTTCAACGGAGAAATTCCATGAAAGGAACCTAAAGTACATAGAGAACATGTTGGTTAAGAATAATTACCCTGTATCGCTTATTAAGAAGATTATTAACAAAACAATTCCAGCAAGAGTAGTACCTAAACAAAATGAACCATTCACGTTCTGTAAGCTACCTTACATTAGTAACCTGTCCGAAAGAATACAAACCATATTCAAAGATCAGGTGACTAAGAGAGGAGAAAAAGTTAAGATTGCGATGAAAAGTCAGAATACAGTGAAGAACTGCTTTTATTCCAAGACTAAGTCCAGCACAGAAAAGCTAAATAAATCGAATGTAGTTTATAACATTCCTTGTTCCCAATGTAATAAATGCTACATAGGCCAAACTGGTAGATATTTAAAAACACGATTGAGAGAACATAAAAACGATCAGAAGAATTACCTCTTAAGATCGAATCCAACAGCTCTAGTCGAACATAAAATAGAAACTGGACATGATTTTGAATATGCCAATACAACAATTTTACAAACACAATCCAATTACAAAAAAAGGTTGATAGCGGAGATGATTGAGATCCAGAAAAATAAGAATTGTGTTAACAAAAGAACAGATATAGAACATCTTAGTAATGCATATTTTAATATATTAGCAACAATTAAATAACCCTCAAGATATTAGCGTTGGAATGTGTGGTATTCAGTTTTTTGTTTCCCATCCTATTAATGATGACGCTAAATAAAATCAGT
Source organism: Ceutorhynchus assimilis (assembly GCA_917834065.1). Lineage (NCBI taxonomy): Eukaryota > Metazoa > Arthropoda > Insecta > Coleoptera > Curculionidae > Ceutorhynchus > Ceutorhynchus assimilis. Next base: position 33,819,824 of record OU892285.1, read on the forward strand.
ACGTGTATGTAGCTGTTCTAATACACACACAATTGCGTCCTAAAAGCTTAGTTTATAAAGATAATTTATGTTATTAATTTTTGAATAACATTTCCGTTTGATGAATGGTTAATTTTTGTTTTTTTTTTTTATCTCTCATTTGAGGTGTGTAAAGTTTGTTGTTTTTGCTTTTTTAAATTTTAAATTGTTATTGTTGTGCTACGTAATTGTGTGTTTTTTTTAATTGTTTATCAACTATGTTTTCGAGAAACCTCTATACCTATGTGAATCTGTTAAACAACAATGACAAGGAAAGTCTAATTTAAATGTAAGTAATCAAGTCAATTTCACTACCCTTTGTTAACTATAAGTATTTTTTCTATGTTTTATGATGCTACTCTCCCCACTTACAATATAGCTATATATATTTTTATATACGTATAATTTATTTAAAGGTTTCATGTAATTCTGCTATTTTCTTTCTGTTTTTATGAAATATTTATTCAAGTAATGTAGTGCGAAATCGGAGGATAGCTCTGTTTTTTGTTTGTCTTTTGTATTTTTGTAGTTCATCATCTAAGTTTGTAAAGAACCCTTTTATTTTTTATCATTACAGTGTCCTGAAGATGCAAATAAATTTTGCGAAACGTCGACTTTTTTAAAAACCAGACTTCTGCGGTTTTTTTTTTCCGATCCTACCCAAACAATTGAAAATTCTACATTGAGAACACAAAATATTCTGAATTTGAGGTTTCATTCCAGTAAAGTACTGAGTGTAAGTACACTGTACTTTATATATACTCCCATAGACCCATACTCTTCACTCTACACTCACAAGAGCTGGGTGGTAGCCAATTTATATGCGACTTTGCAATTTTTGGCATTTTCATGTTTGGACTGGAATCAGCGCCACGCCACGCCACCACAGTTGTTTATTATTATTATCTCGGCCTTGTCAGTTTTGTATGGGGCGCCATATGTTCCATAATTATTTCGTCTTATATGTAAAATATTTTGCAGGAAAAACAATATATAGATAAAAATGACCACTATTTTGCATATATTTAAAATAAAAAATAATATTTATATCGAATTTAGCAGCATGCAAAGATCGATATATATAAAATAACTTTGAAAAAATAAATATATTGAATTTGGCCCCATGCAAAATTCAATATTTATAAAACTTGAAAAAATATTATATATATCGAATTTGGCACCGTGCAAAGTTTGATATATATAAAACTTTGAAAAAATATATATATTCAATTTGACCCATGCAAAATTCAATATTTATAAAATATGAAAAAATATTATATACATTGAATTTGGCATTGTGCAAAGTTCGATATAAAACTTTTTAGTTTGAAAAGTCCCCGAGAGATGGCGCTACCTTTGATCATAATTTTTTTTTGTGTATGGTGTGTTGGATTGAAATAAGGTATTTTGGAGGGCCGTTGATTTGTAATTTAAATAGCTGCTATAAGGATGCATTGATAATTGCGTGATGATAATTATGTATTGTCATAAGCGCGGTAACGGCAACACTGGTGAATGATAACTGAGGTTGTGTTGTGTTCCTTTCCTTTTTACTAAGTAACTATAGGCGTATTTTAGCGAGAATTTTAACCCAGTAGTATGTTGTATTTACTTGGGATACTACATTTTAGCGACAGTGTTGCCAGATGAATTTTTGACAACAATGTTTTTTGCATAGATTTTTGACAAAGTAAACATGATTTTACATCCATAAGAAATGAACATTTTATTATTAAATCTTGTATACTTGTTTTTTCCGTTCTTTAGCAAGTGTTTCTGAGAGCTGAACCTCGTTTTCACTATCCACTATCCGAGTGACGTCACCACTATCAGCAACTGATATTGGTGATGTCATCCGCAGACCTCGATGGATTGTTTGCGATTCAGGCTGTGCTTGTGAGTTGATTTTTTTTGGGAATTTTCAATTTAGAAAAGGTGATTTCACATTTATGAATCCGTTTTTTGGACTCGGATAATGCATTTCCTTCCAAGAGTTGAGGTCTACAGCTGACGTCACAGATAGTGGGGTCTCGTGGACTTGGCAAACACTTTCAGCTCAATAAGCATTCCTATATTACGTTAGGTGTTCAGGCGCACATGTACCAGGAGCAGCGTAACATAACTAAATATTGTATAGTAATAGTAGATTTTTATTTCGATTAATCTCGATTAAATTATATTTGATTAGTGATTTGATTTACTACTAAGAGAATTCGTGAGAATTGCTCCCTCATTCGTGCGATCGTGAAATTCTGACCAAAATCGTGTAATCTTACGAATAATCGTGAGATCTGGCAACACTGTTTAGCGATCATGGCTAAAATACTATGTCACAACATAAAACACAACATAAAACTCGGCAGTAAACATGTAACCATCCTACGAGGGATAGTAACTGGTTGTAGTATGTCAGTGCATCTTTTTTTAATACACGAAAATGAACATATGGGCAAAACATCAGCTGATTACGATATGATTACCGACACAGTTCTTTCCATTATAAATAGAGGATTGTTTTTCCTCATTTTGCCATGGTTTTCTGTGATTTTATTTAGAGGTTTTTTGCAAAAAAAAGAAAAATTTCACTTGTGCACAAAAGTGTAAATTCTATTTTTTTTGGCATAGGGTCCACATAAAATTCAAAAATACCACAATCTATCGAAAATCTTCACTGGAGAAATAATATTGAAACTCGAAAACGTAGTAAATTTTTTGGGGAATTATCTTTAAATAAAAAACAAACTTTAGGCGGTACGCGAGCGCGGCGGGCACTCAAACGGAAGGAAAGTAACACAACACAACCTCAGTTATCATTCACCAGTGTTGCCGTTACCGCGCTTATGACAATACATAATTATCATCACGCAATTATCAATGCACCCTAATTGCAGCTATTTAAATTACAAATCAACGGCCCTCCAAAATACCTTATTTCAATCCAACACACCATACACAAAAAAAAAATTATGATCAAAGGTAGCGCCATCTCTCGGGGACTTTTCAAACTAAAAAGTTTTATATCGAACTTTGCACAATGCCAAATTCAATGTATATAATATTTTTTCATATTTTATAAATATTGAATTTTGCATGGGTCAAATTCAATATATATATTTTTTCAAAGTTTTATATATATCGAACTTTGCACGGTGCCAAATTCGATATATATATAATATTTTTTCAAGTTATATAAATATTGAATTTTGCATGGGGCCAAATTCAATATATTTATTTTTTCAAAGTTATTTTATATATATCGAACTTTGCATGCTGCTAAATTCGATATAAATATTATTTTTTATTTTAAATATATGCAAAATAGTGGTCATTTTTATCTATATATTGTTTTTCCTGCAAAATATTTTACATATAAGACGAAATAATTATGGAACATATGGCGCCCCATACTAATCGAAAGATATAACAATTATTGCTAATTTTTATTTTATTTTTTTTTATTTGTCAAACACATTGTGTTTATTACATTACAATCTAGTCAGTAAGACTAATTAGCAATTTTATTTTAACCTAATTTACTAACAAAAGGTTCACTCAACAGTTTTCCCCACTTTGCTTAAACTGTAAATCACAATTTTGATGTGTTTATAGCACTGTTTTGTTGAGTTTTTCAATTTCAGTTCACTAGCTCGAACGGCTTCACCCTTCTCAGTCTTCTAACTAGCTCAGTATTGTCTAGGAGCTCAATCACTTCCACATTCACATGCCGATGTAGTCTATCTTCATGGCTTTTTGCGTAGTTTCTTATAGTCTCTATTACAGTATCAATTCCTAGTTCCCGATGTAGATCACTATTTCGAACCTACCAAGGTGCATTAATAATGTTTCTTAGTACTTTATTTTGGAATCTTTGAATAACTTGTATGTTACTATCTTTAGTGCAACCCCAAAGGTGAATTCCATATGCCCATACTGGTTTCAGTATTTGCCTATAAAGTAGTAACTTGTTTTGTATGGTTAAATTGGACGTCCTTCCAATTAATCAGTACATTTTTCTATACTTAAATTCAAGCTCTTGCCTTTTTTTCTTAACATGTGCTTTCCAGCGCAATTTCGCATCAAGCGTCATACCAAGATATTTAGCTTGATTTGTATATGGTATAGGGGTGTCATTAATTGTGATTTGTATGTGATTTACGTTTTTGTTTGTAAAATCAACGTGAATTGATTTGGTTTCATTCAATTTTATTCGCCATTTTTTGGTCCAATTTTGAACTTCACTGACAGCGTTCTGCAGTTTTTCTGTTGATTGTTCAATACTTTTTTCCACTGTAATTAAACCAGTATCGTCGGCGAATGTTGCTAAATGACAATTTTCTGGTTTTGGGATGTCGCATGTAAATAATAAATATAAGTAGGGACCTAGCACGCTACCCTGAGGTACACCTGCTTTTATAATAATGATATTGGCCTATAAGATGACACATCATGAGGTGGTTTTCCGGGTTTTGGTATCATGATAACTTCTGCAACTTTCCAAAGTTTAGGTACGTATTTAAGCCTAAAGGACGCATTGAAAAGGTTGCATAATGTCACAATAGCTTTCCTGGGGAGTTGTTTTATTACTTCCCCAGTAATTAGGTCATATCCTGGAGCTTTTTTCGGACTGATATTTTGTTTGATCTCTGTTAATATTTCTCTTGGTGAAGTAGGCTCAATGTGGCCTTCTTCTTGATAAGGTTCATTCCAGGGAAGATTTTCATCCTGTGCTTCGTTAGGCTGGAATGCCTTTTCTAAATGACTTGTAAAAAGTTCTACTTTTTCTTCGTTACTCCTTGCCCATTGCTGATTTGACTTTCTTATGGGTGGAATTTGGGTAACTGGTCTTTTAAGGCCTTTAGTTGCTTTCCAAAGAGAATAATCAGTGCTTTTGTCGCCGGTGAGTTCACTTAGGTAATTGTTGATAGAGTCATCTTTGATTTCTCGCCTTATGCGCTGCGTCATATTGTTGATAATTGTTTTGTCATGGGGATCTCGACTTTGCTGCCATTTTCTTCTTAGTTTCCTTTTTTCTATAATAAGATCTCTAATTTCTTCTGGGTAGTTTTTTCCCTTAAAAATTCTTTTTAATTTGGGACTGTTTTCCCAAGCTGCTTGTTGAATATTGACGATAAAACAATCGACTTCTTCATCAATTTGTTGTGGCGTTCGCAACGGTACTGATAAGTTTATCTTTTCCGACAGACTTTGTTTAAAACTAGCCCAGTCCGTCAGTTTATTAACTAATGAGATAGGTGCTTTTTTCTTAATTATATATTCACTCAGAGTTAGGATAATAGGTGAGTGATCTGAGTGTAAAACATAACTTTCTTCTATCTCCAGAAAATTTGGAGATATATTTTTTATTACGAAAAAATCGATTAGATCGGGAATTTTTCCAGGATCGGTTGGATAATATGTTGGCCTACCTGTGGATAGGGGCTGGCATGGATATTCATTAATAGTTTGCAGAAGTTCCTTCCCCTTGGAATTGGTTAGTCTGGAACCCCAGTAGGTATTTTTTGCATTAAAGTCACCCCCAACTATGAATCGATTTCCCAACTTTCTAAGAAAATTGAGATATTGATTTTTCTTCAATAAATGCCTTGGTGGTATATAGGCAGCAGATATGGTTAGTGTATATGTTTTGGTTTTTACACTTACTGCTGTAGTTTGAATTTCAATTGTTTTGTATTCCGTCTCTACAATGTGAGATATGTTTTCTTTAATTATGACAGCGCTTCCTCCATGTGCTGTATTGCTAGGATGAATTGTGTGATACACTTTATATCCTTTAAATTTAATATAGGATTGATTTGTGAAATGCGTTTCTGATATGAGACAAATGTCAATCTTTTGTATATCTAGTATAACTTGCAACTCTTGCTGATGCTGCAAGAGCCCATTGGCATTCCAAGCTAAAATTCTAAGGTTACTGACCATTTTGACGATTGATGATAGCGCCATTATTGCTATTTTCCAGTTTAGTTAATCGCTCATCAAGTTTGTTTAATTTTTCCAAAATCAATTGCAATGTTTGTTCCATAGTGCTTTGGTTAATAGAGTTGCCACTAACAGTGGCAGGAGCTGATGCTACTGCTTGGCTGTAAGTCCTTGTCGCAGAGTTTTGCGTAGCTGCGTTTCTTGGTTGTTGGCTGTGACCATTTGTGCTTGCTTGTGGTGTGGGAGTTGGCCTTTTCGGGTTATTCCTTAATTTTTGTATTTCTTTAGCTACAATGCACCCCCTATAGTTAGTTGGGTGTTTGTCGCCGCAGTGGACGCATTTTGGCTCAGAATCTTTTGGTTTCGAACAGTCTACAGTGAGATGTTTTCCTGTACATCTCACACATCGTGGTTCTTTAGCGCAATATTTTTGAGTATGTCCATAAGATTGAAATTTTTTGCATTGAGGGACTAATTTGGAAGTTTTTAGTGCTTTCATTTCCACTTGAGTTCCAAGTATTTTGGGAATTTCGAAAATTTTGTTGATGTCTTCATCATGGCTAAATGTTATCATAAACATGTTTAGTGGTTGTTTTGTTCTCCACTTAAGTTTGTTGGAGGCTTCTAGGGCCTTAAACCCTTTATTTTTAAGGTCAGCTACAATTTTTTCTGGATCACAGGAAAAGTGTAACCTGTTGGCAATTACTCTAATTGGCCTTTCTTGTTTGTTTTCATATGAATGCCATTGAAGCTTTATTTCATTTAGCATTTTGGTGACCAGCCTGTAGCTGTCTGCATCCTGAACGTTTATTTTGATATTTTCGTTATTCAAAACTTTTATTTGGACTCCTTGTATGATATTTAACTTATCGTAAATATCGTTAAAGTTATTAACGCCATTAACTATAATCGGTGGGGGTAATGGCACCTTTTTAGCCTTGGAGGATTCTCCAGTAGTGTCCGAGCCAGCGTTCTTTTGTGGTGGTGATAGCGAAGTATCCATTCGACGTTTTTTCCAGCCTTTTCCCTTTTGTCTGATCCACTCAGTTTCTTTTGCTAACTCGTCTTCGTCGGTTTGGTAGTCCATGTTTTTTGGTTAACTTTTGTCTCTAGATCGGCAAACTTTTTTTACATAGTTTCCAGTTGGCTCTGGAGATAATCCACTTGAATACTAAGTGAATTTTTTTCGTTTTGCGATTTTTTCCATTCGCTGTATAAGGTATATCTTCATTTGGTGTTCTAACATGGCTCTCCTCAAACAATGAGGCGTTTGGCATTTTTGGATTTTTTGGAGGATTTCTTTCTATTTCGAAAACAAGCTTTACAGGTGACGACGTAACACTTTTTTTCTTTTTAAACCTAATATAATATTACCAACTGACATTTTTTAAATGAACTTGGCCCACTTTATTTATAACGCGTGACTGTTAAACAAAAACAAATTCGCGACTTTGTTTACTTTTGTGGCACGTTTGTGTGTACCTACTGCAAAATCGAACCGTTGCGTTTGGCGACCGAATAGATACTAGATAGATTATTGCTAATAAAATTGATTTAATGAAAAATAATAATTTCTCTTTGCACGCCACTGTACAGCATATCATTGAGGTATTCGATATTTTTAATCATAGTAAATACGCTGGCTGAAAGGTATAACAATTGCTAAAAAAATTCACCGGTAAGAACGATTCAGGATGGTTTAGAACGGAAAAATCGAAAAAATTAATATGGTTATGTTAAATAAATGATATTTTAAAAACAAAGGCAAATATCAAAATTTTGAGAAATTGGTTTCTTAATAATATGTCAATGATTAAAGTGAACTAAACAAATGAAACTTCAAATGACTATTTTTAAAATTATGCACCTTTGAATGTAAAATTCGGTGAGCCATTAATAAATTATTCCGAAAATGGGCGATTAATTAGTACGCTACTGGACACCACATTATTTAAGTAATTTTTTTTCATTGAAAATAAACCAGGATATCGTGGGGTATATCAAACAGCTGCATAAGATGCAAGATTTATTGTACAGGATGGTTTAGGTGCTTAAAAGTTGAAAAAAGTGGAGGTTATGAAAAAAAGTCGATATTTTTAAAACTAAGGCAGGTATAAAAAATTTGAGAAATTACTTTTTTTGCAGAAGATCATTGATTAAAACGCCGCATAGAAATAAAATTTAAAAAAATATCTGAGAAAGTTACACACATTCAAAATTGGGATGAAAAACATATGGACTCTTTTAACACCCTGTATAAAAAAAAAGTAGACATTTAAAAAAATTTCAAAATAGCAATTTTTTTCACAAAAAGTCAATCTGTCAGCCCGCGAAAACCGCAGGTCGATATCGATCTTGAAAGTTAGGCGATATTTACCTTGTTCGAAAGCAATTGTCCAGCAGTTTAGTTGCCATTAAATCTGGCAAATATCACTAAATGACTGAGTGTTCAATTCATTTGGACAAAAAGAACCTTAGGATCTAATACTTCATTGGCTCTACTCAGGTAATCTGTGTTGCTGAACAAACTGATTTGGGAATGGTTGTCATTGAAGATATGGAATAGGTAAACCATGTCTATGGCATCATTAAGAAGTCAAACTCCATCATGTCCTACCTGATTTCGCAGTCATTAAAAGATCTTACATTTCGAATTTTTGTAAAGCTGTATAAGGCTTACATAAGATTTAGGCTGGAGTACGCACAATGCATATGGAGTCCTTATTATCTCAAAGACATTGAAGCATTTGAAAAAGCAGAGTAACAAAAATTCCCCCAACTCTTCGTGACATTCCATACCAGGGTGAACCTCCCCACATATATTATAAGTGCGTTGGATCTAGTGGAGACATTCAAAATAATCAGTGGACATAGCAAGTGCCAGTTAAGTGTATTTAAGCTCCATGACAGCCAGTATCTAAGGGGTTATAACAAAAAACTCAGTCATGCATTTTCAGTTAACCTGTTTAACAACAAACTGGACAGTGAAATAGCTGAATAGACAAAATCATTTGTGTACTATACCAACAATGGCAATTATTAATTTGGTGGATTTTCCTTTAGATTTTAATGCACAACGATTGGATGTCATATATGCAGAACATCTTAAATCTAACTACCATACATCGATAATCAACTGAATTAGTTATTACAATTACAACTATCTAAAAACCCGGTACCTGAATACAAACAAATAAAGGCATTATAAATTAATTTCAACATTCACAGCTTCATCATTCCATATAGAATCCACAATTTCCACTAGGAGCATCGGTCAAAATTCGATAGCTAATCGAGCCAGTCGGATGTTCGAGTTTCCCAGAAATTGATCCCACAGGACTCATCCCGACATCGGCAAGGAAACTTCAGCCAAATGTTTTAAATTGTTTCAGATGATGCTTTACATTTTCCCCTCTCCCTGTGGTATCAATTATTGCCCTTGCCAAAAAAGAAAAAAACCAGGCACTTCTTAGCATTGTTTGTGTTTTTTCCCTAGGCTAATCGAGCGAGAGAGAGGATTAGATCGAAACCGACAGATTGCAGATGATTGAATGTCTTGCGAAAGAGGAAAAATCGTTTTAATTAACGTCACGACAACACTGGGGCCGGCTTTAAATGACAAGGTTTTTTTCTCCCGCTTTCCCGAGGGGCGAAATTTAATATTTTGTAATTTTAAACTTGCTTGTGGTGGTAATTGCCTCAAAAAAAAAATGAATCGGTTTAATTGGATACACAATGATATTAAAAGAAAGATTGCTTTATTAAACTATATAAATTCCCATTAAAAAGTGTAACTTTTCCAATTCAAACTTTTCGATTTTTGCAACTTTGCAATCGCTGATTATAATTCCATTTCCTATAACGAATGTTCGATTCCTCTAGGGATTTTAGGGTTATTAGAATTTTTTCGCTGTCAAGAAAATATTAAAACGAAGGAAAATGAAGTCATTTATTTTATTGCACACGCTACCCCCTTAGTTGCATTATTTATATTAACCGGAATTGTAGTGTCAATCAGAATGGATTCAATTTGCCGCTCGTTCGGTAAATGATTTTCATTATTTATTTTTTGAGGGTTTTGTGTAGGAAAACCTCTTTTTATCGATATAAAGTAAATACGAGGTCAACATTGATTAATCTCAATGAAAAAAATATTGAACAATTTCAATAAATTCACTATTGAAAATCATTTTTTGATAAAATTGTAATGAATGCTTTCGTCCCGGTTCCATGAAAATTCTACTCAAGAAGAAACACTTTAAAATGATTAAATCACAGTGTCGATTTAATATCTGCAGTCACAGTCTTTTCGTGAGGCCCCACGTTGGGCGCCAATGTGACACTGGGTAGTGTCGGGTTCGTTGATCTCTGCACATACGATAGTCGTCGATGACATGTTACGTTACAACTTCTCCCCCTGAACTCCACGAAACATCCCATAAGTGGAAGTGAATTTATTGACAACAAATGCATTTGCGTTTTGGTGCATGTTTTTTTCGAGGAACCTCAATGTCATGCTGCAGAATTTCGTCAGGTATCTGTTCAGGTATTTCTTCTAAATCTTCACAAGAAGTTCTGACTGTCAGTACTTCATCATCTTCGGTGCACATCTTACTACTGACAAGCCTACCACGATTTCTTATTGAACGCACTAGCGATGGATTTTTGTTCTGGTTGGTCCTGAAAGGCATCAAATCCAAAATGTAGTGTATCAATTGGTCCCAGCACTTCTGTCACCGTTGACCATTATTTGTGCAGAGATCACCGAACCCGACACCAATAAGTGTCACATTGGCGCCCAACGTGCGGCTTCTCGAAAAGATTGTGAAATCTGTGCCGGTATTCTGGTTCTCAAAAACGCTCACCGACTACATTGAAAGTGCCGAGCGACTGAAAAGCGGTGAGCGTTTTCGAGAACAAGAATACCGACCCTGGTATTTCCCAAAAACAATGGTAGGGTAGCTAAGGCGATTTCGTAGGTGTGGAGGGAGTCACCATCTTTACAATGACATAAGGACCATCTCTTCTTGGTGCAAATTTGGATATATAGGCTTGTTTAGTGCCACTCAATGTGTGGATCTCTACGCGTTATTTATTTGCAAATGTTTATTTAAATCATGCAACGTGACGCGCCGTTGCCAACAAGAAACATCTGAAATTCCCCTACTTTAAATGCATCAAGAAGTACTTTTACTTTTGTTAGGTTTGAGGCAGAAATTTACTAATTATGACGTCATCCTAAATATAGCGTAAAAATCCTATACCAAAATCTTATCTTATATTCGGGAGTCTTTCATAGATATCTATCTACATATATCTTTGAATGGTCTTGTTGGGCTTCCTGCAGCGTTCACACCCAAATTTTGGAGATAGGGTGTAATTTGGCAGAATTTACATAATCATGATGAAACACTTTAAAATGATTAAATCGAACCACAGTCTCAATTCAATGTTTGGGGGTCACAGTCTTTTGAAGAGGCCCCACGTTGGGCGCCAATGTGACACTGGGTAATGTCGAAATCGGTGATCTCTGCACAAACGATGCTCGTCGGTGACAGAAATGTTGGATTCCACTCTTCTATTTCTGAACTAGCAGGCCGTTGTGGCATTTGGGCATGAACTTATCTTAAAAATCTATGGAAAAACTGTTCTAGAACACTTTCAAATTGAAAATTCAGCACAAGAAAAATAATCCGCTTTCCTGTTTTTGATTTAATAAGCTGTTGTATGGACACAAGACACGTATGATTTTAATTCATGATATCGGATCACATGCAAAACTGGATTGGCTCACAGGCAAAATTTACATAATCATGATGAAACACTTTAAAATGAATAAATCGAACCGATTGAACAAAACACAGTCTCAATTTAATGTCTGGGGGTCACAGTCTTTTGAAGAGGCCCCACGTTGGGCGCCAATGTGACACTGGGTAGTGTCGGGCTCGGTGATCTCTGCACAAATGATGCTCCACGGTGACAGAAATGTTGGATTTCACTCTTCTATTTCTGAAATAGCAGGCCGTTGTGGCACTTGGACATGATCTTATCATAAAAATGTATGGAAAAACTGTTCTAGAACACTTTCAAATTGAAGATTCAGCACAAAGAAAAGAATCCGCTTTCCTGTTTTTGATTAAACGAGCTGTTGTATGGACACAGGACACATATGATTTTAATTCAGAATATCGGATCACATGCAAAACTGTATTGGCTCACAGGCAAAACTTACATAATCATGAAGAAACACTTCAAAATGATTAAATCGAACTGACTGAACAAAACACAGTGTCAATTTAATGTCTGCGGGTCACGGTCTTTTCGAGAGGCCCCACGTTGGGCGCCAATGTGACACTGGGTAGTGTCGGGCTCAGTGATCTCTGCACAAACAATGCTCGATGGTGACAGAATTGTTGGATTTCACTCTTCTATTTCTGAACTAGCAGGCCGTTGTGGCACTTGGCCATGATCTTATGTTCACAATCTACGGGAAAACTATTTTTGAACACTCTCAAATTGAAGATTCAGCACCAAGAAAAGAATCCACTTTCCTGTTTTTGATTTAACAAGCTGTTGTATGGACACAAGACACGTATGATTTCAATTCATGATATCGGATCACATGCAAAACTGAATTGGCTCATAGGCAAAACTTGCACACTCATGAAGAAACACTTTAAAATGATTAAATCGACTGTGATCCCCAATGTTTGGGGATCACAGTCTTTTCGAGAGGCTCCACGTTGGGCGCCAATGTGACACTAGGTAGTGTCGGGCTCGGTGATCTCTGCACAAACGATGCTCGATGGTGACAGAAGTGTTGGATTCCACTCTTCTATTTCTGAACTAGCAGGCCGTTGTGGCGTTTGGACATGATCCTATGTTCAAAATCTACGGGAAAACTGTTCTAGAACACTTTCAAATTGAAGATTCAGCACAAAAAAAAAAAGAATCCGCTCTCCTATTTTTGATTTAACAGGCTGTTATATGGACACAGGACACGTATGATTTTAATTCATGATATCGGATCATATGCAAAACTGAATTGGCCAGCGATGTTACAGAGGGTACAATTGTACCAAAAGGAGTACATTGAAGACTTTAAGAGTACAGTTGTACAATCAGATGAAAAAATGTACAATCTATATTCGTCCAAGAATTATTAACTATTCCTTTATTAACAAATTTCTCATTCAAAAAAATATAAAACTTATATTTTTAAACGTACCAGCTTCATAATAGTAAAGTTAATAGAGTGCTATATTTTCAGCACTCCAGAGTTACTCCGAAGTACTTCGTCCGCCCTTTGGTCCGTTCGTCTGGGAAGATTTCGCGCTCCGGAGCTGTTCTTATTTTCCTCGTCTCCGTCCCCTAAAGCACCTACCGTAACCGCTTTCAGGTACAGAGTGCGAAGCTCCTAGAACACTTCACACCCGTTATACTCAGAGATATGTGAGGGAAATAGAATGCGCTTAGACGACTGCGCATCCGATTTTATGGTAACGCATAGGGTGCCGCTATATTTATCACTTTTCACTTATGCCGTTTCCGATTAGTAGATCTAGGGCAGTTTTTTTTATTTCTGTATTTTTCTTCTACAGGTTGATGAAAAAGGGTGAGAATACACTCAGTGCGCATCAAATCTACCAATCGGAAACGCCATTAGTCTTTACGTTGACAACTTTAATCTGACAAATTTTTCACAACATAACCTTACTTTTGGTCGGTTACAAATTGTTGTTTTTGGCGATATTTTTATCAGAACAACGTTTTAAAAGATTTCTTTTTGTTATTTCTGCTTATTTTTTGAGTTATGAGTTGTTCATGACCTATTTTTCCAACACCTAATTTGACAAGTGATAAAAATAGCGGTCCTTCAAATTGGGCCTGCTGCGCAGGATGGACTCTTATTCTATTCTGACCAACAACTCTCCCATATCTCTGGTTATACTCCATGCGTTTTGCACTCAAACGCTTGAAACCGTATTGCCTGGAGCGTGGTAGGTGCTTCAGGGGTAAAAGGCGAGGAAATGAAAGTAGCTCGAGAGCGCCAATTTCTGTTCATCCGAACGGCCCAAGCTGTAGCCGGAGTAGCTCGGGAGCACTCAGAGGGTGCTATTTATTGATTTTACACTCCAAGAAAATTGTTACCTTTGGGCAAGTTTTTAAAATCATCAATGACATATGCGCATTTTCACCGATGTATTGCTGTCCTTGTCATTTTACAGCAGCAAAACAAGGATGGGTTACTCATCAAAATAAACGCGCATAAGCAAATGGTGAATTTAAAAACTTGGCTTTTCGAAAATTGATAATTACCACTAAATTTATAATTATAAATTTAGTACCGAGCCCATCGGCCATCTCCGTTAACATTAAAATAATAAAAATACAAGCAAAAAAATAGAGTTCGTTTCACGATGGTTTATACTTTTGACACCGAAGACGTCATAGCAGCGGCCATTCGTTTCAGTCAATTTCTATTTGTTAAAAAAGGAAGGCAAATTATGTCAAAAGTAAAAACCCTCGTGAAACAAAGGGTATATAGGATTCGAAACCTAAAAAATGTACAATTTGGTCGAAAATAGTACAATTATGATATTAGAAAAAGTACAATTGAAATTTTTCTTGTAACAACGCTGGAATTGGCTCACAGGCAAAACTTACATAATCATGAAGAAATACTTTAAAATGATTAAATCGAACCGATTGAACAAGATACAGTCTCAATTTAATGTCTGGGGGTCACAGTCTTTTGAAGAGGCCCCACGTTGGGCTCCAATGTGACACTAGGTAGTGTCGGGCTCGGTGATCTGGGCATAAACGATGCTCCACGGTGACAGAAGTGTTGGATTTCACTCTTCTATTTCTAAACTAGCAGGCCGTTGTGGCACTTGGGCATGAACTTATCTTAAAAATCTATGGAAAAACTGTTCTAGAACACTTTCAAATTGAAGATTCAGCACAAGAAAAAGAATCCGCTTTCCTGTTTTTGATTCAACAAGCTGTTGTATGGTCACAGGACACATACGATTTTAATTCATGATATCGGATCACATGCAAAACTGTATTGGCTCACAGGCAAAACTTACATAATCATGAAGAAAAAGTTTAAATGATTAAATCGAACCGATTGAAGAAAACACATGGTCGATTTAATGTCTGGGGGTCACAGTCTTTTCGAGAGGCCCCACGTTGGGCGCCAATGTGACACTGGATAATGTCGGGTTCTGTAATCTCTGCACAAACGATGGTCGTTGGTGACAGAAGTGCTGGATTTACAAAAGCCTTGGGACCAATTAATACACTACACTTGAAACTTATTGATCAAAATTTGAGCATAACAACAAAATTATTCAAATTCTAATCACCCCACAACTTGAAATTGCCATTACTTTTAAATCATTTTGACAATAGTATAGTAAATTAGGCGCTTTCTTTAATCACCCCAACATAATAGGGTATTTCAAAATCATGTTACGTTACAAACTTTAATAACACCAGCATAATTATTATTCATTTTTCCAGATTTCACAATGGTCCAACAAAACTGAGCGAAGCCTTGCGCAATAGTTTATCGAAAGACCCCATAGCGCCGATCCTATGGGAACCCCATCTCAAGGCGCTTGACCGCAGGGTGGAAATTATCCTGAAAGGTATCAGGGATTGTCTGCAAAAAGCCGAAGACCCCGACAGTAACAAGATCGACGAATCCTCGTGATTGGATAATTTTTTCGTCGAAACATGACAATATTTTTTTTAGATTTTAGCGTCCAAATATTAATTTTTAGACGGTATTTTTGCTCAAGAAACAATGGATATTATACAAAAATGCCCCAGCATAGTTCCATATTATATTGTGTATAACTTCATTTTAACTAAACTAAGCCAAAAAATATTTTTACCATGTAAAATGTAAATAAATTGTGTAAAGGGTAGAGCACAAATTTAAGGGATGTAAATACAATACAATAATAATAATGTGATGGGTGTAGCATTTTTAATACTGTAACAAAATATAATGAATTTATCTAAGGCTTGGTTTTGGGATTTATAAAACCGGGCCTTAGAAGTGTATAGACTCAATTGAAGGAAACAAAAACCAAAGTTGACTGTTGCAATGTGATCTATCAAATAATAATAAACTATTACTTAAACATGATGAGGAGTTTTTTTTATTATTAAGGGCCCTTGGTATAAGTACATAATTTTTGGGAAAATTGCAAGAAAAGACTAGAAACACATACAACTAATATTTTATTATCAACTATCTATATAAAATTCGTCTATAAAGGAAAAAGCAACGCCATTGGTCCAGCCAAAACCAGCTTGTACCGTGTACTCGCCACCGCCGCCGAATCTTCCCGGTACTACCGCATCGTACTTTTCAAACATTATCGAGTTCTCTTCGTAGCCTAACATGTTAGCTGAAATCCACCTAGAAAAAAATGTTACTCAACTATGCCATTTTGGTACCAGTTTATTTACCTGTCAGCTAAAGTACTTGCAAGTTCCGTAGCATTACTATTGCCAGTTTTCGATAGTCCTAATACCACAATTTCTTGTAGAGGAGGCCAAGCGTTGGTCAAATCCCACTGTTCTCCGCTCTGCAACAGAGAAGTAGGAATTCCGCCCAGGTACTGGTCAACTCCTTGTTTTACGAAGTAAGCTGCAGCCCTTCTACCATACACCTCCTTTTTGCTTAAATCGTAAACCTCAGCCCAAAGAGGTGCATAGTTGCTTGGAAAAAAGTACTTCCTAGCTTTTTGCAGCTGCGAATCATAATCAAACCAAATGCCTTCTTCTTCGTCATACAAAACCATTTGAATTGATTTTTTCCATATATCCGAGCGCTCTTGCCAGTAGTCGCTTTTCTCCTTATTGCCTAAAGTTTCATAGAAATCAGCTAAATCAGCAAAAGCTCTACATAAAAATGCGTTGAGGTCCACAGGTATCACACGTTGAGCTTGAATGTGAGTTAAATTAGTATCGACGCCACCGTTATCATCAAAAAACCACCTGGAGGAAAAGTCCCAGCCAGTTTCGGCACCACTTTTTAATGACTGATAGCATAAACTCTGAGCTGCTTTGTCAGCGTAGCTACTGCAAGTTCTAACATCTTCTGCGTAAGCCTCAGGTCTGGGAGTGTTACTGGAAGATTGATAATGAGCCAACATATGAGTAACTCCATCTTTTTCAACAGGAATAGTTCGGTTATCAGACCAAAAATTCATTTCTGTTTCTACACATTGAATGATGTTTCCGATGAAATTAGTATCAATGGTGGATTTGAGGTAACTTTGGATCATTAGAGTGAATAGAGGCGGCTGAGATCGGTTGAGGAAGTAGACGCGCGTCCCGTTAGGCATGAAACCGTATTTGGTGATCAGGTGGCAGATATTTTCCAGCATTCCTTTGACTGTGTCGTACATTTCGCATTGGAGGAGGCCTTTGATTACCCAGTACGAGTCCCAGTAGTATAAATCTCTAAAAATAATTTTCAGTGAGTATTAATGGAGTGATGGGAAATAATTTTCTTTATGGAACATGTGCATTCCATATTACACTACATTTTGCAAAGGATTTTTGTTTGAAATTTTTAATACAAATAATTCAAAATATTTATGTATGCATTTCATTATTAAGTATATAGGTTTTTTGAAAATTTTCACTTGGAAAGGATTCTGCAAATTTCTCAGTTATCTGGCTGCTATCCTAAAAGTCTGGATTTCTCAAAAACTACAAACTAGAAAAACATTTCTAATGTCGAAACTAAAGTTTTGAGGACTAAAACATTCACATGGTCTTTTAATTTCTCAATTCTGGCTGTTATTTTAAAAATCTGAATTTCTCAATCTTAGTTAGACATTTAAATTTGCAGGGTAGAAAGGGTCAAAAATAAAGGGTTGGTAGTATAAAAAAATTAGGTAGGTATTTAAAAACGGTCCTTCAACTTCTTAATTTCGGTTCTTCTCTTAGAAGTTTTGATTTCTCAAAAACAGCACACCCTAGTAAACACAGCTACATATATTATTTAAAGTAGTTAAACTACTTTAACTAATTATGTTATTCTAGGGTTTGCTCAAGTAGATGTAAAATTTATATCACATTGATGTTTATGTAACAAAGTTTTGCATTTTCGGCCCTAAAAAATTTTGATCATCCGACAGTGCCTCACAAAATCCTTCATAAATCAATTACTATTCTACAAATTCTGATACAAGTTTATGTATTCTTATTCAGAATTAAATGTTCTTCCAGATACAATAAAATTAAATAATTTATCTCAAATAGTGTTCAAGATATTGAGTCTCAAAATTGAAACTTTGTCTCAAATTTTAGAAAACCTTCAAAGCCGAATATCTTGAAAATGAAGTCCTAGGGCTCGGTGCCCCAAATAACCTTTTTTAAAGCCCGAATCGAGATCTACGATTGGACGAAATTTCATGCTGATAGCTTTTCTGGTTTCCAAAATATGGCATTTTAGAATTTTTGAAAATGAAATTTCCTTGCATAGGTACCCCTTTAAAAAATGTCAATTTTGATTTTTCCAGATTTTTCAGTTTTTGACTTGATCAATCGAAAGAAGGGGTCAAATTTAGTAGAAAAGCATTCTAGTGATTTCTCTTTTTGAGGTTTTAGGACCTGTAAAAAATTAAAGAAGATTTTTTCAATTTTTTGTCCTGAAAAATTTTGATCATCCAACATTGCCTCACAAAATCGCCCATAACGTAACTAATATGCTACAAATTTATATATTTGAGATATAAGATATATAAGATTGAATCATTTATTTCGGATAGTTTTCGAGATATTGAGCCTCAAAGTCGAAACTTTGTCGCAAATTTTGGAAAACCTTCAAAACTGAATGTGTCTTAAAAACGAAGCTCTAGGGCTCGGCAGTAGCGGGGCAGGGGGGGGGGGCGCAACTGCCCCCCCCCCTCTTTAAAATAAAATAATAAAATTTAAAAAAAAAGAAAATAAAACCATATTTTAAGTTTTAAGAATGTTTAGAAAGCTATATTTGGTTCTAAAAATTTTAAAAATGCTCACAGAGAAACCAAGTAGGTACCTCAAATTTTACCTGCAGTTTTCACCTGTACAGGTAGAATGGTTCACAAAATCAGTAGTAGGATGGTATTTTTACAATTTTTGGAGCCAAATATATGAGAGATTGCTCAATCAAATATAGATCGGGACATTGTGCTCTTCAAGAATATAGAATGAAATATAAGGCATCCCATTTGAAAAAAGTTAGAAACATGCAAAATTTCACATTTCTGACATTCAAATTTTGTTTCTGACCATGGTTTCTAAAAATTCAGCCAAAACTTTACAACTTTTTTATTTACATCTTTCTTCTACCTGTGAAGGTGAAGGCTGTAGGTGGGGCTATCAATATATAAAAAAAAAACACCTTGTACAAATAAGTGGATTATTGCGGAACTTATGGGTGGACCTCTGCGGGACGAGCGCAGCGAGTTCCGCAGCCATCTACTTACCAATATACTGTTGAAATGTTCAAATAAGACACTCACCTGAAACGTGTAGCTTTTGAACTAATGAGAAAAATTCACAACTGAGTGAATCAGGTTAGTATTGTACTTGAACAACATATTGATGAATAGATGGCTGCCAAACTTGCTGTGCTCGTCCCGCAGAGGTCCACCCATAAGTTTCGCAACAATCCACTCGTTTGTACTTGAATAACTTTCACAATATATTATTAGTTTGGGAAAGTAACATTACTAATTCCTGAAAAGGCAAATTGACAAAAAGTGGATAATCTTACAAATTTTTTATATAATATATAAGTTATTTTTCAAGTACAAATAAGTGGATTGTTGCGGAACTTAAGCGTGGACCTCTGCGGGACGTACGCAGTAAGTTCCGTAGCCATCTAATTACCAATATATTGTTGAACTGTTCAAATAAGACATTCACCTGAAACGTGTAGTTTTTAAACTAATGAGAATAACGCACATTTGAGTGAGTCAGTTTAGTATCGTAATTAAACAACATATTGATGAATAGATGGCTGCGAAACGAGCGCAGCGAGTTTCGCAGAGGTACACCTATAAGTTCCGCAGCAAATATTTGTACTTGAATAACTTGTCACATTATTTTACCCGTTTGGTAAAGTAACATTACTAATTCCTGTTGAAAGACAAATTGACAAAAAGTGAATAATTATAATCTTACAAATTTTGACTTAATATAATAAGTTATTGTTCAAGTACAAATAAGTGGATTATTGCGGAATTTAGTTAGTCGCTACGCTCGTCCCGCAGCCATCTACTCACCAATATAGGGGAGAAGTATGTAGCTTGGGACATTTTATTGAAAAGGCTTGTATTTGGGCAATCATTTATTTTGAGAAATTTGTTTTCACATAGTTTCTTATTTTAACATAGGGTCTAACACATACTTATAAACTAAACATCAAATTTCATAACAAAATAGGAAAAATCAACATTTTAAAAAACATATTTTTTGTCCCAAGATACGCACTCCTTTGGGTACCTACCTTGGGTACCTCGGGACATCAAATTATTCAATATTATAAACAGAGAAATTCACCGAAAAACGCATTTGATGGCTCCTCTTTTCAGTTCCTCCTGCTACTGGAGGAAGTGGCAGAATCATAACAACTTCGGATGTCGAATTTTCATAAAATTTTTCATCGTGAAATATGAACTTGCCTCCAACTAACTTTTTCAAATATCTTACCACCAAAACGTCATCGGGTAACATTTCAATTACTTTTGCTACATAAAACATTATTGACTTCTTGCTCATCAGTTTGACCAGGACAAAGCCGTCTACTTTTATTTTACCGTTAGACAGTTCATCTTCACTTTCAGGTTTGTTTCATTCAATATCTTCTAAGCTATCACGTGAAGAAATTGACTGATTTTCCTTATCCGAACTGTCAGAGTTGCCAGATGAAATAAAAAAAAATCGTGATATACGAGAAAGAAAAATCGTGAGAAATCGTGAGACTAAAAATTGCTTAATATTATAAGAAAATAAAGCACAACAGCACAACAATATTCTTTTTTATTACGCATGCATCATAATCAACGATTATCGCACGCTGCAGCGTGCATAAAATGATGTTTATGATGCGTCTACCTTTTCAAAGATTTGCTATAGAAACGTTCGATCTACCTTCATTACCTAGATATTTACCTGCATACCTGCCATTAAAATTACTACTGATCAAAATGAATGAACACTTTTAAAACATTTTTGGGATTAAGATGCATTCGTAATAAAAAATATAGCGTATGATATGCGTGTATAAGAGGGCATTTAAAGCCCTTGCGACTTACAAAACACTCCGCTGCGCGTCGTGTTTTGAAATATGTCGCGCGTGCTTTAAATGCCCTCTTATACACTTATATCATAATATACTATTATAGATTTTTGATAAAGTAATTATGATTTTAGATTTTACATCTATAAGAAATAAACATTTCTTTATTAAATCTTGTATCCTTGTTTTTTCTGTGTTTCAGCAGGTGGTTCTGAGAACAGGACCCGGATCACGAACCCACAATGCGATAGTATATAAATTATTACATAGACGATACTATCGAATCGTGGGCCCTGGGCCTAGTTTTCACTAAATTCACTATCTGCCCATCCTAATGAGGCGTACGTTCGCCAATTCTCGAGCCGGCAACAGGTCTGCGACTGACGTCACCACTATCAGCTGCAGATAGTGGTAACGTCACCCACAGACCCTAATGGATTGCTTGCGATTCAGGCTGTGCTTGTGAGTTAATTTTTTCGGCGATTTTAAATTTAGAAGAAGTGAATTTAACGTTTAGGAACTCGTTTTTTTACCTATAGTGTCTCGGATAATGCATTATACGCCATTATTTTCGATTAAACCTTATATTTAATTACTGATTTGTATTACTACAGAGAGAATTCGTAAGAATTGCTACCTCATTCGTGAGATCGTGAAATTCTTACCCGAATCGTGTAATCTTACGAATAATCGTGAGATCTGGCAACACTGCGAACTGCTACTACTGGGAGAAATTGAAATTTTCTTAATTGTAGTCTTTTTACATTTGTTTTTCCGCTCTCTCATTGCTGCCTCTTCTCCTATTTCAGTTTTCTCAGGGGTATCCGTAAGTATTCTACATCGGCCAAGTTTTCTTCCACCACGTTTGACTCTTTGATAGTTATTTCTGATGGACCCGTAACTGGTTGGCTATCTATAACTAAAGAAAACAGATAAAGGAAATGCTGATACCTACCAAATATTCATTAAAATATTACCAAAATTTGTTGCTGATTCGTTGTTTTCTGATAAATCTTTGGTAGCCAGTGGGGAATTTCTTGTCGCCTGTTCCAGTGGCCCATCCGTTACGAAGGAACTTAAAAATTCATGTTCTTCAAATATATTCCTATCAAGAGGAAAACTCCTGCTACCCTGAATCCAGATACGCACTAGTGCGTGAAGTGAATTTCTTTACGCGCTAGTGCGTGAAGTGGAATTTTATGTCTTCTGAATAGTGCGTAAAGTGAGTACTTTATGCACGGTAGTAGAAAATAGTTATTTATGCAATAAGTGTGTAAAGTGAACCTTTTTTCACAAATGTGAATTTTGACAATCACATGAGTGAAAAAAGGTGCTTTACGCACGTATTGCATACAAAAATGTTTCTACTACCAATCAAATATTTGTAAAAAAATAAATTTAGACAAATTCTTCACGCACTAGTGCGTAAAGTATTTTCACTTTACGCACTAGTGCGTGAAGTAATTTACCAGAAAAATAGTAATTTGACAGGTTGACATCTGTCAATGACATTACTTTACGCACTAGTGCGTGAAGAGAAACTTTACGTCTTCTGAATAGTGCGTAAAGTGAGTACTTTACGCACGGTAGTAGAAAAACAATTTTTTGGCTCGCAGGTTAGAATACTACGGTACGGCTGACTACTAGTGGAGATTCTACGAAAGAAACATCTTCATTACCATTTCTTGATTTTGAAAAATAAACATAGAAAGTTAATTCGAAGAGGTCAGAAAGGGCAAAACATTCAAAAGCAGTTGCGTAGGTTCCATTATTGGCCATATCTGAAATATATTCTTGCTTGGATGTCGAGGCATTATCTTCATTTCCTTTTTGCAAAAAATTTTCGAAAATGTTCCAGTTATTCCCAATGTATTCAACTGCTTGTTTTCTAAGTTGAGAAAAAGCATCTTCATTACCATACAAAAAGTAGCTTACTGACCTGAACAGGCAATTTCCGTCGCCAGAGATGCATATTCTTTTAAAACTTTTCATATAAAAATGTAAAAGTGAAATTGGCATTGGGATTTAGCAGTTCCACAAAAATTTTGATAAATCCGGGTTCTACGTCTGGGCGAATTTGTTCTTCTTGTTCAAAAAATTTCGAGAAATACGATGATCAGCGCCAAATATTTGATTTTAACTTACCTTGTGTAAAAAATTATAGAAAATGGTAGAAGATAAAAGACTGTATACTTGACTTTGATTGACGTTTTATTATGATAGGATAGTATTTTTATTTTATTATGATTATTTTATTATGATAGGATAGTATTTTTACAATTTTTGGAGCCGAATATATGAGAGACTGTTCAATCAAATATAGACAAACTATATATTTTTGGAAACAGATCATTGTGCTGTTGAAGAATATAGAATGAAATATAGGGCATCCCATTTGAAAAAAGCTGGAAGCATGCAAAATTTTACATTTCTGATATTCAAATTTTGTTTTTGACCATAGATTCTAAAAATTTAACCAAAACTGTACAACTTTCGTACTTACACCTTTTTTTACCTGTAAAGGTAAAAGCTGTAGGTGGGATGTCAATATATAAAAAAACTCCCTGTACCTACCTATTTAAAGTCACTTTATTCTCCTAAATAGTTCCCCCATTCCCATATTTTTATGGGCCATTCCTTCGAAAAACCGTATCTTGTATAATGCGCTGCCAAAACTAACCCAATTTGGCTTACTTTGAGTACATACAGGTGGTGCCAGCGGCTAAGTTTAGCCACTCAACAGGAACTTTATTCTCGAAACAGGGGAGCAACGTTCTCATGAGAACGAAGATTATCTGTCTTCGTCGTCCATATCCATATTTCCATAACATTGACAATAATATGAGAACGCCGTTCCTCGGTTTCAAGGGTCTAAGGTTTCAAGAATAAAATCCCTGCTAAGTAACTGAGCTTAGCCGCTGGAACCGCCTGAATGTACCCATTAACTTAAACTGCCCCCCCCCTCTTTCAAAAGGCCTGTATCTGCCCCTGGGGCTCGGTACCTCAAATACCTTTTTTTGAAGCCCCAATCGAGATCTACGATTGAACGAAATTTCATGCCAATTGCTTTTCTTGCTTCCAAAGTATGGCCCTTTGCAATATTTGAAAATTAAATTTCCTTGCATACCCCTTAGAAAAATTTCAATTTTAATTTTTCCAGATTTTTCAATTTTTGACTTGATCAATCGAAAGAAGGGGTCAAATTTAGTAGAAAAGCTGTTTCGTGATTTCACTTTTTGAGGTTTTAAGGACTGTAAAGAAATTAAAAATGATTTTTACATTTTTTGTCCTGAAAAATTTTGATCATCCGACATTGCCTCACAAAATCGCCCATAACTCAACTAATATTCTATAAATTGTAATACCTATTTATATATTCTTAATCAGAATTAAATTATCTTTAAGAAAAAATAGATTTGGATCATTTATCTTGAATAGTTTTCGAGATATTGAGCTTTAAAGTTGAAACTTTGTCTCAAATTTTGGAAAACCTTCAAAGCTGAATATTTTGAAAACAAAGCCCTAGGGCTCGGTACCCCAAATAACCTTTTTTGAAGCCCCAATCGAGATCTACAATTGGGCGAAATTTCATGCCGATAGCTTTTCTGGTTTCTGAAATATGGTCCTTTGAAATATTTGAAAATGAAATTTCCTTGCATATCCCCTTAGAAAAATTTCAATTTTCTTTCTCAATATTCATTTGGAAAGGATCTTTCAATTTCTCAGGTCTCATTCTTCTCTTGAAAATGTGATTTCTCAAAAACTACACACGGGTAACACTTTTACACTTGCTGGATAAAAATAATGTTAATAAAGCAAGACTTTGGAATATAAAACATTCATTTGGAAAAAGTGCTTCAATTTCTCGGTACCTAATGGTTCTTCTCAAAAACTACACACAGTAACACTTTTAAACTTGCGAACGAGAAAGTTGAAAATGTCTTCTTAGAAAACTCCCTCCTCCCTTAAATAATCCAGAAATTTCAAATTGCCTCATAAGATTTCTTGTTGAATTAGGTAACCTTCTGAATAATTACTCAAAAAATTGATCTCTCTCTTCTTATTGATAGACTGTAAATGAGAGATTGGCAATGTGGAAATATCCTGGAGCGAGACCACCAAAGAGTCTCGAAGTGCTGTGGCATATTAATATATACCACCCTCCCAAACTACAGATATAGATGCATAGAAAAAAAAAGTATGTACCTAATGTATGAAGTTTCTTTTAAAATATTTTCAATATAAAAGGTACCTAGAGGTGACTACTAAATTCAAACTATAACTCATCAAAAATTCCCATAAAGTTTATTGAAAATTCTCGTGCAGTTTCCGATTTTTTCTTCTATATGCAAGTTGTTTCTCCACCAACCTTACGTAAATCCGATAATAAACATAATTTAGCAACACGTAGCACAACTTCCTTATAAAACAAGAAATTAAATTACCCCCCATGTAATTTATGTTATTAAGAAGCAAAACTGTCTCTGGAAGCTGGTATGCAGCGCCAGATAAAGATGTTTAATGCTCGCCGAGGTCAGAGATCAGCACGAATAACCCTAAATATATGGATTCCAGCATTGAAAAAAAAAAAAACACATAAATTGATAAAGCAGATTTCAAATTTACACCGGGCCAGCAGGATTTTGTTAAGAGCCCTCGAGAAATAGTTGCCGAAATGTTTCTCAAGTTTCAAGTTTGATTATGCATAATGGTTTAACTATATAAAGGAAACCGCTGGAAGGAATTCGCTTGCAGGAATTCGTGTCGGAGGCCAATATTGAATTATTTGTCGCGCGAATTCTTAGTAAATAAAGCCAAAAGAAGAATATTAGAGAACAAATTCGATTTGAGGGCGAAGAGAAAAACAGAAATTTGATTGAGTTATTGTAACATCCTGCGTAGGTATTTTTTTCTTATTTGATTTTTTGTTTGTCTTCTAATTAGAGTGATTACTTGCTTACTATTAAGATATAATCGCATTAAATGAGTCAAATTTCCTGTCATTCCAAATCAGAATAGCGATATACTTACAGGTAATAAATAGTGAACTCACGTTGCAAATTATATAAAAAGTACGTCATTTGATTTATTTTTTATGACAAGCTTGAATGGTTGTTGGTTTTTGTTCTAGTATAGTGTGTGGCCCTTTTGAAGCTGAGTAAGTATAAAAAACAGATTCTCTCAAAATTAAGTTATTCCAACAAAGAAATAAGGGAGGCAATCTGACTAAACGGCTAAACCCTCTTTTGAGGATATTGCCTCTCGGGCATTTTATTATACTACAAGCCTGCTTGTTTTTCGTTTTGTTTTTGAGAGTTTGATGTAAAATATTCTGGAAATTCTTTTGAATTAGACTTTTTTTTTTGAGTAAACCTTATATTGATAGACTCAAAAATTGATTGGCACACAATTATGAAAATTTCAGACTCTATTTTTGCAGTTTTCAGTTCAAATATACCTACTGAAGCTTCCAGACGATTGAGCCAAGAACAGTGAAGTTGTGATTTATTCGAATTAGACATTTTTCTCTAGTAAACTTGACATTGACCTGGCTCTACGCTCTAATTTTTTACTCAAAAATTAATGAGCGCACAAATATGAAAATTTGACATTCTGTTTTTGAGGGTTTCAGTTAAAGTACCTATACTGAAAATTCCAGGCGATTGAGCCAAGAACAGTGAAGTTGTGATTTTTTTTGAATTGAATATTTTTCTCAAGTAAAGTTGAGTTTGAAATGACTATGTTCTAATTTTTTACTCAAAAATTAATGAACGCTCTCATATGAAAATTTAACATTCTGTTTTTGAGGGTTTCAGTTTAAAGTAGGTATACTGGAAATCCTAGGCGATTGAGCCAAGAACAGTAAAGTTATGGTTTATTCGAATTAGACATTTTTCTCTGGTAGATTTGACATTGACATGCCTCTACGCTCTAATTTTTTACTCAAAAATTATTGAACGTACAAATATGAAAATTTGTCATTCTGTTTTTGAGAGTATTTAATTAAAGTATCCTAAAAATTCCAGGCGATTAAGCGAAGAACAGTAAAGTTGTGATTTATTCGAATTAGACATTTTTCTCTAGTAAACTTGACATTGACATGGCTCTACGCTCTAATTTTTTACTCAAAAATTAATGAGCGCACAAATATGAAAATTTGACATTCTGTTTTTGAGGGTTTCAGTTAAAGTATACTGAAAATTCCAGGCGATTGAGCCAAGAACAGTGAAGTTGTGATTTTTTTGAATTGAATATTTTTCTCAAGTAAAGTTGAGTTTGAAATGACTATGTTCTAATTTTTTACTCAAAAATTAATGAACGCTCTAATATGAAAATTTAACATTCTGTTTTTGAGGGTTTCAGTTAAAGTAAGTATACTGGAAATCCTAGGCGATTGAGCCAAGAACAGTAAAGTTATGGTTTATTCGAATTAGACATTTTTCTCTAGTAGATTTGACATTGACATGCCTCTACGCTCTAATTTTTTACTCAAAAATTATTGAACGTACAAATATGAAAATTTGACATTCTGTTTTTGAGAGTATTTAATTAAAGTATCCTAAAAATTCCAGGCGATTAAGCGAAGAACAGTAAAGTTGTGATTTATTCGAATTAGACATTTTTCTCTAGTAAACTTGACATTGACATGCCTCTACGCTCTAATTTTTTACTCAAAAATTAATGAGCGCACAAATATGAAAATTTGACATTCTGTTTTTTGAGGTTTCAGTTAAAGTATACTGAAAATTCCAGGCGATTGAGCCAAGAACAGTGAAGTTGTGATTTTTTTG
The DNA here is from genome assembly GCA_917834065.1 of Ceutorhynchus assimilis. Lineage (NCBI taxonomy): Eukaryota > Metazoa > Arthropoda > Insecta > Coleoptera > Curculionidae > Ceutorhynchus > Ceutorhynchus assimilis. The sequence continues at coordinate 33,847,892 of OU892285.1, forward strand.
AATTGAATATTTTTCTCAAGTAAAGTTGAGTTTGAAATGACTATGTTCTAATTTTTTACTCAAAAATTAATGAACGCTCTAATATGAAAATTTAACATTCTGTTTTTGAGGGTTTCAGTTAAAGTAAGTATACTGGAAATCCTAGGCGATTGAGCCAAGAACAGTAAAGTTATGGTTTATTCGAATTAGACATTTTTCTCTAGTAGATTTGACATTGACATGCCTCTACGCTCTAATTTTTTACTCAAAAATTAATGAGCGCACAAATATGAAAATTTGACATTCTGTTTTGAGAGTTTCAGTTAAAGTATATTGAAAATTCCAGGCGATTGAGCAAAGAACAGTGAAGTTGTGATTTTTTTGAATTGAACATTTTTCTCCAGTAAAGTTGACTTTGACATGGCTCTATATTCTAATTTTTACTCAAAAATCAATGAGCGCTCAAATATGAAAATTTGACATTCTGTTTTTGAGGGTTTCAGTTAAAGTATATACTGAAAATTCCAGGCGATTGAGCCAAGAACAGTGAAGTTGTGATTTATTCGAATTAGACATTTTTCTCTAATAAACTTGACATTGACATGCCTCTACGCTCTAATTTTTTACTCAAAAGTTAATGGGCACACAAATATGAAAATTTTGATATTCTGTTTTTGAGGGTTTCAGTTAAAGTATACTGAAAATCCCAGGCGATTGAGTCAAAAACAGTGAAGTTGTGATTTTTTTGAATTGAACATTTTTCTCCAGTAAAGTTGACTTTGACATGGCTCTATGTTCTAATTTTTTACTCAAAAATTAATGAGCGCTCAAATATGAAAATTTGACATTCTGTTTTTGAGGGGTTTCAGTTAAAATATACTAAAAATCCCAGGCGATTGAGCCAAGAACAGTAAAGTTGTGGTTTATTCGAATTATACATTTTTCTCTAGTAACTTTGACATTAGCATGCCTCTATGCTCTAATTTTTCACTCAAAAATTAATGAGCGCACAAATATGAAAATTTGATATTCTGTTTTTAAAGGTTTCAGTTAAAGTATACTGAAAATTCCAGGCGATTAAGCCAAGAACAGTGAAGTTGTGCTTTTTTTGAACTGAACATGTTTCTCCAGTAAAAATGACTTTGACATGGCTCTATATTCTAAATTTTTTACTCAAAAATCAATGAACGCTCAAATATGAAAATTTGACATTCTGTATTTGAGGGTTTCAGTTAAAGTATACTGAAAATTCCAGGCGATTGACCTAAGAACAGTAAAGTTGTGATTTATTCGAATTATACATTTTTCTCTAGTAACTTTGACATTAAAATGCCTCTGCGCTCTAATTTTTTATTCAAAAATTAATGAACGAACAAATATGAAAATTTTGACATTCTGTTTTTGAAGGTTTCAGTTAAAGTATTCTGAAAATCCCAGGCGATTGAGCCAAGAACAATAAAATTGTGATTTATTCGAATTATACATTTTTCTCTAGTAACTTTGACATTAACATGCCTCTACGCTCTAATTTTTTACTCAAAAATTAATGAACGTACAAATATGAAAATTTGACATTCTGTTTTTGAGAGTTTCAGTAAAGTATACTGAAAATTCCAGGCGATTGAGCCAAGAACAGAGAAGTTGTGATTTTTTTGAATTGAACATTTTTCTCCAATAAAGTTGACTTTGACATGGCTCTATTTTCTAATTTTTTGCTCAAAAAATAATGAGCGCTCAAATATGGAAATTTTACATTCTATTTTTTGAGGGTTTCAGTTAAAGTATACTGAAAATCCCAGGCGATTGAGCCAAGAACAGTAAAGTTGTGATTTATTCGAATTATACATTTTTCTCTAGTAACTTTGACATTAACATGCCTCTACGCTCTAATTTTTTACTCAAAAATTAATGAACGTAAAAATATAAAAAATTGACATTCTGTTTTTGAGAGTTTCAGTTAAAGTATATTGAAAATTCCAGGCGATTAAGCCAAGAACAGTGAAGTTGTGATTTTTTTGAATTGAACATTTTTCTCCAGTAAAGTTGACTTTGACATGGCTCTATGTCCTAATTTTCACTCAAAAATTGATGTGCGCTCAAATATGAAAATTTTGACATTCTATTTTTGAGAGTTTCAGTTAAAGTATAATGAAAATTCCAGGCGATTGAGCCAAGAACAGTAAAGTTATGGTTTATTCGAATTAGACATTTTTCTCTAGTAAACTTGACATTGACATGGATCTACGCTCTAATTTTTTACTCAAAAATTAATGAGCACACAAATATGAAAATTTTGACATTCTGTTTTTGAAGCTTTCAGTTAAAGTATTCTGAAAATCCCAGGCGATTGAGCCAAGAACAATAAAATTGTGATTTTTTCGAATTATACATTTTTCTCTAGTAACTTTGACATTAACATGCCTCTACGCTCTAATTTTTTACTCAAAAATTAATGAACGTGGAAATATGAAAATTTGACATTCTGTTTTTGAGAGTTTGAGTTGCAGTATACTGAAAATTCTAGGCGATTGACCCAAGAACAGTGAAGTTGTGATTTTTTTGAATTAAACATTTTTATACAGGAAAGTTGACTTTGACATGGCTGTATGTTCTAATTTTTACTCAAAAATTAATGAGCGCTCTAATATGAAAATTTTGACATTCTGTTTTTGAGGGTTTCAGTTAAAGTATACTGAAAATCCCAGGCGATTGAGTCAAAAACAGTGAAGTTGTGATTTTTTTGAATTGAACATTTTTCTCCAGTAAAGTTGACTTTGACATGGCTCTATGTTCTAATTTTTACTCAAAAATTAATGAGCGCTCAAATATGAAAATTTGACATTCTGTTTTTGAGGGGTTTCAGTTAAAATACACTAAAAATCCCAGGCGATTGAGCCAAGAACAGTAAAGTTGTGGTTTATTCGAATTATACATTTTTCTCTAGTAACTTTGACATTAGCATGCCTCTACGCTCTAATTTTTCACTCAAAAATTAATGAGCGCACAAATATGAAAATTTGATATTCTGTTTTTAAAGGTTTCAGTTAAAGTATACTGAAAATTCCAGGCGATTAAGCCAAGAACAGTGAAGTTGTGCTTTTTTTGAACTGAACATGTTTCTCCAGTAAAAATGACTTTGACATGGCTCTATATTCTAAATTTTTTACTCAAAAATCAATGAACGCTTAAATATGAAAATTTGACATTCTGTATTTGAGGGTTTCAGTTAAAGTATACTGAAAATTCCAGGCGATTGACCTAAGAACAGTAAAGTTGTGATTTTTTTGAATTAAACAATTTTATACAGGAAAGTTGACTTTGACATGGCTCTATGTTCTAATTTTTACTCAAAAATTAATGAGCGCTCAAATATGAAAATTTGACATTCTGTTTTTGAGGGGTTCCAGTTAAATTATACTAAAAATCCCAGGCGATTGAGCCAAGAACAGAGAAGTTGTGATTTTTTTGAATTGAACATTTTTCTCCAGTAAAGTTGACTTTGACATGGCTCTATTTTCTAATTTTTTACTCAAAAATTAATGAGCGCTCAAATATGGAAATTTTACATTCTATTTTTTGAGGGTTTCAGTTAAAGTATACTGAAAATCTCAGGCGATTGAGCCAAGAACAGTAAAGTTGTGATTTATTCGAATTATACATTTTTCTCTAGTAACTTTGACATTAACATGCCTCTACGCTCTAATTTTTTACTCAAAAATTAATGAACGTACAAATATGAAAATTTGAGGTTCAGTTTTTGAGGGTTTCAGTTAAAAGTATACTGAAAATCCCAGGCGATTGAGCCAAAAAACAATAAAATTGTGATTTATTCGAATTATACATTTTTCTCTAGTAACTTTGACATTAACATGCCTCTACGCTCTAATTTTTTACTCAAAAATTAATGAACGTAAAAATATAAAAAATTGACATTCTGTTTTTGAGAGTTTCACTTAAAGTATATTGAAAATTCCAGGCGATTGAGCCAAGAATAGTGAAGTTTTGATTTTTTTGAATAAAACATTTTCCTCCAGTAAAGTTGACTTTAACATGGCTCTATCTTCTAATTTTCACTCAAAAATTAATGAGCGCTCAAACATGGAAATTTTGACATTCTGTTTTTGAGGGTTCCAGTTAAATTATACTGAAAATCCCAGGCGATTGAGCCAAAAACAGTAAAATTGTGATTTATTCGAATTATACATTTTTCTCTAGTAACTTTGACATTAACATGCCTCTACGCTCTAATTTTTTACTCAAAAATTAATGAACGTAAAAATATAAAAAATTGACATTCTGTTTTTGAGAGTTTCACTTAAAGTATATTGAAAATTCCAGGCGATTGAGCCAAGAATAGTGAAGTTGTGATTTTTTTGAATAAAACATTTTCCTCCAGTAAAGTTGACTTTAACATGGCTCTATCTTCTAATTTTCACTCAAAAATTAATGAGCGCTCAAACATGGAAATTTTGACATTCTGTTTTTGAGGGTTCCAGTTAAATTATACTGAAAATCCCAGGCGATTGAGCCAAAAACAGTAAAATTGTGATTTATTCGAATTATACATTTTTCTCTAGTAACTTTGACATTAACATGCCTCTACGCTCTAATTTTTTACTCAAAAATTAATGAACGTAAAAATATAAAAAATTGACATTCTGTTTTTGAGAGTTTCACTTAAAGTATATTGAAAATTCCAGGCGATTGAGCCAAGAATAGTGAAGTTGTGATTTTTTTGAATAAAACATTTTCCTCCAGTAAAGTTGACTTTAACATGGCTCTATCTTCTAATTTTCACTCAAAAATTAATGAGCGCTCAAACATGGAAATTTTGACATTCTGTTTTTGAGGGTTCCATTTAAATTATACTGAAAATCCCAGGCGATTGAGCCAAGAACAGTAAAATTGTGATTTATTCGAATTATACATTTTTCTCTAGTAACTTTGACATTAACATGCCTCTACGCTCTAATTTTTTACTCAAAAATTAATGAGCGTACAAATATGAAAATTTGACATTCTGTTTTTGAGGGTTTCAGTTAAAGTATACTGAAAATTCCAGGCGATTGAGCCAAAAACAGTGAAGTTGTGATTTTTTTGAATTGAACATTTTTCTCCAGTAAAGTTGACTTTGATATGGCTCTATTTCTAATTTTTACTCAAAAATTAATGAGCGCTCAAATATGAAAATTTGACATTCTGTTTTTGAGGGTTTCAGTTAAAGTATACTGAAAATCCCAGGCGATTGAGCCAAGAACAGTAAAGTTGTGATTTATTCGAATTATACATTTTTCTCTAGTAACTTTGACATTAACATGCCTCTACGCTCTAATTTTTTATTCAAAAATTAATGAACGTACAATTATGAAAATTTGACATTCTGTATATTTGAGAGTTTCAGTTAAAGTATACTGAAAATTCCAGGCGATTGAGCCAAGAACAGTAAAGTTGTGATTTATTCGAATTAGACATTTTTCTCTAGTAAACTTGACATTAACATGCCTCTACGCTCTAATTTTTTACTCAAAAATTAATGAGCGCACAAATATGAAAATTTAACATTCTGTTTTTGAGAGTTTCAGTTAAAGTATATTGAAAATTCCAGGCGATTGAGCCAAGAATAGTGAAGTTGTGATTTTTTTGAATAAAACATTTTCCTTCAGTAAAGTTGACTTTAACATGGCTCTATCTTCTAATTTTCACTCAAAAATTAATGAGCGATCAAATATGAAAATTTTGACATTCTTTTTTTGAGGGTTTCAGTTAAATTATACTGAAAATCCCAGGCGATTGAGCCAAGAACAGTAAAGTTGTGATTTATTCGAATTATACATTTTTTTTTAGTAACTTTGACATTAACATGCCTCTACGCTCTAATTTTTTACTCAAAAATTAATGAGCGCTCAAATATGAAAATTTTGACATTCTATTTTTGAGGGTTTCAGTTAAATTATACTGAAAATTCCAGGCGATTGAGCCAAAAACAGTATAGTTGTGGTTTATTCGAATTAGACATTTTTCTCTAGTAAACTTGACATTAACATGCCTCTACGCTCTAATTTTTTACTCAAAAATTAATGAGCGCACAAATATGAAAATTTAACATTCTGTTTTTGAGAGTTTCAGTTAAAGTATATTGAAAATTCCAGGCGATTGAGCCAAGAATAGTGAAGTTGTGATTTTTTTGAATAAAAACATTTTCCTCCAGTAAAGTTGACTTTAACATGGCTCTATCTTCTAATTTTCACTCAAAAATTAATGAGCGCTCAAACATGGAAATTTTGACATTCTGTTTTTGAGGGTTCCATTTAAATTATACTGAAAATCCCAGGCGATTGAGCCAAGAACAGTAAAATTGTGATTTATTCGAATTATACATTTTTTCTCTAGTAACTTTGACATTAACATGCCTCTACGCTCTAATTTTTTACTCAAAAATTAATGAGCGTACAAATATGAAAATTTGACATTCTGCTTTTGAGGGTTTTCAGTTAAAGTATACTGAAAATTCCAGGCGATTGAGCCAAAAACAGTGAAGTTGTGATTTTTTTGAATTGAACATTTTTCTCCAGTAAAGTTGACTTTGATATGGCTCTATTTCTAATTTTTACTCAAACATTAATGAGCGCTCAAATATGAAAATTTGACATTCTGTTTTTGAGGGTTTCAGTTAAAGTATACTGAAAATCCCAGGCGATTGAGCCAAGAACAGTAAAGTTGTGATTTATTCGAATTATACATTTTTCTCTAGTAACTTTGACATTAACATGCCTCTACGCTCTAATTTTTTATTCAAAAATTAATAAACGTACAATTATGAAAATTTGACATTCTGTATATTTGAGAGTTTCAGTTAAAGTATACTGAAAATTCCAGGCGATTGAGCCAAGAACAGTAAAGTTGTGATTTATTCGAATTAGACATTTTTCTCTAGTAAACTTGACATTAACATGCCTCTACGCTCTAATTTTTTACTCAAAAATTAATGAGCGCAAAATATGAAAATTTAACATTCTGTTTTTGAGAGTTTCAGTTAAAGTATATTGAAAATTCCAGGCGATTGAGCCAAGAATAGTGAAGTTGTGATTTTTTTGAATAAAACATTTTCCTTCAGTAAAGTTGACTTTAACATGGCTCTATCTTCTAATTTTCACTCAAAAATTAATGAGCGATCAAATATGAAAATTTTGACATTCTGTTTTTGAGGGTTTCAGTTAAATTATACTGAAAATCCCAGGCGATTGAGCCAAGAACAGTAAAGTTGTGATTTATTCGAATTATACATTTTTTTTTAGTAACTTTGACATTAACATGCCTCTACGCTCTAATTTTTTACTCAAAAATTAATGAGCGCTCAAATATGAAAATTTTGACATTCTATTTTTGAGGGTTTCAGTTAAATTATACTGAAAATTCCAGGCGATTGAGCCAAAAACAGTATAGTTGTGGTTTATTCGAATTAGACATTTTTCTCTAGTAAACTTGACATTGGCATGGCTCTACGCTCAACTTTTTTACTCATAAATTAATGAGCGCTCAAATATGGAAATTTGACATTCTGTTTTTGAGGGTTTCAGTTAAAGTACCTATATTGGAAATTCCAGGCAATTAAGCCAAGAACAGTGAAGTTGTGATTTTTTTGAATTGAACATGTTTCTCCAGTGTAAATGACTTTGACATGGCTCATTATTCTAAATTTTTTACTCAAAAATCAATGAACGCTCAAATATGGAAATTTGACATTCTGTTTTTGAGGGTTTCAGTTGAAGTATACTCACAATTTCAGGCGAATGAGCAACAAATAGTAAAGTTGTGATTTTTTCTCAATTTTTTTTAGCTCAATTTTTGTCTATTCCTGGCGCTTGAATCTTTTCAAAATTTCTACAAATAGAGAAAATTCAAGAGCCTTGAATAGAGAAAATACCGATCCATTTCTCTTGAATTTTCGTTTCTGTTTTTGATTAATTTGACCCCACTTTGTCATAATACCTAGAATAAAAGAGGAAATACCCACAACAAACATAGCACAAAAATGGGTTTTACCCCATTGACGACTATACAAAGATTTTATCTTAAATCAAACAACAAGCAATGAAAAATTCCCTAATACAAAAATTCAAAAAATAACCAAAAAATCCCAGACGCGTAAGCCTTTTTCCTCTCGAAACCGCAAATCCTCAATCAGAATAAAATAGACTGTACCGAACGTAAAATAAAAGCAAAGGGCCATCATCCTCTTCCCTGGCATATATAAAGTCCGAGCCAGAGGGTGGTAAAAGGGAAAACAACCGTTTTCCTTTAAATCCGACTTTAATTTGACGTAAAAAAGCTGGCGAGAAGATGGAGCCGAAAGTTATGGTTATGACGTAACAACCCCCGCGGTCTTGTTTTAGTTTAAAGGAAAATGCTAAGTTGGATTTTGCTGGGAAAACTACAGGATTTTAAGATCAATCAGTTCAAAATTTACATAGACCAATTTGTAAAGTTTTAATTTGCGAAATATTCTGGTATTTTGCTTGATTTAACCTAACAATTAAAATTTCCTCTCTTCTCGGAATTCTGAATTCGTCACAAGGAAAATGCATTGGATTTATTTTCTGGGAAAATTTTCTTTGAAGGGCTAGAAGCACATTATACAAATTGAATTATTCAAAAACAAAAAAGTTTGACTTTAGAAAAATCAGTTTCCACTTTCCACAATAAGTATCCTTACACCAATTAACGTTTGATTTATTTTCTGGAAAAGGGTTTCAGATATCAAAAATTTACTTTGAAGGGTCTTTCCATAAGGGTTAAGAGCCTATGGTATTAAAGTTTCAAATTGATTCGTTGAAAAACCAGAAAGTCTCCCAGGAAAGAAGTTTCACTTTAAAAAAATCAGTTTCCACTCTTCACAAAAATCATCCTTGCGTCATTTAATGTTTGATTGATTTTCTGGAAAAGGGTTTCATACATCAAAAACATACTTTGAAGGGTCGTTTTACAAGGGTTAAGAGCAAATCCTAATAAAGTTTCAATAATTGATTCGTTGAAAAACAAAAAAGTGCCCGAGGAAAGAAGTTTGACTCATTAACAATTAAGGTAAACGGGGCTTTAGTATAATGAATCGTCCACGTGTATGTTAATGGCTGAATACAGGCCTGGATAATTTTTCTAGAAGGAATCAGTATCAGTCAAATAATCAAAATTATGATCAGTAGTCAAAATCTTGAAAATAAATTACCCAAGCAGGCGAATCAAGTTTTTGAGAAAAACCACTTTTGGAATATAAGTATGTCATGATTGCCATTAGAAGAATTACCTTGTAGATCAAGAGCCAGTGGAACAAATGGCCATGATCCTACAACTCAAATTGTCCAATGCATCAGAAACTGGTAATGATTCAAAATTTGGAAATATTTCTGTCTCTTGGTTGTCTTTAGACAAAGGAACTGAATAATGATTCAAGAGCCAGGAATAGAAACTTGCTTATAATTGTCTGAAACCTAAATGTCATTTCAATACAAACTTGCTCCTAATTCCAATTCTTTGGCGTCTGAATGTCATTTTACTGTGAAGAACTCTTTGACGCTTAAATGTCATTTTACGAGTAACTTGCTGATATAAGCTGGGTTCGTTTATTACATCTGCGAGCAAAAAAAGCAAATTTTGACGGAGGTCAGGTGATTATTTATCTTTTTCTAGGTGTCAAATCACGTGACATTTGTCAAAATTTGTTCTTTTTGCTCGCAGATATAATAAACGAACCTAGCCATAATTTCTTTGGTTCCTATACTTAAATGACATTTCAATTTTACTAGAATCTTGCTTATAATTGTCTAAAATCTAAATGTTATTTCTGGCTCTTGGCTGCCTTTAGACAAATTGAACAGAGATTCAAGAAAGCCTGGAATTGTTCAAATTATGAATTACTACTGATGAATCCGGAGTTTCTGGAAAAAGTGGTCATGATCCTAAAGCCCATCAAATTGTCCAAAATTTTGCACAGATTTATAGAGAATTTAAGGCTCTTTCCAATGATGTATAATATATTTCAATTTGCTCAAAATTTACCAAAGATATGGACAATTGTTCATGACCATGTCAGGATTTTGAAAATTTTCCAGAGCCAAAAATAGGATTATCTTTTTATTTTTGTGTCTGCCTGAAATGGCCATTTGGAATTGATGTCAGGGTTGTTTTCCACTAATTTTGACCCGCTCTATCGATTCATGAGGTCAAAATTGAGCAAAACTAAAAAATAAAAAAATCGAATTTTTTATAAGGGTACCCCTTTGAATTCTGAGTTCAAAATATTCAAACCTCAATTGCTGGGTAACCGTTGAGCAAATTGCTTTAAAATTTCCAGAATTTGTAGCTTTTATCAAGTTTTAAATGGCCTATAATTTACAATATTTCCAGATTTCTAGTTTTTGAGCAAATTGAGTTTGAAGTTTTTAACAAAATTTGGACTAAAAGTCAACTTTGAGGCTCAATTGCTCAAAAACTATCCGAGCTATCGAGCTCAATTTTACACAGATTTATAGAGAATTTAAGGCTCTTTCCAATGGTGTATAATTTATTTCAAATTGCTCAAAATTTACTACTAAAGATATGGGCAATTGTTCATGACCATGTCAGGATTTTGAAAATTTTCCAGAGCCAAAAATAGGATTATCTTTTGACGGTAATATGACTTGCTTAATCTGAAAAAAATATCAAAGGTTTTAAAAAATAGTGAAGTGCCATTTTTTTCTACTTTTACCATAAAATCCTGTATAATTTTCTATTTTTTGACCACCCTATACATGCTATTTCAAGTTTTATTAGTTCAATACTATTTTTTCAAGAAGCAGAAACTTTTATAAACAATAACTTTTTTTCGTAAAATTGATAATAAAAAAGTGTCCCAATCCCATGTGCTGTGAACTTATAAGTGGACACACTGTATATACATGTAAAACAGTGGCACGATCTATCCTCAAGAATATCAAACTAGATGCTTTACAATGACCTGTTAGTACGTTTATAGAACGGTTTCAGAATGATTTATTTTTCTTTCCTTGATTAGAAATATAATCTGACACTTTCCGCCCACATAACAGTGAAAGAATAACATTCATATTCTTAGAATATTCCCTCAAAGTGCTTTTTGGAATGTTCTTTTAGGAATGTTCAATGAATATTCTAAGATTGTTTCGATTGAAATATTCATTTTTGAAGAATATTCATTTTTGAACGTTCTATTTATGTACTAGGAATGTTGCTTCTATGCACCTACCTGAAAGATTGTGCTAAGAACCTACTTTATATAACATTATTCGAATATTCTCATACGAACATTATTATAATGTATCCTAAAAAATGTTCTTTCGGCTAATATCTGTATCAAATATTAAGAATATACCTACCAAGTTGTGCTGAGAAGTTTATGTAGGTAAGTAACCATGATAAGAATATTTTCATATTGTTCACCGAATTATCTAAAGTACCTACTCAAAAATCTTAATTGAATAATTAAACAATAATGCTCTATCTAGAACCTACTAAGAATATTATAGGTATATTCTTTTTCATTTGCTTTGTAGGACTTCCAAGAGAGGGAGCCACGCGCTATTAAAGATCTACATCTTGCCTCGCGTTTGAATCACCTTGGAACCTGTTTCTCTCAGTTGGCGTGCTTCGACGAGAGCATAACAAGCTCGAAACCGGAGCTTTGGTTAAATACTTGTGTTTTCCAGAGAAGTTTTCCAACAACTCATTCACTGCCTTTAATATAAAAAGGCTGAAAGGAGCATTATTTGGAAGCGAAAATTAACATTCCAAGTACATCCTTAGAATCAAACAAGAATGTTATGTCTAGGATGCATATTGAGAATGATATATGTAGATATATTCTAAGAATATTTTAAGCATATTGGTATAATATTCTTTTGAGAACATAACTATAATGTCATAGAAACATTCTTTGAATCTGAGAATATACATTTCGAGTATATTTTTAGAATCAAACAGGAATATTCTTTTCAGGATGTACTGAGAATTTCATAGGTATATTCTAGGAATATCCTAATGGATTTCCCAGGAAGTTCTTGGGTATTGCAAACAGTATTTCTACAATCTTTTCTCAGAACATTCTCAGGACATACGCAATGGTTTTGGCGAACATTCTAGGCACATTCCTCCTAAAAAAAAGAACATTCTTAATACATTCTAAGGATGCAATTTTGTTATGTGGGCGTATGAGGAGCAAGGGAGTGTTTCATATTATGGCAAAAACAGGTGTGACGTCAGGTGACTATTGACGTCCTAACGTAGGGAACTACCAGCTCACATTCCTTTGGAATATCAGATTAAAATCGACGAACTATGTACTTACAACACACTCAACGCAAATAGCTATTAAGTATTGTACAAATAAAAATTCAACTTAACCCATATTAAACTTCAAGTTATTGATATCTGCACTTCAATTGAAGCACTTGATTAGATTTTTAAAACAGATTGAGAGTATTTTTTCAAAATAAAAAAGCTGGTAAAGTTAGGATATGTCCGCAAAGACCTACTGCGGTTAATCGTCCAATCGCGTGCCGTCAAAATTTGGGAAAAATACATACTCGTCCGTTGATTTATCAAGTTGAGTACCTAAAGCCCTTGAAAATAAGAAATTTACCTGACCTTTATAGATAAAAGACCTAAAGTGTAAAGCAAACAGTACCTACCCTTGACATTAAAATGTATCTAATCTTATCTTTGGATTTTCTCCACAAACAAAATTAGGAAAATCGCATTGGCATGATTACATTAGTACAATGGTTCAACGTTCGTTGGCGAATCAATATCAATTATTATCAATTTTGGTGATTAATGAGGCGGGTCTAAAGTAAATTAGTTTTCACTCATCTATAGCAGGGTAAGACAAATAATTTAAGATGGAATTATAATTTGTAGACAAGATTTCTTTGGTAACTGGACTATGAAAATCCTAATTTTGAAACAAAATTAGTATATAGATCTAAAAATCCAACTACAATAATTATTATTATAAGAAAATCTAATGGTAAAAGACCTGCCTAAGGCAAACGGAAAACAGTACCGCTTTTGAATTAATTAAAACGGTTTTAAATTAATTTACAGGATCCTTGAAATTTAACAATAAGAAAAGATATCTTTTGTCTTATTAGATTGGTTATGAAATTATTATGAATTTCTTCCGTTTTCAGCACTTTATTGCAACGTTTACCCCAGTGCAATTGACTTATTTTGGTAAGCAATTTGACAATTAATCTGGTGAAAAACCGTATAACAATTGTTCGTTAAAAACAATTATACTTAAAATAATATTATTCTATATAGATTAAATACCCAGAATGTGTTATTTTTTTTTTAATGACATTTCCGCAAATAATTATATTGTGCTATTTGAGGAAAATTTAAAAACCGCTTTTCGTATTGTGGCTGGTTCAAATAATACATACATTTGAATTTAAAATTTGAAAAAAACCACAAAGTGCTCAGTAAATTTGAAGGTAAATTTTGTTTTAAAATCCATAATTTAAAGAATCGTATAAATCAATCTAAAACTATATTAATTTGAAATCAGTAGCGGCCTTTTTCTAACTATATTAATAAGACATTCATAATCAAAAGCAAAATTCTTCTCCACCTCTGACTTTTCAAGATAATAATTATAAGAGTCGTGAGACACGATTTCATTTTGATTAAAACCAACAATAATTATTGATAAAAATGTATTTATTAACAAAGAAAATCAATATGAAGTAAAAATTATATTTTCAAAGGGCAAAATGCGGTTCCTGTTCCTCCTATCCGCTTGTTGTTTTCAACTAGCCCTTTCCAGTGTTCTCCGGAATGGTGTTTCGGAACTTAAAATCGTCCAGTCCTGCTCGAATCCAGTCTACTGCCAAGGGGAACTTTTGGAAGTTGTTCAGTCGGCCAAAATCTACAGCGATTCGAAAACTTTCGTAGACATGAGCCAAATTAATCCGGAAAATGTTACTTTAGAGAATTTTTGGTAAGTGATTTTGCGTCTGTTAATCTTAATTTCTATAATTAATTATTATTTGAAGGATATTTATGAATCAAACCAAAGGAAGCCCTAACAAATCTGAAATAGCACAATTTGTAGCCGACAATTTTGTTAGTCAAAATGAAACGGTAAGAATCATTATTATCTAAGTCTTTTCAAAAATTACACAGTAATTTATCCAGGAAAGTTGGACTCCAACAGATTTCAAACAGAATCCAGCATTTCTGGAAAGAATCACTGACGAAGATGTGAGGGAATTCGCTCAGAAGCTGAATCAAATTTGGCCAACGTTGGCACGCAAAACCACTGCGGATGTTGTGGAGAATCCGGAAAGACACTCAATTTTAGCGGTGCCCAATGGTTTTGTTGTTCCTGGAGGAAGATTCAAGTAAGAATAATCTAAGTACATTTGTAGGATACGTAGGTACCCTTACTTGTTTTTATTATAATCAATAATCAGCTATTTGTATATCTTAGTGGCGGATACAGTGGGGGACAGGAGGGCGCAATATATTTGGTTCTAAAAATTTTAAAAATACTATCAGAGAAACTAAGTAGGTACCTCAAATATTTTACCTGCAGCTTTCACCTGTAAAGGTAGAATGGTTCACAAAATCAGTAGTATATAGGATAGTATTTTCACAATTTTTTGTGCTCTTTAAAAATATAGGATGAAATATAGGGCATCCCATTTCATTTGAAAAAAGCTGGAGGCATGCAAAATTTCACATTTCTGACATTCAAATTTTATTTCTGACCATGGTTTTTAATAATTTAGCAAAAACTGTACAACTTTTGTATTTACACCTTTCTTCTACCTGTGAAGGTAAAGGCTGTAGGTGGGATGTCAATATATATAAAAAAAAAAACACCCTGTACAAATAATTGGATTATTGCGGAACTTATGGGTGGATCTCTGCGCCATCTACCCACCAAATATACTGTTGAACTGTTCATAAGACACTCACCTGAAACGTGTAGTTTTTGAATTAATGAACAATATATTATTAATTTGGTAAAATCACATTACTAATTCTTATTAAAAGACCAATTAATTGACAAGTAGTGAATAATTTTACAAATTCTGACTTTATTTAATAAGTTATTGTTCAAGTACAAGTAACTGGATTGTTGCGGAACTTATGGGTGAACCTCTGCAGGACGAGCGCAGCGAGTTCCGCAGCCATCTAATCACCAATATAATATTGAACTGTTCAAGTAAGACTTCACCTGAAACGTGTAATTTTTAAACTAATGAGTCTGAGAATAACGCACATTTGAGTGAGTCAGTTTAGTATCGTAATTAATCAAAATATTAATGAATTGATGGCTGCGGAACTCGCTGCGCTCGTCCCGCAGAGGTCTACCCATAAGTTCCGCAACAATCCACTCGTTTGTACTTGAATAACTCATCACAATATATTACTAGTTTGGTAAAGTAACATTACTAATTCCTGTTGAAAGGCAAATTGATAAAAAGTGGATAAACTTACAAATTCTGACTATACAGGGTGTCCCACAGTGGATGGCGTATTAGACGTTTATGGAGAACTAAAAAGCGGATCATTTTGAAAATTTGGCAACCGGGATAAACGACCATGATCTACACTTTAAAAATATTTTTGTTTATGCGGTGTTACCGCTTCTACTCTAAACCAGTGGCAACATAGCTATTTTAAATGGAACACCCTGTATGTGATTGCATATTTGGATTCTATGTAAAATTCTGAGCAGATTTCGTATAATATACCCTATACCTAAGTTCAACTGTTTTGGAAATATTGACAGTTAAAAATTGACTTTTTGCAACTTTGACAGGCTGTAAAACCTGAACGCTTAATTTTAGAGAAAAACCGATTTTACATTCCTATCTTAGATTTTTATAAACTATCATTTGACATCAACTTCCAATTTAATCCATGATTAAAAATTCCAATTAAATTTAATCTCCGGTTAAATTTAAAGTTGGTGTTGAATGATGAAAAATCCAAGATAGGAATGTGAAATCAGTTTTTCTCTAAAATTAACCGTTCAGGTTTTATAGCCTGTCAAAGTTGCAAAAAGTCAATTTTCAACTGTCAATATTTCCAAAACAGTTGAACTTAGGTATAGGGTATATCACATGAAATCTGCTCAGAATTTTACGTAGAATCTAAATATGCAATCACATACAGGGTGTTTCATTTAAAATAGCGATGTTGCCACTAGTTTAGAGTAGAAGCGGCAACACCGCATAAACGAAAATATTTTTAAAGTGTAGATCAGGGTCGTTTATCCCGGTTGCCAAATTTTCAAAATGATCCGCTTTTTAGTTCTTCATAAACGTCTGATAGGCCATCCACCGTGGGACACCCCGTATAATAAGTTATTGTTTAAGTACAAATAAGTGGATTGTTGCGGAACTTATGGTTGAACCTCTGCGGGACGAGCGCAGCGAGTTCCGCAGCCATCTAATCACCAATATACTGTTGAACTGTTCAAGTAAGACTTCACTTGAAACGTGTAATTTTTGAACTAATGAGAATAACGCACATTTGAGTGAGTCAGTTTAGTATCGTTTGTACTTGAATTCACTCGTTTGTACTTGAATAACTTGTCACATTATGTTACTAGTTTCGTAAAGTAACATTACCAATTCCTGTTGAAAGGCAAATTGACAAAAAGTGGATAATCTTACAAATTTTGACTTTATATAATAAGTTCAACTGCAGCTTTCACCTGTATAGGTAGAATGGTTCACAAAATCACTAGTAGGATAGTACTTTTACAATTTTTGAAGCCGAATATATGAGAGACTGTTCAATCAAATATAGACAAACTATATATTTTTGGAATCGGGGCATTGTGCTCTTCAAGAATATAGAATGAAATATAGGGTATCCCATTTAAAAAAAGCTGAAAGCATGCAAAATTTCACAGTTCTGACATTCAAAGTTTGTTTCTGACCATGGTTTCTAAGAATTCAGCCAAAACTGTACAACTTTTGTATTTACACCTTTCTTTTACCTGGGCTGTAGGTGGGGTGTCAATATATAAAATCACCCTGTACCTCAGGGGCGTCGCGTCGGGGGGGTTGTGGGGGTAATAACCCCCCCCCCCCCCCTTCCCCCAGGATCCAATAATCAAGGGAAAAATCACGAGGCCCAAAAGAAAATACATAATAATATTGAAGTTGCAAAAAATTTCGTCTGCGGCGCGTTAGCGAGGGGTCACATCTTCCCATTACCCCCCCCCAGACTGCAAGTCACGCGTCGCCACTGCTGTACCTACCTATTTAAAATCACCTTATTCCGCTAAATAGTTCCCCCATTCCCATATTTTTATGGGCCATTTCTTCGAAAAACCGTATCTTGCACAATGCGCTGCCAAACTAAACCAAACTAACTCAATCTAGCTTACTTTAACTTAAACTTCCCCCCCTTTCAAAAGGCCTGGTATATCTACAGTTTTATGAAGCTTTTTTTTCTATGGGTTGGGCTGATTGGACCTGGTTTTTTGAGATCCTGCTCCTGGATATTTTCGCATGATGCAGTTTCTCATTTACAGTCTATCAATAAGGAAGAGGGAGACTAATTTTCTAAGTGATTCTTCATTCTTCGGAAGGCTAATTCAACAAGAAATAATCTTATGAGACAATTTAAGATTTCTCAAAAGGGGGGAGGGAATTTTCTAAGAATACATTTCCAACATTCTCGTCTGCAGGTTTAGAAGTTTTTTCTATGTGTAGTTTTCAAGAAATCGGAACTTTTAGGAGAAAAACGATCCGGAAATAGTCCAAATTTTGAATCATTACCGGTGTCTGATGCATTGGACAATTTGAGCTTTAGGACCATGGCAATTTGTTTCAGAAAAATCTCCAGCAATTGTTACGATAATGATAAACTGTAGGTAACACAATTTAGGATCCCAGTAGTGATTCAAAATTTGGACTATTGAATCGTCATTCGAATTGTATAAAGGTAACTATGAGCCAGGAATATTCCAAATTTTAATTCATTATCAGTTTTTGATGCAAAACTGCAGCAATTCAGAATCCAGTAGTCAGTAGTGATTCACAATTTGGACTATTCCAGGCTCTTGAATCGCTGTTCAATTTTTCTTAAGGCATTTAAGAGAGAGATACTCTAAAGTCTTGCTTGATTGAAATTTATTCTATGGATCAAGTTTAAAATAAGTGTGACCTTGTGTAGTTTTTAAGAAATTAAGAAATCAAATTTTTAAAAGAAGAACCAAAACTGAGAAATTGGAGTACCTACCCGAGTACCTACCCTTTCCATATGAATGTTGAGTAAAATTGAAATTTCAATCTGAGATATTTCAAAGGGCTTTATTTTGGAAACCACCGTATCTTAGGGCTTCGTTTTCGAGATAATCGGCTTTGTAGGTTTTCCAAAATTTGAGACAAACTTTCAACTTTATTATCTTTAACGAGCATTTAATTCTGATTAGGAATATATAAATATGCATCAGAATTTGTAAAAAATTAATTGAGTGTAATAGTAATGATGGGTGATTTTGTGAGGCAATGTCGGATTTTTCAGGGCCAAAAATGCAAAACACATAAACCATAAACATCAATGTGATATAAATTTTACATCTAATGGAGCAAAACTTAGAAATTATATAATTAGGTAAAGTAGTTAGGTACATAAATTTCTATCTTAAATTTATAGGTAGCTGTCTTTTGAAAAAACCGTCAGCCGTTTTAACGATCGCAACCCAGACAATTCCATCCGAACCTGGAAAGGTTTCGACAATTCGAGCCATAGGCCAATTCAGAAGCGGAATATTGTCTTTTTTTATAACAACCAATGTCCCAGGCTCCAGATTTGGAGAAGACGCATGCCATTTTGCTTTTTGATGAAGAGTATGCAGATACTCTTTTGACCAACGAGTCCAAAAATGCTGTTGCAAATTGGATAAAAGCTGCCATCTTGTTAACCGATTAAGAGGGATAGATTTGAAGTCAGATTCTGGAGGGAATCCATGGTCAAAAAATTACCAGGGGACGCGAAGGTCAGTGTTAATTGGACTGATAGGTCGAGAGTTAACAATTGCTCCGATCGGGATAAAAACTTCATAGGTAAGAAGCTCTTTTCCTAGAACCCGGATAAGATGTGACTTGATATGTGATTACCAAAGCCCACCAAAATGGGAAGCAGAAGGATGATTAAAGTGCCAGCTGATGGATTTCTTAGCAGCTGTTTTAGCGGCGTACCTACTTGATTAGAATTCCGTTGGCTTTTACAAAATTAGTGCCACAATTGGAATAAATGTGCTCAACACCACGTCGACTGAAGACAGTCAAAAAAGCATCAGCAGATAGAATTGAAACTAACTCTAAATGAATTGCCTTCACAGACAAACAGATAAATAAGCAAAGATATGATTTCAGAACCTTCGATCCTCGGACCCTGGCTACAGTGATGTCAAATGGCAATAGAAACATGATCCAGCATGTGATGCATTTAGAAAGTACTCGTCGAATTGATCTATTAGCAGAAACAATCCAATAGCGTTGAAGGATCAGAAAATGGGTTGTTTGAACTCTGGAATGTAAATATTGGATATATGAGTGGATTGAATGATCAGATCAGTTAAAGTACAACAGCCGGGAAGTAGATCAGGAAATTTACTAACGTACGGAATAGTAGCATGTTGGAGTAAACTTCTCACTGGTAATATTCCTTGTTAATCGATAAAAGGGTATAATTTGGGAATAGATTTATTTTCACGAAAGGATTTACTTTCTTGTGATAAATGAAGTAGTTGAGTATGTTTAACAAAAAATAACATCGAGTTATAAAGTTCAAAGGAAGTTAGATTATCAGTAAATTTAGTTTGTTTGCGGCTTCGAGAAAGACAATTATTGATGAATCGTAAGATATAGGCAAGAATGCGGTTAGACATAGTTAAACAAGAAGTCCGATTCAAGAAAGATGTCGATAAAGTTGACGTCCTGTGTCAC
Source organism: Ceutorhynchus assimilis (assembly GCA_917834065.1). NCBI lineage: Eukaryota > Metazoa > Arthropoda > Insecta > Coleoptera > Curculionidae > Ceutorhynchus > Ceutorhynchus assimilis. The sequence continues at coordinate 33,867,868 of OU892285.1, forward strand.
TGTATAGTTATTTGGATTGTCGGTTTTTGTCCCAAAGTATTAATGTCAGAATTTTCAGGAAACTCGATCGGTTCCAAGCTTGGAAATTCTAGATTAATTAGGATTGGAGCCGCCTCCATAAATTACAGTTGATAAGGTCGGAGGGTAACATTTTACGAGATCCAACATCGGCAGGATTTTCTTTAGACGGAATATAGAACTAAGATGATGGAGAGACTTGATCTTGCATGAAAGCAACTCGGTTACTAACATAAGTGCGCCAGCGACGAGGGGGAGAAGTAATCCAGTTGAGAGTAACCTTAAAATCAGAGTAACCATAGATTCAGAGTAACAAAAAATATTATCGATGTGGAGTGGAATTTCTCTTCATAAGACTTAGATACAAAAGAAACTACTCAAGCACATAGAACAGCAGCGTTAAGTTCAAGCCTAGGGAGTGATACAGTCTTAAAGCTGTGCTTATTTGGTCTTGACACAAACAAAACGTATAATAATATCTCCAGAGCTCAGAAAACAACGAAAGTAGAGAACACTGCAAAAACCTTTCTTACTAGCATCACCAAAACGATGGTTCTTTCGATACGATTTGTTAGCTCAGGTACTAGAAGACGAGGTAAACTGAAGGAACTAATAGAGGAGAAATCATTTTTATATTACTTAACTTAAGGTTGGTTCTCAAGGAATCAGTTTAGTTTATAGAAAGTGGTAATTATTCTCCAAACTAGAAAGTGTTTTTGTTAAAAAATTCGCCAATATTACACTATATCCACACTATATATCTTGGGCATGTGATTCAACATAGGTAGGTATACCTAATCAAATATCAAAATCTCTAGCAAAAGTAAAAACCATAGTTGACATGCCTAGACTCAAAGATATAGATGGAGTTCATCGTTTTCTTGGTATGCTTACAATATTATTCTGGATTTATACCCAGTGCATCGACAATGACTTATCCTTTACGAAAATTACTTCAAAAGGACAAAAAGTTCTATTGGGATCGTTCCTATGAGGCAGTATTCATAAAGTTGAAGCAGAAAATAGCGAATAATCGTGCTCTGACCCAAATTTACCTGTTATTTTAGCTTGTGATGCAAGTCCTACAGGTGCTGCAGGTGTTTTATCACATAGAAAAACCGATAGCTTTCGCTTAAGTGAACGTACCTACTTAACTATAGCCAATTGAACAGAGAGGCTTTTACCCATAATTTTGTCAGTAAATCACTATTACATATATTTATATGGAAGAAAATTGAAATTGATCACTGAACAACAACCCGCTTACAAAAAATTTCTACCAGAATGCGAAATTACCAGTCCTATCGAAAATAAAATCTGATTTATTGACTAATCAATTTTCAGAATTTAATTACGGGAAGCTGGAGTGCTTTTCAAGGAACAAAGAGCTGTAATACCGACTAACCTAAACTTCTACCTTAAGTGTTAGCAGAACTGCATAAAACTCAAATTGGAATCACAAAAATGGAGCAGTTGGCAAGAAAGTATTATTTTTGGAAAAAAATCGATAGAATTATAGAAATATTGGTTAAATCATGTCATTCGTGTGCCCTAATTAATTCGATCTTTTCCAGCCAAAGCTCCATTATGCACCACTGGGAGTTACCTGTTTATACATATTGACTATGCTGGTCCTTTTCAAGGTTTCAATTTTCTACTGGTCGTAGATGTAAAAACACGATGGGCAGAAGTCAAAATAATCAGGGATGCATACCAACATGAACGAAAATGATTGAACTTTTACAAGATATTTCTTCAACACATGGATTTTCAAAAGTTATGGTATCCGATAATACTACAACTTTTGAGAGTAGTATTTTCACGTCGTTTTGTAGAGAATATGGAATTTTTCAAAAACTTATCGCATCGGGCCATTTAGCTACTAATGGTCTTGCTGAGCGCAAAAGTTCAGACTCTAAAAAATCGATTAAAAGCCATATGGACAATGAACCTACAAGTATGACAAGGAAAATTTAAGAAATTCTACTAAAGTGTCAAGCAACACTTCTTGCTGATGGCATTTTACCAACCACTATTCGACCAATGCAGCATGTGAAAATTGAAGAACAATATCCTTCACCCCGTCAATTAGGCGCGGGAGATAGAATGCAAGTTCGTTTTTATGAAAATAATAAAATGTCCTGGAAATTTGGAAATATTACACAGAAGTATGGTATTCTTCATTATCAAGTACTTTTAGATGACAAATATTCCCTGAAGTGACATATAAAGATCAAATTCGAAAAACGGAAGTTCTTAAAAAGCGAGTAGGTATAACTTTTGTCGATGTGCATGAAGAACCAGAAGAAACAAAACCAGATTGCAATAGCGAAATTCAGTTGCCATTGATTATTACAAGTTGAGCCCTGTCAGATCCAGTAGAAATCCCTGAGCCAAACTCTGCTTTTGTGCCACCATCTAACTACGAAGAAAGGCCTCGAAGATCTCAGAGACTGAGTGGAAAACCAAGACGTTTGAAAGATTTTATTTGTTAAAACACAATTTTGTTTGTAGGTATTCTTACTTACTATCGGGTCTTAAAAAGATTATGGGATTGCCTAATTTAAGTGTTGCTTTCTGACTTTGATAGATATATAGTGTGTCAAATAGTCTGGTTTTATTTTATATCAAATAAGAAAAGAATCTATAAAACTATAAAATCCATATTTTGAATAATTTATATCAAAAATTCTCTACAAAATGTTGTACAAATTCTCCATAAGCAGAATTATTTTACATCACTCATGAGAATAAAATTAACACTGAAAATTCTTTTTAGAGAACTTTACTACTGGGACTCATACTGGGTAATCAAAGGCCTCCTCCAATGCGAAATGTACGACACCGTCAAAGGAATGCTGGAAAATATCTGCCACCTGATCACCAAATACGGTTTCATGCCTAACGGGGCGCGCGTCTACTTCCTCAACCGATCTCAGCCGCCTCTATTCACTCTAATGATCCAAAGCTACCTCAAATCTACCAACGATACTAATTTCATCGAAAACATCATTCAATGTGTAGAAACAGAAATGAATTTTTGGTCCGATAACCGAACTATTCCTGTTGAAAAAGATGGAGTCACTCATATGTTGGCTCATTATCAATCTTCCAGTAATACACCTAGGCCTGAGGCTTACGCAGAAGATGTTAGAACTTGCAGTAGCTACCCTGACGAAGTGGCTCAGAGTTTGTGCTATCAGTCGTTGAAAAGTGGTGCTGAAACAGGCTGGGACTTTTCCTCCAGGTGGCTTTTTGATGATAACGGTGGCGTCAATACTAATTTAACTCACATTCAAGCTCAACGTGTGATACCTGTGGATCTCAACGCATTTTTATGTAGAGCTTTTGCTGATTTAGCAGATTTCTATAATACTTTAGGCAATAAGGAGAAAAGCGACTACTGGCAAGAGCGCTCGGATATATGGAAAAAATCAATTCAAATGGTTTTGTATGACGAAGAAGAAGGCATTTGGTTCGATTACGATTCGCAGCTGCAAAAAGCTAGGAAGTACTTTTTCCCAAGCAATTATGCACCTCTATGGTCTGAGGTTTACGATTTAAGCAAAAAGGAGGTGTATGGTAGAAGGGCTGCAGCTTACTTCGTAAAACAAGGAGTTGACCAGTACCTGGGCGGAATTCCTACTTCTTTGTTGCAGAGCGGAGAACAGTGGGATTTGACCAACGCTTGGCCTCCTCTACAAGAACTTGTAGTACTAGGACTATTGAAAACTGGCAATAGTAATGCTACGGAACTTGCAAGTACTTTAGCTGACAGGTAATAAGTGGTACCAAAATGGCATAGTTGAGTAATATTTTTTTTCTAGGTGGATTTCAGCCAATATGTTGGGCTACGAAGAGAACTCGATCATGTTTGAAAAGTACGATGCGGTGGTACCAGGACAATTCGGCGGCGGAGGGGAGTATACAGTACAAGCTGGTTTTGGCTGGACCAATGGTGTAGCGTTTTCCCTTATAGATGAATTTTATACAGATAGTTGATAATAAAATATTAGTTGTATATGTGAGTTTATTTCAAAGTATATCAGGAGACAATCTAAAAGTCATTTAGAGTGTCTGAGTTCAATTTGAACAATATCCGAGATCAGAACTATGGAAAATGTGGAACTTCAGAGACTCCCTACTTGAAGCTCAATTCATTTGAATGTTCTGTATGTTTTGCCCCAAACTTTCTCCAATGGATCTTCAAGTTTTGTCTCAATAGTTTTTCAACCCATAGATTTGTCAAATAATGCTCAATTATTCTGCCTTCCCTTAATAGATTTTGAGGCCCACTTGGTATCTTTTTATTCACGACATTGAGGAACCTTTTATCTCTTTATTTTTTGAGGAAAATATATCAGGGATTTAATTGATATTTTGTAACTAAGTACCTATTCAATAAACCTTATATTAAATAATACTTTATATATAAAAATTGGATTTTTTGAGCTTACTTGAAACATATCTCTAAGAAAGTTCAAAAACAAGCAATAAGACCATTAGAAAAAAAAAATGCTAAAATGTTCATTTTCCATTACAAGTGCCTTATATACAAATAATAGTTTTCCTTCATTCCGAAAACTAGCACCAATAAATATTATGTTATCTACCTAAAAATAAATAAAATAAAAACTTCGCATAGATTATTATAACTCCTCTCCGTAATTAATTTCATATATCTGCAAACATCAATTATCCGACTTGTTGTGCCTTTTTTGTAAAGCTGCAGCCAAGTCTTGCTTTAAAATTTCCTTTTGTCTACTCTCAGTTAAAGGCTGGACCTAATAAAACAATAATTCAATTATTGTATAACATAGTAATTATATAACTTACCGATCTTAAACTATTAACAATGTCCTTAGTTTTGCTAAAATAAATCTCATTGAGCGTATTTCTTATTTTATTCTCCATATCTTCAACCATCCTGCCAATATTAGCAATATGAGGATTATTCTCATTGACAGCAGAATCCTGTTCGATTTGCCTGGTCAAGCTGCCACCCAAATTCATAGTGCCTGAACCTGTTTCATTGGTTTGCAGCCACAGCATGGCAGTGGAAGTCATTTTGTAGTGCGAGTTCCTGCCCGAGCTTTTCTCTTGCACCTCAACCACATGTAAAGAGTCCCAGCAACCTTTGATTTTTCTAGAACCATCCCCGATTTTTTTAATCAGAATTACACCAGCAAATCCGTGATCCAAGTCCCAAAAGTAGACTGAGCTCACGCCTCCTTCAAAGTACATTTCTCTGTATTGGTCGAAGGCGTGGTTGGCGTCCAGTTCTAACTTGCGTAGTCTTTCTGAAGGCATCTGACCGTCGTCCAGTGGGGGGTAGTAGGTGTTGGACCAAGGAGATCTATGAACAAAACAAAATAATGTAAAATTTTTTAGGTCAATTTTTGTCTATTTCAGGCTCTTGAATTACTAAATTTATGAATTTTTTGAGGAAAATGTTTGAGTTGTTTTGAAGAATATTATTGAAAACAAAAATTTCCTTCAACTCACTGATCTTCATCAACTATTCACCAAGAAAACTTTTCTTTTTAATTAACGTTTGTTGGAAAATACATCCAGTTAGAAATTAATCCTCATGACGTCGCAAAAAATCGTCTCTGACAAAATGATATAGCTTGTATAATAAGTATATTGTTGGAATCTTATCAAATGTCAAAGAAAACTATATCAATTGGATCATACTCATCATCCTCCTTCGATCACATATTGATTCTGGTTACGAGGTTCATAGAAGTAGATTTTTTGGGGAGAAAACCATGTAGTTGGGGTAATATGAGCTTCAAGGATAAAGCTTATGAATTCCAATGATTTTTTCCATACATTTATATAGGGCGCTGATCAGGCTGACTGGTCTGTAGTCTGTAGACTTCTTCTAGCTGTTTGTTATTCCTTTCAAATATAGGTATAGCAACTGCTTTTTTCCAAGGTTGTGAAAAATCTCCTGCGGATATTGTGTCATTTATAAGTGCTGCCAGAAGTGCAAACAATTTTTAAGAAATATAGGAGGGATCTCATCAAGTCTTAATGGCGATTTCTACTTTTTCTGAGGTGAAATTTATGGTGTTGATTTCTGTTCTGGAGTAGGATTCAACTGGAAGTGTTGGTCTAATATCTGTAGGGCTGAGTTTAGTGAAAACACTCCTAATTGCTGTGCAAAATACTCTGCAATCTCCTTGTCAATTCAATTAGCATTGTCAACAATACTGAAGTAGGTGTTTTTAGAGTGAAGGTTCGAGTTAACGCAAAAACATAACTGTTTAGTGTTTTTCAACAGATTTTTTACATATTGTACTGACTGCATAACTTTTGATCTTGTTATTTTGATACTGGTTTATTATTGTTGTACCTATATTTGTGTCACAAGTCTCTTTTTCTTTGTATTTCCCTAAACTAAATACTACCTACCATGGTTTTTCGGCATTAATTTTTGTGGTGTGAATGGCATATGCTTATTAATTGCAAATCCCAAAGCCTTAGAGAATTCTTCAAATGAATGTGGGTAAGTAGTCTATGCAAGTTGTTGCTGAAGGGTTGTTACTCAAATGCATTCCAAAATTTCCTTTTGTAAATTTTATGTGTTTATTTGAATTTATGTTTTGGCAGTTACCCATGACAATGTGGTCACTCCACAAACTTGTAGACAACTTTATATGATGGTAACTTCTATGGTTTTTGTAGCTGTCCAGAAATTCTTGACTACACTGCTTATGCGGATGTACTGCCAATGTTCTATTTTTCATGAAGGTTTAACTAATTTTAATAATTTAAATTCAAATATCAAACATCAAAATTCAATAGCAAAATTTAAAATTAAATTGAAAAAGCATTTAGTCAAGGGGTAAACCACCATCCCAGAATTGGTACAAACAATTCCTCAAAGGGGAATTTTTTACGCATAATTCCTCAAAATAACTGCAAACTGCTCCAAATTCCTTTAGATACCCCATCACAAATTCTTCCAAATAGCCCACCACGAACTTCTCCAAATACCCCAAAAATTCCTCTAAAAAAAGAGAAAAATTTTGAAACTTTTTGCATATAAAGAGGAAAGTGAGAAGATCATTTTCCGAAAATTTCAAATTTTTCCAGTGGAAAACAGCAACATGAAAAATCTTGGAAATTAACCTACAAAAACTGAATTAGTTGAAAATACAGTCTCACACATTTCAAAGTTTTCCTGGAAAACTACTGAAGGGAAAATTTTGAAACTTTTTGCATGTAAAGAAGAAGGTGAGAAGCTCATTTTTCCAAAATTTCAAATTTTTCCAGTAGAAAATTACAACATGAGGAATCTTGGAAATCGACCTACAATAACTGAATGAATTGAAAATACAGTCTTACACATTTCAAAGTTTTCCTGGAAAACTAGTGAAGGGAAAATTTTGAAACTTTTTGCATATAAAGAGGAAGGTGAAAAGCTCATTTTCCCAAAATTTCAAATTTTTCCAGTGGAAAATAACAACATAAGGAATATTGGAAATCAACCTACAATAACTGAATTAATTGAAAATACAGTATCACATATTTTAAAGTTTTTGTGGAAAACTAGTGATGGGAAAATTTTGAAACTTTTTGCATGTAAAGAGGAAGCTGAGAAGCTCATTGTCCCAAAAGTTCAAATTTTTCCAGCAGAAAATTACAACATGAGGAATATTGGCAATCAACCTACAATAACTGAATTAATTGAAAATTCCTCGGAAAATACAGTATCACATATTTCAAAGTTTTCCTGGAAAACTAGTGAAGGGAAAATTTTGAAATTTTTTGCATGTAAAAAGGAAGTCGAGAAGCTCATTTTCCCAAAATTTTAATTTTTTCCAGTAGAAAACAGCAACATGAAAAATCATGGAAATCAACCTACAAAAACTGAATTAGTTGAAAATACAGTCTCACACATTTCAAAGTTTTCCTGGAAAACTAATGAAAGGAAAATTTTAAATTTTTTTGCATGTGAAGAGGAAGACGAGAAGCTCATTTTCCCAAAATTTCAATTTTTACAGTAGATAATTACCTACAACATGAGGAATCTTAGAAATCAACCTACAAAAACTGAATTAGTTGAAAATACAGTCTTACATATTTCAAAGTGTTCCTGGAAAACTAGTAAAGGGAAAATTTTGAAACTTTTTGCATGTAAAGAAGAAGGTGAGGAGCTCATTTTCCCAGAATTTTAAATTTTTCCAGCAGAAAATTACAACATGAGGAATATTGGCAATCAACCTACAATAACTGAATTAATTGAAAATACAGTATCATATATTTCAAAGTTTTCCTGGAAAACTAAAGAAGGGAAAATTTTGAAACTTTTTGCATGTAAAGAGGAAGCTGAGAAACTCATTTTTCCAAAATTCCAAATTTTTCCAGTAGAAAACAGCAACATGAAAAATCTTGGAAATCAACATACAAAAACTAAATTAGTTGAAAATACAATTTCACATATTTCAAACTTTCCTGGAAAACTAGTGAAGGGAAAATTTTGAAACTGTTTGCATGTAAAGAGGAATGTGGAAGCTTATTTTTCTTAAATTTCAAATTTTTCCAGTAGAAAATAACAACATAAGAAATATTGGAAATCAACCTACAATAACTGAATTAATTGATAATACAGTTTCACACATTTCAAAGTTTTCCTGGAAAACTAATGAAAGGAAAATTTTAAAACTTTTTGCATGTAAAGAGGAAGCTGGGAAGGTTATTTTCCCAAAATTTCAAATTTTTTCAGTAGAAAACAACAACATGAAAAATCCTGGAAATCAACCTACAAAAACTGAATTAGTTGGACATACAGTCTCACACATATCAAAATTTTCCTGGAAAACTAATAAAGGGAAAATTTTGAAACTTTTTGCATGTGAAGAGGAAGGTGAGCTCATTTTTCCAAAATTTCAATTTTTTCCAGTGAAAAACAGCAACATGAAAAATCTTGGAAATCAACCTACACAAACTGAATAACTTAGTTGAAAACACAGTCTCACACATTTCAAAGTTTTCCTAGAAAACTAGTAAAGGGAAAATTTTGAAACTTTTTTCGTGTAAAGAAGAAGGTGAGAAGCTTATTTTCCCAAAATTTCAAATTTTTCTAGTGGAAAACAGCAACATGAAAAATCTTGAAAATCAACCTACAAAAACTGAATTTTGAAACTTTTTGCATGTAAAGAGGAAGGTGAGAAGCTCATTTTCCCAAAATTTCAAATTTTTCCAGTGAAAAAAAGCAACAAGAAAAATCTTGGAAATCAACCTACACAAACTGAATTAGTTGAAAATACAGTCACACATTTCAAAGTTTTCCTAGAAAACTAGTAAAGGGAAAATTTTAAAACTTTTTGCATGTAAAGAAGAAGGTTAGAAGCTCATTTTTCCAGAATTTTTAATTTTTCCAGTGAAAAATAACAACATAAGGAATATTGGAAATCAACCTAAAATAACTGAATTAATTGAAAATATAGTCTCATATATTTCAAAGTTTTCCTGAAAAACTAGAGAAGGGAAAATTTTGAAACTTTTTGCATGTAAAGAGGAAGCTGAGAAGCTCTTTTTTCCAAAATTTCAAATTTTTCCAGTAGAAAACAGCAACATGAAAAATCTTGGAAATCAACCTACAAAAACTACTTAAGTTAGTTGAAAATACAATCTCACATATTTCAAAGTTTCCTCTAAAACTAGTGAAGGGAAAATTTGGAACTGATTGCATGTAAAGAGAAACGTGAGAAGCTCATTTTTCCTAAATTTCAAATTTTTCCAGTGGAAAATAACAACATCAACAACATAAGGAATATTGAAAATCAACCTACAATAACTGAATTAATTGATAATACAGTCTCACACATTTCAAAGTTTTCCTGGAAAACTAGTGAAGGGAAAATTTTACTTTTTGCATGTAAAGAGGAAGCTGGGAAGCTTATTTTTCCAATATTTTAAATTTTTCCAGTAGAAAACAGTAACATGAAAAATCTTGGAAATCAACCTACAAAAACTGAATTAGTTGAAAATACAATCTCACACATTCCAAAATTTTCCTGGAAAACTAGTAAAGGGAAAATTTTGAAACTTTTTGCATGTAAAGAGGAAGATGAGAAGCTCATTCTCCCAAAATTTCAAATTTTTCCAGTGAAAAACAGCAATATGAAAAATCTTGGAAATCAACCTACACAAACTGAATTATTTATTATTATAAGCGCAATATTAAAATCTATTGGATTTGCTGACATTCCTTTAAAACTGTGTGCAGATTTTCTAGCTGGGAGATCACAAAGGGTTAAAATAGGTAACGATATATCATCTGCTAGGAATCTTCGAGCTGGAGTTTCACAAGTATCCATCTTGGGACCACTTTTCTACATTGTTTATACCCATAAATTGCCAGAGGTGTTTGAATTTTGTAAATCTGTTTTATATTGTGATGATACCCAAATTCGCCTACCTTTTTTACCAAAAAATGCTGATCAAGCAATTAAGCGAATTAATAGCGTCATAGATAAGTTAGTACAGTGGTCAAAAAATCATGGGCTTTACATAAATGCAAAAAAAAACTAATTTTCTTTTATTTGGCACCAGAAAAAATAGAGTAAAAATTGATTCACAACAGTTTTTTGTCAGAGTACAGGGTGCTGAAATAAGACTTTCAAGCTCAGCTCGAAATTTAGGAGATCTCTTTGAAAATAATTACCTTCGTTTTAAAACACATATTAACCAATGCATACGATCAGCTTACCTTAATCTTAAAACCATTTTCTCTGTGAGACAGTATGTGAGCTTCCCTGTTAAGAAAATTTTATGTGAATCTTTAGTTCTCTCCAGGTTCAATTATGGCTCTGCAGTTTATGGGCCTTGTATAGACTCCAGAGATACAAAAAGAATCCAAGTAGTGCAAAACTCCTGTCTACGTTTGATATGTGGAATAAGGCGCCGATGCCCAATATCACACAAATTAAAGGATCCCCGAATAAACTGGCTTAATATGGCTAACCGTCGGAAGTTACTTTCGGCATGCCTTTTCCACAAAATTATTTTGAATAAAATGCCATAATATTTATTTAATAAAATTATTTTTAATTTAAATCCGCACTCTCGGAACTTGAGACATGTGAGCAACATAAGGGTTCCAAAGCATAAAATAGAGTTTTTTAAATGTTGTTTTACTTATCAAATATTCAAAATATACAATGCTGTTCCTGCCTCGCTTATTGAGAAATCCGAATTAGGTTTTAAAAAAGGTTTCAAAAATTTTTTACTCAGCTGTTGAATTTTACCTATGTCTCGGTTAGTACAGAATCATGTCATTAAAAGTCTGCTTGCTGATTTATCCAAGTTTCATTTAGATTAGGTACCGTAGGCACACATTTTTGTTTTGTGTTTTTTTTTTTGTACAGCATGCTTAGTTTGGGGAAACATAATTGAGTATGTATGTACTTACATTTATATTTATATTTTATATGGTATTTAGTTTAGTTAGTTAGCTTATATAAGTATTATTAGGACTTAAGGTTTGGGAAAAGTTATTATTTTTATTTTATTTATTTTTTGCTTAAGATTTAATGCAGAGACCATCTTGTTTTCAAGCTGGTCAACTGATCTTCAGCATTTTTCTGGCTCAGTTTTTTTTTTCTTGTACCCTTTGGGTTTGAATCTCGGTTTGAATTGTGAATATTTATTTATTTTTTATTTTTTTGCTGGAAATTAAAGACCATATTTATTTATTTATTTATTTAATTAGTTGAAAATACAGTCTTACACATTTCAAAGTTATCCTGGAAAATTAGTGAAGGGAGAAATTTAAAACTTTTTGCATGTAAAGAGGAAGGTGAGAAGCTCATTTTCTCAAAATTCCAAATTTTTCCAGTGAAAAACAGCAACATGAAAAATCTTGGAAATCAACCTACACAAACTGAATTAGTTGAAAATACAGTCTCACATATTTCAGTTTTCTTGGAAAACTAGAGAAGAGAAAATTTTGAAACTTTTTGCATGTAAAGAGAAAGGTGAGAAGCTCATTTTCCCAAAATTTCAAATTTTTTCAGTGGAAAATGACAACATGAAAAATCTTGAAAATCAGCCTACAAAAAATTAATTAGTTGAAAATCGAGGGGTCGACACCTCCTGACAGTAGGTGTACAAATCAGTTCACAGTACCTACAATATCTAAACAATACTGTCATAGGTCTGTAAAAATACCATGTATTTTCATAGCAATTGTCACAATACCTAAAATGACTCACAATACTTTCAAAATAGCTCTACAGTACTGACAATACTGAAACAATACCAAAAATCTGTCAAAAATACTTAACAGTATCTCTACAGTACTCACAATATCCGCCGACAATACTGCTAATCCCTTGACAATAGTAAAAGAATACGTGTAAATCGGGTTATGAGCTTTTAAAAGCGTTGCACCACATGACAGGCCAAGTGGTAGAGAGATTCATTCATTCGCAAATTCGCAATAAGATAAGTGAAGTGTCATATTGCATAGTGAAAGAAAATTTTTGAAAATGTATAGTCGTGAACATAAAAAAGGGACACCGATTTTTCTTATTGTAAAGCTTACTTTTCATGCATCCGTTTTTCCGTCAATCCGTTGATCCGGAAGTATTCTTATTGGTCCAATATTTTGGCGCCAAAATATAGAATGTATGGTTGAAATTAAATCTTTTTAGCTGGTCGTGCTCCAACTTTCTTATTTTAAATTGAATACCCTGTATATTATTCAATGTTCGGATTCTACGTCAAATTCTGAGCAGGTTTCATGTGATATACCCTATACCTAATTTCAACTGTTTTGGAAATATCGATAGTTGAAAATTGACTTTTTTATAAATTTGACAGGCTGTAAAATCTAAACAGTTAACTTTTGAGCAAAACCGATCTCACATTTGAAAATCTTAAATTCACAAGTTATTATTTTACATCAACTTTGAATTTAACTGAAGATTAAATTTAATTGCAATTTTCAATCATGGATTAAATTCAAATTTGATGTCAAATATTTATTTATTAATTTATTTATTGGATTCTTTACAAACACCATAGATGGTAATTACATGTAGTTACTTACTACTATAAACAAACTAACAACCTAAGCCTACAAAGAAAACAAGAAGAAATTCATATCACAGCCTTCAAATTTTTGAGACTAGTATTAAACAAGTCTGTTGGGACCTCACTGAGAATCTCATTTGTTATAAACATTATTTTATTAAAAGGAGATATACTATTGGGATCTGCACTAAATACTTTTTGATTATTTGGTATTCTTAAATTAATCATTGGTACAGTAAAATTTATATAATTAATTAAGTTACAGTCTTTGTACTTTATGTTATTTAAAATATAGTAAAGATATATCACAGCTTGTTGTCGTCTTCTTTGTAAAAGAGATCTGAAATTGAAACTATCCAACATAGATTTATACGAAACTTTTAAGGGATATGTGTTGTTTTTTAAAACATAAAGGTAACGCAAGAACCTTTTTTGAACCTTCTCAATACAATCAATATGTGTGGCCTCCAATGGCATCCAAATCTGTGACGCATATTCTAAATGTGGCCTCAACAGAGCATTATACAACCTGATTATTGTGGAGATACCAAATTCCTTTGTATTTCTTATCAAGAAACCCAGAGCCTTGACGGATTTATTTTTCATGTGACAAAAATGACTATTAAATTTTAAATTTGATTGAAAGAAAACTCCCAAATCCTTCACTTCACTTTCACGCTTCATTATGACATCAAAAACTTTGTAGTTATGAGAAATAGGATTGATCTTCCTAGTAAATGTTAGAACTGAACATTTTTTTATATTGAGGAACATTTTGTTATCAGAAAACCATTTAATTACTCTATCAATATCAAGCTGGAGCAAATCGCAATCTCTTCTCGTTTTTATAACTCTATAAAGTTTGAAGTCATCAGCAAAAAGTAATCCTGTGGAGTTTGAGAGACACTCTGGCAATGAATTAATGAAACACAAAAAAAGTAAAGGTCCCAAATTGCTTCCCTGTGGCACGCCTGAGGTGGCAATGAAGGGTTCTGACTCGCAGATTCGAGAGATATGACTTTAAAAAATGGTAAATTTCCTCTGTTACACCCAAATCAACAAGTTTATAAAGCAACAGTTCATGATCTACTTTGTCGAACGCTCTCTCGCAGTCTGTATAAACAGCATCTAACTGGTCTTCATTTAAGATAGCTTCAGCTGCAGCTTCTGATATAATTGACAAATTTGTCACAGTTGATTTATCTTTCACAAATCCATGTTGAAAGTTTGAAATTTTGGGTTTTAAGAAACTGTAAAAGTCATCAAATAAAATGGTCTCAAAAATGTTTGCTAAAACATTAATTAGGCTAATTGGCCTATAATTTTTAATTTCGTTTCTACTGCCACTCTTAAAAATTGGTGTTATTTGTGCAGTTTTCAGTGCTTCTGGAAACTGATTATTTTTTATGGCAAGATTAAAAATATGTTTTAAAGGTGATGCAAAAAAGTCTGCTAAACCCTTATATCTGTAGGCTGGTATGTTATCGGGGCCAGTTGACTTTTTAGGTTTAAGTTTTTTTATGCTGTCAATGACATTAGTTTCAGTAATTACAGAAAATTCAAAAGAGTTGCCACTGAAATCAGGAGTCCTATTTTGAATTTTTGTGGGTATTTCATATACAGATTGAAAGTGTTGTGCGAAAGCATTAGCATTGGTGTCAACTGATAGTTTATAAAAATCTAAGAAAAAAATGTAAGATCGGTTTTGCTCTAAAATTAACCATTTAGGATTTACAGCCTGTCAAAGTTGCCAAAAAGTCAATTTTCACCTATCAATATTTCCAAAACATTTGGACTTAGGTATAGGGTATATCACATGAAAACCGCTCAGAATTTTATGTAGGATCCGAATATCTAATAATATACAGGGTATTCTATTTGAAATAAGAAATTTGGAGCACAACCAGCTTTTCTGAAACATCCTGTATATGCGAAAGTGAGTTTTCCAAAAAATTTCAACCATAAAACTTTTAAAATGTGAAATAAAAAAGATAGAGAGGGGTGACATTTATAAGCAATAACCCTGTATATACATTTTCATCCGAAATCCCGTGAAATCACTTTGAAATCCTTTGGAAATCCCGAAATCCATTCGAAATCGCGAAGAGCGAAATTCTATCCGAAATCCTCACGAAATCCCGAAATCCCAACCAAAATCCTTCAAAAATCCCGAAATCCTAACTGAAATCCTTCTGAAATCCCAATTTTAACGAAATCCTCTAAATCTTTAGTGATACAGCGTTGAAATTCGAATATACGAAAACTTTCGAAATCCCTTAAAAATTGTTGAAGACCCCTGCGATTTCCGAAATCGATGTACAAATTGTGGTGAGTGAGCCGCACCTCGGTAAAACGGGTTTAGGAATTAATAAACGATATACAGGGTGTCAAAAATACCATGATTGGACCATCTCTTAACGGTAAGAGATACGAGAGCGGTCGAATTAAAAAAAAGTTCCCATCGTGATTAAAAATATATTTTCGTTGCTGCCAAAATTCTATCAGTTTCCGTGATACAGGATGATTTGTAAAAAAAAAACAGTTCTAGGTGTTTTTTACCAAATCACCCTCTATAATCTCGGAAACTAATAGAAATTTGGCAACAACGAAAATATATTTTTGATAACCATCGGAAATGGCAACTTTTTTTAATTCAACGGCCTCGTATCTCTTACAGTTTCCGATATACCTACCGATGGTGGCCTATGGTATTTTAAACACCCTATATAATAAGTTATCAGTAGCTTTAATCAACGATCGGAAAAGTTTCATTTACGGGGTCCGCCATGTAAAACTCCCTAGTTTCATCACATCCGATTAAACAATTGGCATCTTACCAATGCATAGTGCATAAAGCTTAAAAAATATGTACCTAATGAACAAGAGCTGTCAATGAAAATAAACCATCAGTCACAATTTACACTTAACAATAACAAATATGATTTTACATTCACAGTACTAGAATTGGTTCTGAAAATACATAAACAGTACCGACAGTACTTCTACATTAGTAACAGTACTAAAAATTGCTTTACAATACAGGTTAAGTATTGCTGTTTCATCTACAGTACCCGACAGTACCAGTTAAATACTTACAATATGTTAACAATACTTGACAATCCCAACAATACCATACAATACCTAAAATAAAGTGACAATGCCTGACAATACTCTAACAATACTCAACTAGAACGGTTAGTTTACAGTAGGTGTACAAATTTCCAATCAGGTGTTGACCCCTCGTTGAAAATACAGTCTCACACATTTCAAAGTTTTCCTGGAAAACTAGTGAAGGGAAAATTTTGAAACTATTTGCATGTAAAGAAGAAGGTGAGAAGCTCATTTTCCCTAAATTTCAAATTTTTCCAGTGGAAAATAAAAACATAAGGAAAATTGGAAATCAACCTCTACAATAACTGAATTAATTGATAATACAGTCTCACACATTTCAAAGTTTTGTAGTGTAATTTTGGAAGAGTTTCTTTAATAAAAATGAATATCCAACGTCCAACACAAAACTATATCATTTTTAAATTTCCATTTATTACTATAATAAGAATGTGAACCTCAATGATGTCATGGCCCTACAATTTCCTTTAAATTCCTCACAAATTCTTTCAAATTTCCAATAAATTCCTTCAAATTGATGAATTCCCCAAATTCTCATAAATTCCGATGAGTTCCTTCAAATTCCCCACAAATTCCTCTAAAAATCAAATCAAAATCAAATAAAAAAAAAACAGAAGATGTAATTTGGAAATGTTAATAATTTTATACATGAGGTACCTATGTAATTAGTAGCATTATTTTGCTAAATAAAACCTTTATCTATCTATCTATCTTTCTACAAGATTAGGAAATTTTGCCTAGAAAACAGTCACATATTACAAATTACAAATTTACCCATTAAGCACTAAGAAATAGCAATAAATAAGAATCAGGAAGTTGCGCAAATTCAGAATCAAGTACATAATAATTATCAAGAAACTATGAGGTATTTTTACCTGTACGAGTCACCATCTCGATTGTAGTCGCACAAAACGTAATCCTTGCCAGTTTCCTTGTCTTTGGCGATTTTCAAAGGCTGATCGACCGAAGATAAGAGATCCTCGCACAAACTGGGCACCAGATCGATGAGGTCACTCAGATTTTTCTCGATTTGCTGAGGAGGCAACCGCCTCATCAAATCCAGGGCGCAATCAAATTGATCTCCCTATAAAAAACAGTTTTTACTTATTTGCATAAAAAAATTAACTTGTTTATAGAATTTGATGTATGGCCTAATAACTATTGCCTTTATTTAATAATTAATAAATCAAGTTTTCATTAAATTATTGATAATTAATGGGTGTGCCACAAATTTTGAGGTTATTTTTTTAGAATAATATGATTATTATTACAAGCAAATTATTACATAGTTTGCTTACCATTTTTATGCAATTATTTAACTGGAAAACACTTTAATTACACTAAAATAATGCAAAATATTAATATTTTTGTTGCAACAAATTTTAATGATGATTTGTTGATAAATTATTTATTTGCCAGTTGACATTGACATTGTTATGTGAAAGTCATTTCAAATATATATCTGTCTTTTTCTTTTACATGATGATAGAAAAGGATGCTTATACAATTAAACTAAGGATTGTATTTCTTGCAGCTAGGCTAGTAGTCGATTAGGATATCTATTCAAAAAAGCATGACGTCATGAAAAGACCATCATATTTATTAAGAAAATAGCCTTTTTTAATCCAATAAATAAAATTTTATAAAAGGAAATTATAATAAAGTCCAAAATATTTAAAAATCTAAATTAAGCTCATCCTACGCAGTCTAAATAAAAAGCTCGAATTGTCTACATATAAAATTAGTCTCGAGTTTGCGCTCATTGTGGGTTTCGCAGGTACAGCACAGCAGAGAAACCAAAACAAAAAGCCTTCAGTTGCTTATATAAAATTCCAAGATTCAGGGCCTTTTGCTTTCACAATAGTTTAAGTAAATTTTATTTCACTCACGTGGGTAATTTTAGTATAAGTGACTATTTATTTGGATTAAAACTTAAACAGGTGATTTTATTTTTCAAATATCCGAGCCCCCTTTTTCAAAAGGAATCTTTTCGTACGAGTTTTCCAAAAGTGCCAAACCTGGCTACTGAAATTCGCTATAGGATTGGTATGAGACTAATCTTGAAGAAGTTCATCATACACACCTCCTCTGACCACTTTTCAGAGTACTTTTCCTGAAATTTTCTTTAGTTTTTCTTTCAACTTTTCACGTTGTGTATGAACTACTGTTGTTTCGAAACGGCTAGCGGAGAAAGTAAATTGGGGTCTTCCAGTCTGGCTTCGTTTGAGAATATCGTTAATCGACAACCAGGGAAAATGGAACTTGCAGGTGCTGTTGAAAACGAACCCAATGCTCAAATGATGAAAGGTAAGAATTATTGTTTATTTAATTTTAAGCAGCTTTAACAGTAAACTTTCTAATACATTTTACTTACAGTCAGACTCAGGAATCTCATAATTTGTACTCTTTAGGCTCCGAAAGTAGGCAAATGTTTTGTAAACTTTCAAACTTTAAACTGGCCTCTTTCCTATTTATAGATCAACCATAAGGTACCTAAATTTTAGGTGTGAAAAACTAATTAATGTACTTAAATATTATTTATCTTTAGCCCTTTTCCTTATTGAAAAGTTTTTTTTACATTACAAAAATTTTCACAGCTGCTGAACTGGTCCACTCTCTATTTAATTATAAGTTTATTTACAATGCATTAAGATTAGGATTGTTTGAGGCAATATTTGTTCTATAATTGCCCATATACCTACATAATATTGATTATTCACAGTTTTCTATTGGAAGATTAAATGTTTTGTTTGTCAAACTATAACACTTGTTTTTGAACAAAGGATCTGAAATCTAATTTCAGTCAAAGGTTTGCTAAGCACATCTGCAAGTTGCTCTTCAATTGAAACTTGCTTGATTTTTAGTTTTCCCTCAAGAACTTTCTTATAAAAAAGTATTTCATGTTTTACTTATCCAGAACACTATCCCCGACACTATTCCTCTGGCCTCTGGCAAAAATAAAATAATATTTCAAGCTCCATTCTCCAAAATTTCTGTCACCAAAGCATTGTTAGAACGATGGTCTATACATACCCGAGTACATACCCATAATGGGAATTCAAGAATTAAGAATTTAGAATAAAGAAAAAAGGAATTAAATTGGGAGAGAGACATTTTCTTGCTGATATTTCCATATTATTACTCATTTTATAACTATCAATTTTTGTCTATTCCAGGCACTAAGCTCGCTGAAATAATTCTGATGTTTTTAAATTATACTGAAGCTTTTGAAAATGCTGCTGGAAAGAGTTTTGGAACGTTCTAAATAGCTTATTGAAGTTCTATAGTGTTTTAACTTGTCTTGAAGAGTTCTGGAACAATTTAGAATTTTTTAAGTGTTTTCTAGATTGTTTTGACAGATTTTTAAGTATTTTTAGAACCCTATTGAAGCTCCAAAGTCTCCTAAATTGGTTCAAAAGAGTTCAAAAAGGTCTCCAGTTCTAAATCCTAATTGTTCTAAAATAACTCTAAAATTCCAAAGTTAAAGTAGTCCAAAATGCTCCTGAAAATTCTGATTTGAACTGTTTTTATATGCTTATTAAAGGTCTAAAGTTCTACAGCAATCTAAATTTGTTCTAAAAGCCTTCTAAGAGGCACTTTGTTACTTTTAATCTGAATCCTAAAATTCTGGCACTTTTTGAAATGTTTCTGGAGATTCTAGAGTGTTTGAGTGTTTTGGAGCATCCTGAAAATGAGTTTCTAACTTCTGAATTGTTCTAAAATACTTTTGGAAATTGTAAATCGAATTTTGAATGTTTTCAAGTACTCTAAAATGGTTCGGAAGATTCAAAATTGTTCTGAAATTTCCAAATTGTTTTGAAGCGCTACCAGAATGCTTTTGGATATTCTGAATTGAATTTGAAGTATTTTGAACTTTCCAAAAGGCTTATTAAAGTTCTAAAGTGTTCTGTATAGCATTTTAGATAGTTTCCAGTAACTTCTTAATTTAATGAGAAACAAATTCTATGGGAGATTTTTGTAGACATCTTTTAGTCATCTGTTTAACGTGTTCAAGGCATCTTAAAGACGTCTGTTATAGTATTTCCAAACTCATTTGGAACAAGGTACCAACTGGTGGCTGACTGGTCACTGGTAATTTTCATAAGAAATACACTGCCACTAGTCAGCCACCAGTTATAATTTATGTTCACCTTGTTCCAATTGACTCTGGAAAAACTATACAAGACTTGTCTGCCTAAAAACGTCTTTATGACATTTTTCCAACACAAATGTGAAGGATTCTTTTTCAGGGGGGCAACCACCCAAGTTAAAAGGTGTATGTACAAATCAAGGGTAATAAATTGGTAATCACCTAGAAATACATTGCAACAGGCATTGCAATACCCTCGAGAATACCTGGTAATACAGGGTGTGTACCATTTAAAACGAAAAAGGCTAAATATCTGATGCCAAGTTTATTTTTTAAAAAATCGCCCATACATGTAATTTGATTTCCAAAGGTGGAAGTTTTCTGAAAAACTAATAAAGGAAAAATTTTGAAACTTTTTGCATGTAAAGAGAAAGGAAAGAAGCTCATTTTCCCAAAATTTCAAATTTATTCAGTGGAAAATAACAACATGTAAAATCTTGGAAATCAACTTACAAAAACTGAAATAATTGTTAATACAGTCACACAATTCGAAGTTTTCCTGGAAAACTAATTAAGGGAAAATTTTAAAATTTTTTGCATGTAAAGAAGTAGGTGAGAAGCTCATTTTCCCAAAATTTCAAATTTTTCCATTGGAAAACAGCAACATGAAGAATCTTGGAAATCAACCTACAAAAACTGAATTAGTTGAAAATACAGTCCCACACATTTCAAAGGTTTTCTAAAAAATTAGTGAATGGAAAATTTTGAAACTTTTTGCATGTAAAGAGGAAAGTGAGAAGCTCATTTTCCCAAAATATCAAATTTTTCCAGTGGAAAATAACAAAATGAGGAATCTTGGAAATCAACCTACAAAAATTAAATTAGTCGAAAATACAGTCTCACATATTTCAAAGTTTTCCTGGAAAACTAGTGAAGGGAAAAATTTGAAACTCTTTGCATGTAAAGAGGAAAGTGAGAAGCTCATTTTCCCAAAATATCAAATTTTTCAAGTAGAAAATAACAAAATGAGGAATCTTGGAAATCAACCTACAAAAACTGAATTAGTTGAAAATACAGTTGCACACATTTCAAAGTTTTCCTGGAAAACTGGTGAAGGGAAAATTTTGAAACTTTTTGCATGTAAAGAGGAAGGTGAGAAGCTCATTTTCCCAAAATTTCAAATTTTTCCAGTGGAAAACAGCAACATGAAGGATGTTGGAAATCAACCCACAAAAACTGAATTAGTTGAAAATACAGTCGCACACAGTTCAAAGTTTTCCTGGAAAACTAGTGAAGGGAAAATTTTGGAACTTTTTGCATGTAAAGAGGAAGGCGAGAAGCTCATTTTCCCAAAATTTGAAATTTTTCCAGTGGAAAATAACAACATGAGGAATCTTGGAAATCAACTAACAATAACTAATTGGAAATACAGTCTCACACATTTCAAAGTTTTCCTGGAAAACTAGTGAAGGGAAAAATTGAAACTTTTTGCATGTAAAGAGGAAGGTAAGAAGCTTATTTTCCCAAAATTTCAAATTTTTCCAGTAGAAAACAGCAATATGAAAAATCTTGGAAATCAACCTATAAAAACTGAATTAGTTGAAAATACCGTCTCACATGTTTCAAAGTTTTCCTAAAAAATTAGTGAAGGGAACATTTTGAAACTTTTTGCATGTAAAGAAGAAGGTGAGAAGCTCATTTTTCCAAAATTTGAAATTTTTCCAGTGAAAAACAGCAACATGAAGAATCTTGGAAATCAACCTACAGAAATTGAATTAGTTGAAAAGACAGTCTCACACATTTGAAAGTTGTCCTGGGAAACTAGTGAAGGAAAATTTTTGGAACTTTTTGCATGTAAAGAGGAAGGCGAGAAGCTCATTTTCCCAAAATTTGAAATTTTCCCAGTGAAAAATAACAACATGAGGAATCTTGGAAATCAACTAACAATAACTAATTGGAAATACAGTCTCACACATTTCAAAATTTTCCTGGAAAACTAGTGAAGGGAAAAATTTAAACTTTTTGCATGTAAAGAGGAAGGTAAGAAGCTTATTTTCCCAAAATTTCAAATTTTTCCAGTAGAAAACAGCAATATGAAGAATCTTGGAAATCAACCTATAAAAACTGAATTAGTTGAAAATACCGTCTCACATGTTTCAAAGTTTTCCTAAAAAATTAGTGAAGGGAACATTTTGAAACTTTTTGCATGTAAAGAGGAAGGTGAGAAGCTCATTTTTCCAAAATTTGAAATTTTTCCAGTGAAAAATAACAACATGAGGAGTCTTGGAAATCAACCTACGATAACTGAATTAATTTTCCATAACTAATCTGTAAGAGGAAATACAGTCTCACACATTTCAAAGTTTTCTTGGACAACTAGTGAAGGGAAAATTTCGAAACTTTTTGCATGTAAAGAGGAAGGTGAGAAGTTCATTTTCCCAAAATTTTAAATTTTTCCAGTGGAAAATAACAATATGAATAATCTTGGAAATCAATCCATAAAAACTGAATTAGTTGAAAATACCGTCTCACATGTTTCAAAGTTTTCTTGGAAAACTAGTGAACGGAAAAATTTGAAACTTTTTGCATGTGAAGAGGAAGGTTAGAAGCTCATTTTCCCAAAATTTCAAATTTTTCCAGCGCAAAATAACAACATTGGTAAAGAATCTTGGAAATCAACTTACAAACACTGAATTAATTGAAAATACTATCTCACACATTCCAAAGTTTTCCTGGAAAACTAGTGAAGGGAGAAATTTGAAACTTTTTGCATGTGAAGAGGAAGGTTAGAAGCTCATTTTCCCAGAATTTCAAATTTTTCCAGTAGAAAATAACAACATGAGAAATCTTGGAAATCCACCTACAATAACTGAATTAATTGCAAATACAGTCTCACATATTCAAAGTAAAACTATTGGGGGAAAATTTTTGAAACTTTTTGCATGTAAGGAGGAAGATGAGAAGCTCATTTTCCCAAAATTTCAAATTTTTCCAGTGGAAAATAACAACATGAAGAATCTTGGAAATCAGCCTACAAAAACTGTACTCATTATTCTTTTTAATTTTTCAAATTTGGACTTGTAAATAATGAAGTGAAATTTTGGGAGAATTTCTCCAATAAAAATGAATGTCCAACATCCAACACAAAACTAGATTTAAAAAAAAAATCCGTTTATTACTGTTTCTTATAATAAAAATGTGAACCTCAGTGACCTCATGACCCTACAATTTCCTTTAAATTTCTCATAAATTCCTCACAAATTCTTCCAAATTCGCCATAAATTTCTTTAAACTCCCTATAAATCCCCCAAATTCTCATAAATTCCAATGAGTTCCTTCAAATTTCCCACAAATTCTTTTAAATTTCCCACATTTTTGGCAAATAATTCCTAGGTGGTTTGCCTCTTGAGGGTTAAGTTAGTGCTGAAAATGTTTCAAACACTCACACAATTAAATTATGTGTACCTACCAGCAATTTAAAAAAAATATATAACAATTCCATCAGATATTTAACCTGTTTCGTTTTATAAATGGTATACCCTATATGAAGTAGTAATACCTAGTACCTAATAAGTATTTGAGTAATACCAGATAATATTTCCAGTAATACCTGTTAATACGGTAGTAATACATCAGAAAATTAGGACAAGGCATATAATTTGTGAACTGGACTAGAATTGGTTCATGTATTGTGCATTCCGGGAATTCGAATGTAATGCCAGTAATTACACCAAAATTTTTAACTTCTTAATTCCTACTTTTAAACATTATCCTTCTATTTATTCTGTCTCAGTCTCAACAGTTTAAATAGTACTGGTCTAATGATTTTTATAGGTCCATAAAAGATTTAAGCGTTGTCTACAGATTGTAGGTAAGTACATCATTGCCATGTGGTAATATGAAATTTTCTATATCAGGCTTCAAAAATTCAATTATGTGGTCGTTATTGGACATTTTCAAGGGAGTTTTCACTTTGTTAATCGGTGTACAAATCACTGGTTAATATATGTCAATACCAGGTACCTAATAAATACTATGTCAATACTATGCAATACCTACTTGTTAATTATGTAGGTAATATGTGTCAATATTTGTAGATATCTAAGCAATATATGTTAATATCATTGGTTGATACCCATTATTAACATGTAAATACCTGTGGATATGTCAATACCTAGAATTCTGGCAAGACAAATATTTGATTTTAGTGTGTCAGTAGCATGGCAATACCTGGTAATATGTGATAATACTAGAGAAAAATACCTGGCAATATGTGGAAATATTTTGTTAATACATGGAAATAGCAATAACTTGTTATTAGGTTCATACAAGTATCTATTAGTAGGTACATGGAAATATTTCAGTTAGTACCAAAAGGTAAACCACCATCCCAGAATTGGTGCAAACAATTCCTCAAAGAAGAATTTTTTTACACATAATTCCTCAAAATTCCTACAATTTCCTCCAAATTCTTCCAGATATCCTATCACAAATTTTCCAAATACCACACTACAAACTTCTCCAAATACCCCACAAATTCCTCTAAAAAAAGGGAAAATTTTGAAACTTTTTGTATGTAAAAAGGAAGCTGAGAAGTTCATTTTCCCAAAATTTCAAATTTTTCCAGTAAAAAATTACAACATGAGGAATCTTGAAAATCAACCTACAATAATTGAATTAATTGAAAATATAGTCTTACATATTTCAAAGTTTTCCTGGAAAACTAGTGAAGGGAAAATTTTGAAACTTTTTGCATGTAAAGAGGAAGGTGAGAAGCTCCTTTTCCCAAAGTTTCAAATTTTTCCACTGAAAAATAACAATACGAAAAATCTTGGAAATCAACCTACAAAAACTGAATAAGTTGAAAATACAGTCTCATACATTTCAAAGTTTTCTTGGAAAACCAGTGAAGGGAAAATTTTGAAACTTTTTGCATGTAGAGAGGAATGTAAGAAGCTCATTTTCCCAAAATTTCAAATTTTTCTAGTTGAAAACAGCAACATGAAAAATCTTCGAAATCAACCTACAATAACTGAATTAATTGAAAATACAGTCTCACACATTTCAAAGGTTTCTTGGAAAACTAGTGAAAGGAAAATTTTGAAACTTTTTGCAAGTAAAGAGGAATGTAAGAAGCTCATTTTTCCAAAATTTCAAATTTTTCTAGTTGAAAACAGCAACATGAAAAATCTTGAAAATCAACCTACAATAACTGAATAAGTTGAAAATACAGTCTCACACATTTCAAAGTTTTCTTGGAAAACTAGTGAAGGGAAAATTTTGAAACTTTTTGCATGTAGAGAGGAATGTAAGAAGCTCATTTTCCCAAAATTTCAAATTTTTCTAGTTGAAAACAGCAACATGAAAAATCTTGGAAATCAACCTACAATAACTGAATTAATTGAAAATACAGTCTCACACATTTCAAAGGTTTCTTGGAAAACTAGTGAAAGGAAAATTTTGAAACTTTTTGCAAGTAAAGAGGAATGTAAGAAGCTCATTTTTCCAAAATTTCAAATTTTTCTAGTTGAAAACAGCAACATGAAAAATCTTGAAAATCAACCTACAATAACTGAATAAGTTGAAAATACAGTCTCACACATTTCAAAGTTTTCTTGGAAAACTAGTGAAGGGAAAATTTTGAAACTTTTTGCATGTAGAGAGGAATGTAAGAAGCTCATTTTCCCAAAATTTCAAATTTTTCTAGTTGAAAACAGCAACATGAAAAATCTTGGAAATCAACCTACAATAACTGAATTAATTGAAAATACAGTCTCACACATTTCAAAGGTTTCTTGGAAAACTAGTGAAAGGAAAATTTTGAAACTTTTTGCAAGTAAAGAGGAATGTAAGAAGCTCATTTTTCCAAAATTTCAAATTTTTCTAGTTGAAAACAGCAACATGAAAAATCTTGAAAATCAACCTACAATAACTGAATAAGTTGAAAATACAGTCTCACACATTTCAAAGTTTTCTTGGAAAACTAGTGAAGGGAAAATTTTGAAACTTTTTGCATGTAGAGAGGAATGTAAGAAGCTCATTTTCCCAAAATTTCAAATTTTTCTAGTTGAAAACAGCAACATGAAAAATCTTGGAAATCAACCTACAATAACTGAATTAATTGAAAATACAGTCTCACACATTTCAAAGGTTTCTTGGAAAACTAGTGAAAGGAAAATTTTGAAACTTTTTGCAAGTAAAGAGGAATGTAAGAAGCTCATTTTTCCAAAATTTCAAATTTTTCTAGTTGAAAACAGCAACATGAAAAATCTTGAAAATCAACCTACAATAACTGAATAAGTTGAAAATACAGTCTCACACATTTCAAAGTTTTCTTGGAAAACTAGTGAAGGGAAAATTTTGAAACTTTTTGCATGTAGAGAGGAATGTAAGAAGCTCATTTTCCCAAAATTTCAAATTTTTCTAGTTGAAAACAGCAACATGAAAAATCTTGGAAATCAACCTACAATAACTGAATTAATTGAAAATACAGTCTCACACATTTCAAAGGTTTCTTGGAAAACTAGTGAAAGGAAAATTTTGAAACTTTTTGCAAGTAAAGAGGAATGTAAGAAGCTCATTTTTCCAAAATTTCAAATTTTTCTAGTTGAAAACAGCAACATGAAAAATCTTGAAAATCAACCTACAATAACTGAATAAGTTGAAAATACAGTCTCACACATTTCAAAGTTTTCTTGGAAAACTAGTGAAGGGAAAATTTTGAAACTTTTTGCATGTAGAGAGGAATGTAAGAAGCTCATTTTCCCAAAATTTCAAATTTTTCTAGTTGAAAACAGCAACATGAAAAATCTTGGAAATCAACCTACAATAACTGAATTAATTGAAAATACAGTCTCACACATTTCAAAGGTTTCTTGGAAAACTAGTGAAAGGAAAATTTTGAAACTTTTTGCAAGTAAAGAGGAATGTAAGAAGCTCATTTTTCCAAAATTTCAAATTTTTCAACAGCAACATGAAAAATCTTGAAAATCAACCTACAATAACTGAATAAGTTGAAAATACAGTCTTACACATTTCAAAGTTTTCTTGGAAAACTAGTGAAGGGAAAATTTTGAAGCTTTTTGCATTTTCCCAAAATTTCAAATTTTTCTAGTTGAAAACAGCAACATGAAAAATCTTGGAAATCAACCTACAATAACTGAATTAATTGAAAATACAGTCTCACACATTTCAAAGGTTTCTTGGAAATCTAGTGAAAGGAAAATTTTGAAACTTTTTGCAAGTAAAGAGGAATGTAAGAAGCTCATTTTTCCAAAATTTCAAATTTTTCTAGTTGAAAACAGCAACATGAAAAATCTTGGAAATCAACCTACAATAACTGAATTAATTGAAAATACAGTCTCACACATTTCAAAGGTTTCTTGGAAAACTAGTGAAAGGAAAATTTTGAAACTTTTTGCAAGTAAAGAGGAATGTAAGAAGCTCATTTTTCCAAAATTTCAAATTTTTCTAGTTGAAAACAGCAACATGAAAAATCTTGAAAATCAACCTACAATAACTGAATAAGTTGAAAATACAGTCTCACACATTTCAAAGTTTTCTTGGAAAACTAGTGAAGGGAAAATTTTGAAACTTTTTGCATGTAGAGAGGAATGTAAGAAGCTCATTTTCCCAAAATTTCAAATTTTTCTAGTTGAAAACAGCAACATGAAAAATCTTGGAAATCAACCTACAATAACTGAATTAATTGAAAATACAGTCTCACACATTTCAAAGGTTTCTTGGAAAACTAGTGAAAGGAAAATTTTGAAACTTTTTGCAAGTAAAGAGGAGTGTAAGAAGCTCATTTTTCCAAAATTTCAAATTTTTCTAGTTGAAAACAGCAACATGAAAAATCTTGAAAATCAACCTACAATAACTGAATAAGTTGAAAATACAGTCTCACACATTTCAAAGTTTTCTTGGAAAACTAGTGAAGGGAAAATTTTGAAACTTTTTGCATGTAGAGAGGAATGTAAGAAGCTCATTTTCCCAAAATTTCAAATTTTTCTAGTTGAAAACAGCAACATGAAAAATCTTGGAAATCAACCTACAATAACTGAATTAATTGAAAATACAGTCTCACACATTTCAAAGGTTTCTTGGAAAACTAGTGAAAGGAAAATTTTGAAACTTTTTGCAAGTAAAGAGGAATGTAAGAAGCTCATTTTTCCAAAATTTCAAATTTTTCAACAGCAACATGAAAAATCTTGAAAATCAACCTACAATAACTGAATAAGTTGAAAATACAGTCTCACACATTTCAAAGTTTTCTTGGAAAACTAGTGAAGGGAAAATTTTGAAGCTTTTTGCATGTAGAGAGGAATGTAAGAAGCTCATTTTCCCAAAATTTCAAATTTTTCCAGTGGAAAAAAGCAACATAAAAAATCTTGGAAATCAACCTACAAAAACTGAATAAGTTGAAAATACAGTCTCACACATTTCAAAGTTTTTCTGGAAAACTAGTAAAGGGAAATTTTTGTAACTTTTTGCATGTAGGAGAGTAAGATGAGAAGCTCATTTTCTCAAAATTTCAAATTTTTTCAGTGGAAAATAACAACATGAAAAATCTTGGAAATCAGCCTACCAAAACTGTATTCATTATTTTTTTGAATTTTTTAAATTTGACAATTTCCTTTAAATTCCTCATAAATTTCTCACAAATTTTCACAAATTCCCCATAAATTCCTCCAAATTCCCTATAAATTCCCCAAATTCTCATCAATTCGGATGAGTTCCATCAAATTCCTCACAAATTCCTCTAAATTTTCCACAAATTCCTCTGAATTCCCCACATTTTCGGCAAAGACTTCCTAGGTGGTTTGCCCCTTGGTTAGTACTGTTGATCAGTGTACAAATCTTGTTAGGTGAAAAACCCTTCGGACATTTTAATTCATCCAGTTACAAGAATGCCAGAAAATTCATCAAAAATGCCAAAAAAAAAATCCACAAAAACACCAAGAATTCCACAAAAATGTCATTAACTCCAAAAAAATTCCACAAAAAATGAACTTGTGTGCACAAAAAATTCTACCAGCGATTTGCCCCTTGCCTGTAATACAATTTTTATAAAAATTGTCATTAACGATCCCAGAAATGTTGGAAATAAATTCGAAAACGTAGAGAAAAAATTACAGCATATTTTTAATCAGACTACGAATGCCAAAATAATTACTTTTTGTCCATTATAAGGCTTTTGTGTTTAAAACCACTGGATTCAAAAGATTACACATCCAAGACTAATAAGACGTCATACTTATTTAAAAGTTAGCCTCAAAAATAATAAGACCAAATTGTGCTAGCATTGTGCTGGGTTTTTCAATAGAATAACCCTTGGAATAACCAGACATTATCAAGTAATCAAGGATTTATAGAGTTCATGAACCCAGCGAAATCCAATAATATAGGTATACAGAGGAAAGCCAAAAACATTATCAAAAAAACAAACAATAGGATGAAATGCTAAAAAAATCTTCCATAAGTTTTTCTGAAATGGAGAACTTGGCTTCAGGAAGTGAAATACTAACCAAATCATTTTCTGAAGAAGAATCACTAAAACCGGAAACTATAAAGAGTATAAAGATAAAGAAAAATTTGTAGAATAACCATCAGGATCCCTGGAACAGTTTTTATGAGATGACATTTTTAACAAAGAATCTGAACAAACTTGGTCATTTCCTTGGTCTCTTAGATGGTCTTTTGTAATTTCTCATAAAGAAATGCAGTTGACACATCAACAAGAAATGCTTTCTCTTTGGTTAAAGCCTTGTCTTATAACCATTAATGGAACCATCAGGATTGGTTTTAAGCTTATACATCTATTTATATGGTAGTACTCTTGCGTTTTCTGGTAGTTTTACAATGTCCCAGGTTTTGTTTTCTTTTAGAAAATCGATTTCTGAGTCCATTAAAACATAATCATGGGTGAGATATGAACGGCTTTTATTGGATTTACGGTTTCTGAGATTGTACTTAATTTCTGTAAAATTTTCAATTCTGATGCTTCACTTCGATCTTCTTCATTCTCATTAAATCTATACTTATACGTATTCTATATCTTCGATTTTTTGTTCTGTTAATGTAGATGGGGTTTCTCCAATTTCTTTGTAATTTTGTCAAATAGGTTTGACATTGTCTTGTAGGGATAATAATTATTAATAGGTACTCTTTAAGGCTCCAAAAGTAAGCAAAATGTATATGTTAATAGTGACTTTTTTTATAATATTTATTACAAAACTATCAAAATTGTAAAAGTACTAAATATTTAATATTCAACAAGGAAGATGTCTTTTTAGCTAATTTATCTTTTCTTATATCCATCGATATATGTACGAGTCACCTTTTTAACCTTGCATGATAACGTCTAGTCTATGTAGATTGCTACATTATGTAAATACCAAAACCTTGTTTCAATATTTTGAACCTCTCTGGTACAAAAATAAAATCTATTTGCATAAAACTGAGTATGCCAAGAAAAGAACCTGTGTTTATTCATTTAACCCATCAGAAGAGTGAAACCAGAATGGACTTTTCTCACAAGTTACTTTTAACCAAGCCACCTCGATTTAAATTTAACTCTACTTTGTTTGAACTGCTATAGCAGATCAAAGTCTACATTTTATAATTAAAGTGTTGATGAAATTTCAATTGCGACAAGTGCTTGTCTTTGTGTGGGAATTCCTTGCCTTATCATTTTCTAGATGTTTAACTATTTACATGTTTACCGGTCCTTAACTTAAAAGCAACCTTTTGGTTGTTAAATTAAAGGGTTATTTATTGTTATGCCTCATCATTCTACAACTTAACGTGATAAGTAAATGGATTCTGAGAAATTACAGATAAAATTTTAAGCTTGTTGTCTCAGATTTGAAGGATTTCGTAAATCTTGATAATTGTTGAGCCAAAAAAAAAAAAAAAACTGACGAAACTTTTATCATGTACGTATGTCACTGACCAACTATTCAAACGTACGAATCCAAAGTTCACAGGCAGAGTGCCATAAATTTAATTCTAGAATAAATTTGCATTTTGATATTTTACTTATAAATAATCCAGGTCCCTTGCATTATTATTAAAAATTGTTATAACAAAATTGTTTTTTAACTGATAACATTAAAAACAACTTGGGAAATCCAATATGCTTATTTTTCAGCTGATAACAATAAGTAGTTCAAGTTCAAATGTGGGTATTTCACAATAATAATTGAAAATTTGGTGATTACATTACTTAGGACACGGTTTCAAATTTATTTATCTTAGCAGCAAAATATATACTGGAACTAAATTATTAAAATCAAAGCAGGTTTTCACATAAGTGTTAGTTTTGACAAATAAAATATTTGATCTTTTAATAGAAAACTGTGAATAATCAATATACATAAGTGTATTATATGATTTGGGCAACTAGAACAAATATTGCCTGAAACAAACTTAATGCATTATTTGTAAATAAATCATTAACTTAATAATCAATTAAAGGGTGGACCAGTTCGGCTGTGAAAGTCAAATAAAACGATTATTCAGACAAATGTATATTGATAATGACTAGTCACTGGGATAGTCATTATTTGTACAAAGTTTTTGTAAATGAACTCTTTTTGTTCATCATTATTTACTCAAAAGTTGTAGGCTATAAATAAATCAAAAACGTTTTCCGGGTAATTGAAAAGGCCAAAGTCCCAAGAAATTCTATTTTTGATTTTCTCAGTTTTTGGGACGAATTTAACTTTTGTCCACAGGTGCATTTATTTAAAATTCGATTCAGGTCAGGAAATAATGAGCTTTGAAATATTTACAATGTGCTATTTTAGAAAGAGGCCATAGGAAAGTATAAGTACCTAATTAAGCAAAGTGACAAACAACTTAATTATTTTAGTGCATGTGAGAAAAAAAGGAAAACATGTTAATACCAAAGTCAACACGGAAATTTAAATGTGACTGTTAACTTTACCGATAAAAGGGTGTGACAATTTTAGTCCAATTTTGAAAACTTCAAAAATGTTTCAGGAAAAAGGTACTTATCACAAAAACAAAATTTTTATCACTCCAAAAGCGTTACGTCATTCCTTTGTCTCCCTCTTTCAAAAAAAAAAACAATTAAATTATTATTACTGCTATCGCCAACAAAACACACAAATTGTTTAAACAATATTCAATTATAATAAGAGTCGAAGCACAACTAGTTACAGTTCAGTATTATTGTTGCAATGAACGGGACACGTTTTGTCGTTTCAGGTGCTCAAGGCGGCGCGGCACCGAAAAGGGGCCCTTTGAAGCAGTTCAGCCCTTTGCTAGTAGCCATGGTTGGTTTACCCGGACGTGGTAAGAGCTTACTGGCTAAAAGGCTTTGTCGCTACTTGAACTACACTGGAGATAATTCGAAAGGTAAGAGTTTTGGTTTTTTTATTGGTTTTTTGGGTACTACGCTACATTGTGGTTCTTCATGGTTTAGAGATTTAGGGATTTTGTCATCCCAATAGAATACCAGATGTTATAAATTTTTGTTTGGTAAAATTTCGTTTTTATTCAAATGTATTTTGACTTATTGTTTATAAAAATATGAGGATGATTTGGAAAAAATTCCAATAGATCAAGATAATATTGAATTTCCTACTTTGAAACTTACAAATTGGGGAGTTGTAGACACTTTAGTTGGCTTCAATTTGAGCCTAATTATTTTGAGATGGGATTGAAATTATGCAACTAGATAAATAAAGTCTTGAAAATTTAATTTCGTTTTCGCTCCTCTTGATTTTTTTGACTTTGAGGCTTCGCAGCGCTATTCTTGAAGGCTAATTGGAAAAATAAATTTCAAAAGAAATTATCTGAGAAAAGTAGCTTTAAGAATCAATTCCAGAGTCCTCAGAAACCAACAAAAAGGATCAGAAGCTGAGTTGGCAAAAAACTGCGTTTTTAAAATTTTCTATTGTGAGTTTTTGAATTTTTGTATGGGTTTTTTGTTTACTTTCCCCAAAGTACCCGCAGTTTCCTCCAAATTCTCCACAAATTCTTCCAAATTCCCTGCAAAATTCCTACAAACGATTCTCTGCAAATGCCTGTTACAAATTCCATAAAAATCCCTAACATTGTTTGTGAGAAGAAATAATGTATTTTTCTGTTTTTATTAGGCTCAGTATTAAAACCAATAAATTCCCCCAATTTCTCATGCATTCCTCAAATTTCCCATACATTCCTTCAAGTTCCCCACATATTCCTCGATTTCCCACAAATTGCTCCTTAAAGGTGAACGACGGATTCTGTAACAAAAAGAGAGAAGAAGACAGCAAGTGTCATAGCGATAGGGTAACGATCTCTATCCGTTACAGAATTCCAGCCAGAAGGTAATTTTTATTTTTTCCTGAATTTCAATCTTTTCTTAATCATCGGAATTTTTGAAAATTTAGGGAATTTATAGGGAATTCGGAAGAATTTTGATAGGGAATTTGGGAGAATTTGCGAGGAATTTAAAGGAAATTGTAGGGTCATGACATCACTGAGGGTCACATTCTTGTTATAAGAAATAGTAATAAATGAAAATTTAAAAAAAGTTTCGTGTTGGACGTTGGATATTCATTTTTATTAAAGAAATCCTCTCAAAATTACACTTCATGATTTACTGGTCCAAATTTAAAAACTTCAAAAGAATAATGAATACAGTTTTTGTAGGCTGATTTCCAAAATTTTTTATGTTATTGTTTTTCACTGGAAAAAATTTGAAACTTTGGGAAAATGAGCTTCTTACCTTCCTCTCTACATGCAAAAAGTTTCAAAATTATCCCTTCACTAGTTTCTTAGAAAAACTTTGAAATATGTGAGACTGTATTTTCAACTAATTCAGTTTTTGTAGGTTGATTTCCAAGATTTCTCATGTAATTTTCTACTGGAAAAATTGGAAATTTTGGGAAAATGATGTTTTTGCCTTTCTCTTTACATACAAAAGGTTTTAAAATTTTCCCTCCACGTTTTCCAGGAAAACTTTGAAATGTGTGAGACTATATTTTCAACTAATTCAGTTTTTGTTGGTTGATTCCCAAGATTTTTCATGTTGCTGTTTTCCACTGGAAAAATTTGAAATTTTTTGGAAAATGAGCTTCTCACTCTCCTCTTTACATGCAAAAAGTTTCAAAATGTTCCCTTTACTAGTTTTCCAGGAAAACTTTGAAATGTGTAAGACTGTATTTTCAACTAATTCAGTTTTTGTAGGTTGATTCCCAAGATTTTTCATGTTGCTGTTTTTCACTGGAAAAATTTGACATTTTTTGGAAAATGAGCTTCTCACTCTCCTCTTTACATGCAAAAAGTTTCAAAATTTTCCCTTCACTAGTTTTCCAGGAAAACTTTGAAATGTCTGAGACTGTATTTTCAACTTATTCAGTTTTTGTAGGTTGATTCCCAAGATTTTTCATGTTGCTGTTTTCCACTGGAAAAATTTAAAATTTTGGGAAAATGAGCTTCTCACCTTCCTCTTTACATGCAAAAAGTTTCAAAATGTTTCCTTCACTAGTTTTCCAGGAAAACTTTGAAATACCATGTGAGATTGTATTTTCAATTAATTCAGTTATTGTAGGTTGATTTACAAGATTCCTCATGCTGTAATTTTCTACTGGAAAAATTTGAAATTCTGGGAGAATGAGCTTCTCACCTTTCTCTTTACATGCAAAAAGTTACAAAATTTTCAATCCACTAGTTTTCCATCAAAACTTTGAAATGTGTGAGACTGTATTTTCAACTAATTCAGTTTTTGTAGGCTGATTCCCAAGATTTTTTATGTTGCTGTTTTTCACTGGAAAAATTAAAAATTTTTGAAAAATGAGCTTCTTACCTTCCTCTTTACATACAAAAAGTTTCAAAATTTTCCCTTCAGTAGTTTTCCAGGAAAACTTTGAAATATGTGAGACTGTATTTTCAACTAATTCAATTATTGTAGGTTAATTTTCAAGATTCCTCATGTTGTAATTTTCTATTGGAAAAATTTGAAATTCTGGGAAAATGAGCTTCTCACCTTCCTCTTTACATGCAAAAAGTTTCAAAATTTTCCCTTCACTAGTTTTCCAGAAAAACTTTGAAATGTGTGAGACTGTATTTTCAATTAATCCAGTTATTGTGGGTTGATTTCTAAGATTCCTTATGTTGTTGTTTTCCACTGGAAAAATTTGAAATTTTGGGAAAATGAGCTTCTCACCTTCCTCTTTACATGCAAAAAGTTTCAAAATGTTTCCTTCACTAGTTTTCCAGGAAAACTTTGAAATAATGTGAAACTGTATTTTCAATTAATCCAGTTATTGTAGGTTGATTTCTAAGATTCCTTATGTTATAATTTTCTACTGGAAAAATTTGAAATTTTGGGAAAATGATCTTCTCACCTTTCTCTTTACATGCAAAAAGTTTCAAAATTGTCCATCCACTAGTTTTCCATCAAAACTTTGAAATGTGTGAGACTGTATTTTCAACTAATTCAGTTTTTGTAGGCTGATTCCCAAGATTTTTTATGTTGCTGTTTTCTACTGGAAAAATTTAAAGTTTGGGAAAAATGAGCTTCTTACCTTCCTCTTTACATACAAAAAGTTCCAAAATTTTCCCTTCACTAGTTTTCCAGGAAAACGTTGAAATGTGTGAGACTGTATTTTCAACTAATTCAGTTATTGTAGGTTAATTTTCAAGATTCCTCATGTTGTAATTTTCTATTGGAAAAATTTGAAATTCTGGGAAAATGAGCTTCTCACTTTCCTCTTTACATGCAAAAATTTTCAAAATTTTCCCTTCACTAGTTTTCCAGAAAAACTTTGAAATGTGTGAGACTGTATTTACAATTAATTCAGTTATTGTAGGTTGATTTCTAATATTCCTTATGTTGTTATTTTCCACTGGAAAAAATTTGAAATTTTGGGAAAATGAGCTTCTCACCTTCCTCTTCACATGCAAAAAGTTCCAAAATTTTCCCTCCACTAGTTTTCCAGGAAAACTTTGAAATACGTGAGACTGTATTTTCAATTAATCTAGTTATTGTAGGTTGATTTCCAAGATTCCTCAAGTTGCTGTTTTCCACTAGAAAAATTTGAAATTTTGGGAAAATGATCTTCTCACCTTTCTCTTTATATGCAAAAAAAATTAAAATTTTCCCTTCACGTTTTCCAGGAAAACTTTGAAATATGTGAGATTATATTTTCAACTAATTCAGTTTTTGTAGGTTGATTCCCAAGATTTTTCATGTTGCTGTTTTCCACTGGAAAAATTTGAAATTTTGGGAAAATGAGCTTCTTATTTTCCTCTTTACATGCAAAAAGTTTCAAAATGTTCCCTCTACTAGTTTTCCAGGAAAACTTTGAAAGGTGTAAGACTGTATTTTCAACTAATTCAGTTTTTGTAGGTTGATTCCCAAGATTTTTCATGTTGCTGTTTTCCACTGGAAAAATTTAAAATTTTGGGAAAATGAGCTTCTCACCTTCCTCTTTACATGCAAAAAGTTTCAAAATGTTTCCTTCACTAGTTTTCCAGGAAAACTTTGAAATACCATGTGAGATTGTATTTTCAATTAATTCAGTTATTGTAGGTTGATTTACAAGATTCCTCATGCTGTAATTTTCTACTGGAAAAATTTGAAATTCTGGGAGAATGAGCTTCTCACCTTTCTCTTTACATGCAAAAAGTTACAAAATTTTCAATCCACTAGTTTTCCATCAAAACTTTGAAATGTGTGAGACTGTATTTTCAACTAATTCAGTTTTTGTAGGCTGATTCCCAAGATTTTTTATGTTGCTGTTTTTCACTGGAAAAATTAAAAATTTTTGAAAAATGAGCTTCTTACCTTCCTCTTTACATACAAAAAGTTTCAAAATTTTCCCTTCAGTAGTTTTCCAGGAAAACTTTGAAATAT
This sequence comes from Ceutorhynchus assimilis, assembly GCA_917834065.1. Lineage (NCBI taxonomy): Eukaryota > Metazoa > Arthropoda > Insecta > Coleoptera > Curculionidae > Ceutorhynchus > Ceutorhynchus assimilis. The sequence goes on from OU892285.1 coordinate 33,905,031, forward strand.
GTGAGACTGTATTTTCAACTAATTCAATTATTGTAGGTTAATTTTCAAGATTCCTCATGTTGTAATTTTCTATTGGAAAAATTTGAAATTCTGGGAAAATGAGCTTCTCACCTTCCTCTTTACATGCAAAAAGTTTCAAAATTTTCTCTTCACTAGTTTTCCAGAAAAACTTTGAAATGTGTGAGACTGTATTTACAATTAATTCAGTTATTGTAGGTTGATTTCTAATATTCCTTATGTTGTTATTTTCCACTGGAAAAATTTGAAATTTTGGGAAAATGAGCTTCTCACCTTCCTCTTTACATGCAAAAAGTTTCAAAATGTTCCCTTCACTAGTTTTCCAGGAAAACTTTGAAATATGTGAGACTGTATTTTCAATTAATCCAGTTATTGTAGGTTGATTTCTAAGATTCCTTATGTTGTAATTTTCTACTGGAAAAATTTGAAATTTTGGGAAAATGATCTTCTCACCTTTCTCTTTACATGCAAAAAGTTTCAAAATTTTCCATCCACTAGTTTTCCATCAAAACTTTGAAATGTGTGAGACTGTATTTTCAACTAATTCAGTTTTTGTAGGCTGATTCCCAAGATTTTTTATGTTGCTGTTTTCCACTGGAAAAATTTGAAATTTTGGGAAAATGAGCTTCTCATTTTCCTCTTTACATGCAAAAAACTTTAAAATGTTCCATTCACTAGGTTTCCAGGAAAACTTTGAAATATGTGAGTAGTGATGTGAGTCGAGAATATTCCTATGCGAATATTCGCGAACATTGGGAAATTTCCGAGAATATTCGCCGATAAAAAATGGAAACGTTCTCCTGAATGAGAATAGTCCCGGAAACTTTCAAAAGAATATTTCCAAGAACTTTCCAGAAGAATTTTATAAAAATGCGAGATCATTGCTAGAGTTACGAAGGTAAAATTACCGACGGTAAAATTAACAGTAACTAACGTAAAATTATGTAATATTACCCATATCTCGGTAAAATTGGTAAAATCGGTAAAATTGGACGTAAAGTCGATAAAATTACGTTATTGGTCCTAGAATTATAAACACGGGTGTCGAAGCAGTAGAGACTTCAAAATAATTAGGGAAAGAATGTCGACAATCACAGACAATGGCCATGTTGATTTCCGCGTTTGTCTCTCTGTCTCTGTATTAGAAAATAGACAATAATATTGATAATAATTATTGAAGAATATTAGAATATAATAAGTACAGTAGAACCTCGATTATTGGAGCTCTGGATCAACAGAGCCAATCTAAAGTCCCAAAGACCCTGATTATTCGAGGTAAGCGCGTCTATGCTCCGTATTAACCGAGCTTCTAAGATAAGAAAATATACATAATGTAGATGATTTTTAGTGTCAAACTATGAATAAAATAAATGATGGTAGAATGGTAGAATTAGTCCAGGAGAATATTATGAATAATTTTTGTCCCAGATACTTTTGGTGACGATGGTACATACATAGGTATTTCCATTCAAAATCGTCAGGTCCGACGAGGAATCCTCTTTGCCCGTGTGAGTGAATCCCCTGTTTATGTTTTTTGGACATTTTTCACTGTTTTAGCATAAAGATTTGCGTAAATCCGGATTCCCAGTTTTCCGCAGTAACCTGCGGAGGGTGCCCCCCCACGTCACCTCGGATAACCGCGGTTCTACTGTAATATATTTCAAATTTTGATTTTACACAAGCACAAGAAAGTTTAATTTATTTCTCAAAAAGATTATCTCACCACCATCAGTATAGGTATTTTACCAATTAAAATCAACGATGCATATTGCATCATTGTAAAATCACCAAGTTATTATTTTTCAATTCTACTAATTTTACCAATTTTACCAGTAATATTACATAAAATTACCGGTAATTTTACCGACATTTATTTTACCGGTAATTTTACAACTCTAATTATTGCGAATACAAGGTCTCAGTGACGTCATTTCAATGTATGTGGATGACGTAGCCCAGTCCAACTGTCTTTACGGAAACGCTGATCCGATTTACCCAATCACCAGCTGATGTACCTACAGTTTGTTTTTTTTTGAAATAATCTTCAATCTTCATTGAAGAAAGATAAAAAATAAAGAGCTGAGAGATTGGGTTAATCGGATCAGCTTTTCCTTTAAAGCCTTATTCAACTGTCCATAAAAGTGTTTTTCTCGGTGTTTTTACTACATAGTTTAATTTTTAGCTGATCTTACAGAAAAAAATAGTTGTTTTTCTTGGCTTATAGTCTATAGTCAGTACACTACAATAATAGGTAAATAAAGCTTACTACGATTTGTCTGATTTAGCTATAAATTTAAAAAAAAAACAATATTTCCATAAGTTCCTGAAAGTTTCCAATATTCCCGGAAAGTTTCCGAGAATGTTCGCGGCTTTTGAATGTTTCTGGAATTTTACATCACTATATGTGAGACTGTATTTTCAACTAATCCAGTTTTTGTAGGTTGATTCCCAAGATTTTTTATGTTGCTGTTTTCCGCTGGAAAAATTTAAAATTTTGGGAAAATGAACTTCTCACCTTCCTCTGTACATGCAAAAAGTTTCAAAATGTTCCCTTCATTAGTTTTCCAGGAAAACTTTGAAATATGTGAGACTGTATTTTCAATTAATCCAGTTATTGTAGGTTGATTTCTAAGATTCCTTATGTTATAATTTTCTGCTGGAAAAATTTAAAATTTTCCCTTCACTAGTTTTCCGGGAAAACTTTGAAATGTGTGAGACTATATTTTGAACTAATTCAGTTTTTGTAGGTTGATTCCCAAGATTTTTTATGTTGCTGTTTTCCACTGGAAAAATTTAAAATTTTGGAAAAATGAGCTTCTCACCTTCCTCTTTACATACAAAAAGTTCCAAAATTTTCCCTTCACTAGTTTTCCAGGAAAACTTTGAAATATGTGAGACTGTATTTTCAACTAATTCAGTTATTGTAGGTTAATTTTCAAGATTCCTCATGTTGTAATTTTCTATTGGAAAAATTTGAAATTCTGGGAAAATGAGCTTCTCACCTTCCTCTTTACATGCAAAAAGTTTCAAAATGTTCCCTTCACTAGTTTTCCAGGAAAATTTTGAAATGTGTGAGACTATTTTCAACTAATTAGTTTTTGTAGGTTGATTCCCAATATTTTTTATGTTGCTGTTTTCCACTGGAAAAATTTAAAATTTTGGGAAAATGAGCTTCTCACCTTCCTCTTTACATGCAAAAAGTTTCAAAATATTTCCTTCACTAGTTTTCTAGGAAACCTTTGAAATATTTGAGACTGTATTTCCAACTAATTCAATTTTTGTGGATTGAGTTCCAATATTTGTTATGTTGTTATTTTCCACTAGAAAAAATTGAAATTTTACAAATATGAGCTTCTCACCTTCCTCTTTACATGCAAAAAGTTTCAAAATTTTCCCTTCACTAGTTTTCCAGAAAAACTTTGAAATGTGTGAGACTGTATTTTCAATTAATCCAGTTATTGTAGGTTGATTTCTAAGATTCCTTATGTTGTTATTTTCCACTGGAAAAATTTGAAATTTTGGGAAAATGAGCTTCTCACCTTCCTCTTTACATGCAAAAAGTTTCAAAATGTTCCCTTCACTAGTTTTTCAGGAAAACTTTGAAATATGTGAGACTGTATTTTCAATTAATCCAGTTATTGTAGGTTGATTTCTAAGATTCCTTATGTTGTAATTTTCTACTGGAAAAATTTGAAATTTTGGGAAAATAATCTTCTCACCTTTCTCTTTACATGCAAAAAGTTTCAAAATTTTCCATCTACTAGTTTTCCATCAAAACTTTGAAATGTGTGAGACTGTATTTTCAATTAATTCAGTTTTTGTAGGCTGATTCCCAAGATTTTTTATGTTGCTGTTTTCCACTGGAAAAATTTGAAATTCTGGGAAAATGAGCTTCTCACCTTCCTCTTTACATGCAAAAAGTTTCAAATTTTCCCTTCACTAGTTTTCCAGAAAAACTTTGAAATGTGTGAGACTGTATTTTCAATTAATCCAGTTATTGTAGGTTGATTTCTAAGATTCCTTATGTTGTTATTTTCCACTGGAAAAATTTGAAATTTTGGGAAAATGAGCTTCTCACCTTCCTCTTTACATGCAAAAAGTTTCAAAATGTTCCCTTCACTAGTTTTTCAGGAAAACTTTGAAATATGTGAGACTGTATTTTCAATTAATCCAGTTATTGTAGGTTGATTTCTAAGATTCCTTATGTTGTAATTTTCTACTGGAAAAATTTGAAATTTTGGGAAAATAATCTTCTCACCTTTCTCTTTACATGCAAAAAGTTTCAAAATTTTCCATCTACTAGTTTTCCATCAAAACTTTGAAATGTGTGAGACTGTATTTTCAATTAATTCAGTTTTTGTAGGCTGATTCCCAAGATTTTTTATGTTGCTGTTTTCCACTGGAAAAATTTGAAATTCTGGGAAAATGAGCTTCTCACCTTCCTCTTTACATGCAAAAAGTTTCAAAATTTTCCCTTCACTAGTTTTCCAGAAAAACTTTGAAATGTGTGAGACTGTATTTTCAATTAATCCAGTTATTGTGGGTTGATTTCTAAGATTCCTTATGTTGTTGTTTTCCACTGGAAAAATTTGAAATTTTGGGAAAATGAGCTTCTCACCTTCCTCTTTACATGCAAAAAGTTTCAAATGTTTCCTTCACTAGTTTTCCAGGAAAACTTTGAAATAATGTGAAACTGTATTTTCAATTAATCCAGTTATTGTAGGTTGATTTCTAAGATTCCTTATGTTATAATTTTGTACTGGAAAAATTTGAAATTTTGGGAAAATGATCTTCTTACCTTTCTCTTTACATGCAAAAAGTTTCAAATTTTCCATCCACTAGTTTTTCATCAAAACTTTGAAATGTGTGAGACTGTATTTTCAACTAATTCAGTTTTTGTAGGCTGATTCCCAAGATTTTTTATGTTGCTGTTTTCTACTGGAAAAATTTGAAATTTTGGAAAAATGAGCTTCTCACCTTCCTCTTTACATACAAAAAGTTCCAAAATTTTCCCTTCACTAGTTTTCCAGGAAAACTTTGAAATGTGTGAGACTGTATTTTCAACTAATTCAGTTATTGTAGGTTAATTTTCAAGATTCCTCATGTTGTAATTTTCTATTGGAAAAATTTGAAATTCTGGGAAAATGAGCTTCTCACTTTCCTCTTTACATGCAAAAATTTTCAAAATTTTCCCTTCACTAGTTTTCCAGAAAAACTTTGAAATGTGTGAGACTGTATTTACAATTAATTCAGTTATTGTAGGTTGATTTCTAATATTCCTTATGTTGTTATTTTCCACTGGAAAAATTTGAAATTTTGGGAAAATGAGCTTCTCACCTTCCTCTTCACATGCAAAAAGTTCCAAAATTTTCCCTCCACTAGTTTTCCAGGAAAACTTTGAAATACGTGAGACTGTATTTTCAATTAATCTAGTTATTGTAGGTTGATTCCAAGATTCCTCAAGTTGCTGTTTTCCACTAGAAAAATTTGAAATTTTGGGAAAATGATCTTCTCACCTTTCTCTTTATATGCAAAAAAAATTAAAATTTTCCCTTCACGTTTTCCAGGAAAACTTTGAAATATGTGAGATTATATTTTCAACTAATTCAGTTTTTGTAGGTTGATTCCCAAGATTTTTCATGTTGCTGTTTTCCACTGGAAAAATTTGAAATTTTGGGAAAATGAGCTTCTTATTTTCCTCTTTACATGCAAAAAGTTTCAAAATGTTCCCTCTACTAGTTTTCCAGGAAAACTTTGAAAGGTGTAAGACTGTATTTTCAACTAATTCAGTTTTTGTAGGTTGATTCCCAAGATTTTTCATGTTGCTGTTTTCCACTGGAAAAATTTAAAATTTTGGGAAAATGAGCTTCTCACCTTCCTCTTTACATGCAAAAAGTTTCAAAATGTTTCCTTCACTAGTTTTCCAGGAAAACTTTGAAATACCATGTGAGATTGTATTTTCAATTAATTCAGTTATTGTAGGTTGATTTACAAGATTCCTCATGCTGTAATTTTCTACTGGAAAAATTTGAAATTCTGGGAGAATGAGCTTCTCACCTTTCTCTTTACATGCAAAAAGTTACAAAATTTTCAATCCACTAGTTTTCCATCAAAACTTTGAAATGTGTGAGACTGTATTTTCAACTAATTCAGTTTTTGTAGGCTGATTCCCAAGATTTTTTATGTTGCTGTTTTTCACTGGAAAAATTAAAAATTTTTGAAAAATGAGCTTCTTACCTTCCTCTTTACATACAAAAAGT